>JAPIVC010000628.1:1200000-1800000 GCA_030586385.1 Camponotus fellah | reverse complement strand
AGGCGGATGTCGTCGACGAAAAGAGCTTTCGAGAGTTCAGAGGGTTTCGTACGTTCTTTACGAGTGACAAGGCCGGGAGAACCAGGACGGACGGTGTCGTCGTGTATATAAACGAAAAAGCAATCAACGAGAAACCGGAGAGGGCAACACATCGAGAGTCTGCGATCGCGCTTCCTGAATCATTCATCGTGGGAAGAACACTCGCTCGTCGATTTCGTATCGAAACGACATCTTCGATCTCGCAGCCGATATATTGATATTGTTTCTTAATTGACTCGAAATGAGCGCGTTGATAAATGTATTCTTCGGATATATATAAATGTTACATCGTTCGGCAACGGAAACCGAATTTTTAAATCGAGAAATTCAACACGTAGCCTTCTTGGGATCTGTATTTTCAATTGTATGCTGCACACGTCTGCTGCTGTAAATGTAAATATATCGCAAGTCGTCGAATTTATTCGAGATATAATTTTATAGAAATGTGAAAAATTTTGTCAAGGAATATTATAAGCGCAATTAAATTAAAAGAAGGAAATTAAAAGAAAAGAAATCATCGGTTTTTAATTGTTTTAAAATGAACGTGTTGATAAATTTATTCTGCGGGTATAAAATGCTACATCATTCGGCAGTGAAACCGAATTTTTAAGTCGAAAAATTCAACACGTAGCCTTCTTTGGAGCTGTATTTATGTCAATTGTATCTTACATACGTCTGCTGCACGTATATCGCAAATCGTCGAATTTATTCGAGATATATTTTTATTACAAATGTAAAGTTATCGTTAAATATAACAAGCGCAATAAAATTAAAAATTCAAAAGAAAGAAAAATTATATCTCCTCTGTTCCACATCATTGAACTAATTATCAAATGTGCGTGCTTTGATCTGAAAGTAACACAACGATGGTTTGATCTGCGAATCAGATTATATGACACGGAGAATATAATACTGGGACATCAGATTGTGATTCTCTTTTTCTCGCAAGACGTAGTGATTTGTATAGAATTTTTATACTTACATTTATATTTAATTAACATTTATATTTAATTAATAAACAAATGCATGAAATATAAGAAATACTAGAATTAAATTTCTTGTCATGCGATTTAATGTAAATAAAGCGCACAATAAAATAATTATTTTTCAACGTTGCACACTTTTGAATTAAATGAATTTTTAATTAAAATTATTCTCTTATTCGGAGGACAGGAAATATAAAATGTGACATACGTATGTCCATCGCGTATAATATCTTTTCTTTACAAAAATATGACATGGAAAATCACGTGTGACTTGCTAAGCAGTACACGTTGTGCCCTCAATTGTATACAGACGTACATTTATAGGCTTGCAAATATGTGGCGTATAGCAAGACGTGCATTTTTTATATCCCGCATCCTGCTATAGCATTGCATAATTGCATTTCGTCCCACGTTTCGTGGCCTCGTATGTCGTTACGCATGATGACATCAATTGCGTCACGTTCCAAGAAAAAAATAAGAAAATAATTAATAATAGTTAAAAATTCTCTCGTGTCTGATTTACTTTAATTTTTCATCAATGCTTATTCATCAATGTTTGTTGCAAAAATAATAAAAAAAAGTATTAAAATTTGAACTACATTGTTTTCGATAAATTTAGAAAAAGACGGAGAATGCGTAAATACACTTTTGTATGTAAATCTGCACCAATTAATATTTGTTGTGATGATAAACTTATTTTTGAATCTTTTTTTTCTATTTTTATTCCTTAATCATTATTTTTAAATTGCACATCTCAAACAATCTATTATCTATTCAGTAATATACTATCGTGATCGTAATTAATTTTTCAATTGCGTAAGAATTTATGTCGACAGATCAGCTTATTATATCCATAATTAAATTCGCACAAATAGGCTCCGTTGTTTCAAATTGATCATCAATCATTCAGCGAATGCACGCTATCTCAGACTGCGATTACACGTTACGTTTAATAATCCTCGTAATTCTTAGGCTGGCCAATCAGGCATTTCTCTAGAACAGAATAGAATGATTGCGACCAGTCTTAGAACTACGGATGCTATTAAACCCGATTAAGGATGACGTGTAATCGCAGTCTCGGACAAGCTTGATTTGCAGAAAAACTTACAATCAGCTGATTGTATCACTCCACGATCTTAATTACTGTGAGTTGGAGAAATAACTGCCCTTTGCTCTGTCCATTAGTCAGTCGATAAAAAGTATTATTGCCGCAGTTCAGTAATCCAATAAATTACCGGGGAAACACACAACGACGCAGCGATTTAGCCGTCCGTAGTAACGAGGAACAATGATTGAGACAAATGTTTTCAAACAGATTGCGATTCGTTAAAGCAAAAAACAAAAGAAAAAAAACAAAAAAAACAAAAAATATCGAACAGAGGAATTTAAATGAAAAAAATTCTTCAAATCGCATCCCTGATAAAGTTCGACGATAAAAATCGCGGCGGAAAGTTTAAAGGAAACGAGGAGAGAGAGAGAGAGAGAGAGAGAGAGAGAGAGAGAGTTAAATGGCGAAGCGAAAGCGAATATTGATCAATCAAATTTTCCGATGCAATTAAATTGGCTTCATCCACGGCAAGGAAAAAAAGGCGCCGACACACATATGCACACGCGAAAGTTTGAACCGGGCGGGTTCAAACTTTCTCCCGCGCATAATTATCTGGCAATTCGCGAGCAATTAACGCGTAACGTCGAAACAAGTTCAAAGCTCCGGCCAGCAATTTATTATCGAGCGATTGTATTCCCACGAGGGTGGTTGGATTCCACGTGTGCAACGCGTTCGACCCCCTTCCCTCCCTCCCCCCCCTTACTCGTCCCCGATCTCTCGCATATTGTTACGATTACAGCCGCTAATCCGTGTCTGGCGAAAGTGATTAAAGAGATGACGTATCGCCCGATGTAACTAAATGTAATGGATGCTTAATCGATAACATATCGTGCGCATACGTGTGCGTTTTGCGCTCGGCTATTAATTCAATTGCGACAGAGGTGCTAAGGTACACTATTGTTTTCGCCCTGCGTATCGCATTGTTTTATAAATTATTGCTCGGCGTTACAATGGCGGCTCCCCGTAGATTAGGTAAATGGAACGATTGTGAAATTTCGATGAAAAATGTTTTTTTTTTTTTTCGGACATTTCTCACTCGAGATCTTCTTTCCTCGCGATCCGGAAATTCCCGCCCCTTCCATTCGAGATGCGAGTTTAGGCGCGAAAGTAATCCGCGATATAATGACGCAAGTATAGAATAATGAAGGTCACAAATCGTGATAAAGCTTACTTCCCAGCCTCATTTATTATTCTCCCCCCGCGCGTTGTATTGTGCTTTTTTTTCTCTCGAAAATATAAATACCCCTTCGAGAAGTAAACTGAATTAATGAACGTGTAGACAGATCGCATTGTGTGTCCATAAGTCATTTATTATCATTATAAATCATATTCGAGGGATAGTTACACAAAATTGAAAACATTAATCTTGAAAGTTCAAGAACCATGGTCGCTCGAAAACGTTAATAACAGATGTGACGCGTGCTCTCAAACTTCCCTGGCGACGACGATTTATTCTACGTGAACCTCCGGCTTGGCTTTGCGCTTTATAACAAAAATATTAACTCACACACTTATATACGTACGCCGTACATCGTTATCTATTGTTTTGTAGTAACAATTTATCGAGCCGCCGTTCACAAGTCGGCGCGTGTTCCTCGATTAATGTAAAAACGTGCGATTCGCAATCGGGAGAGAACGGGTATTACACGATTATTTATAGTACAACGATATTTACAGGTGTTGCTTACAAGTGATACTTACAATGAAAAAAAAAAAACGTCTTAATATGACACGCATATTAACACGCTCTCGCTCTTTCATTCTCTTCCTCTCTCTCTCTCTCTCTCGTAATATCTCCGTACCATTGTCTACAAAATGTTACGTTATTTAACGCGAAGCAACGTTACGGTACGTACAAGCGTCGCTTTGTCGCCTAAAATAAGTAATTGTCGCTCGAAATGTAAAAGTAGTCGCAATTTTGTTATGAAAAATTCTGATTAAATTTTGATGAAACTTTATACACATGTAGGGGAAAAGGTCAATAGATGAATTTAGAAATTTTCAGTTGTAATTTAAACATGATTTTAAAAGATGAAACCACCCTTCAGATGGAAAATGGCTTTTCCCGATGTATCTCATTATTTGAAAAATTATTAAATATTTTATATAAAATTTCATGATAAAGATACCTATTATTTTTTTTAATATACCTATTATTTGACTACATTAATAAAATAATTTCTTTCAATGATTTGTGAAAGAATATTTTTCAAAAATTATTATACTTTTTTTTACAAAATTTTATTCATGTAGTTAAATAGAGATGTTTTTACGATAAATATTTTGTATAAAATATTTTTTGATATCTCAAGTGATTTTGAGATACATCGAGAAAAATAAAAAACCGCCCTACATATAAGGGATAATTTCATCCTTTAGAATCATTTTTGTCGCAACTGAAAATTCATGTGTTTACTCTTGTAGCACGTGTGTAAGGTTTAATCAAGATCAGAATCTTCCAATTCGCGAGGTCCTCTTATCAGTCGTATAAGGGAGACGATGTGTGTAAATCGAGCACTAATTAAAAATTCAAACTCAAGAGATCGAAACGATATATTAACAATATTCTGCGATTTCCTCACTCGTGATTAGCGCCGATACGTAAAGAGGAATGGCGTTTCCCCCCTATCACGGGCGGATTCTCGCTTCCTCGCAAGGAAATATAAATCAGGATAACGCGAACATAAATTCCTGCATTGCCGCCATTAAGCGACAATTTTGTCGCGAAGAATCTCGCGAATTTGCATGACGACGAGGTTGCGAGTACGTACGGTATATTTATGGGCGCTTCTCGTCAATTAATATCAGGCACTCCGAACAAGGTTGCTTCAACGAGAAATAGACTAATTAATACCGAACGAGGCGTAGTGAAAATTTGCAAGAGTATTAGCGAAACTCACACACGAATATTCCTTCATACCGTCCCGATTGTGCTCGTTAATCAGCGTTATTCGTTGAAGAAACAAAAAGAAGAATATTGATAAAAATTGATTAAATTAAATTACTAAATATTTAATTATTAAAAATTAATAAATTATTACTAGAAATTCATTATGATTTCGTATCCCGTTTCTTAAGTATTTCAGTATGTTTAATTGCTTGAAACGCGATAACGTTACATGCAAAATTCTCCATGGATGGCATTGCACGCGTAATAATGCTAATAGACGTTAATGCATAACATAATAATGGAGGGTAGCGGCAGCGATGTGGAACGAATGTTTATTATGAGCATTTATGATAAATGCTTGCTCCGCGTAATCGCATTACCTCGTTCTCACATTTCGTTCATTAACAAACCATTATTACAGCATTACGCACCGAATTTCACATAATAATGCACGTTTACGACCGCGAGTATAAATTCCAATTTTTCGACAAAATATTATCGCCTGCTCTCTTTTTTTTTATTTACGTAATACCAGAGCCACAATTCGCACTAGAAGAGATACGCGCGTAATCCGTCGACCTTTTCAACCGTTAATCGATCGATAAAGTGTCTTTGGTATAAATCATTCATCCCGTTGGATGACAGCTCGATGAAAACATGAGGATAAATAATAATATAATCGCTATCGATAACGAGGAATTTTCAAAGACGTTCCGCTACCGATGAAAAGATGAACGGATGTTGAAAGGAACTTATAAGCAATTTGAAAAAATAAGAAGACCGTATATAAGGGATCCTTCTTATGGCATGGTGTATATTTACACGAGGCTAATTTGCATCTCAGACGCTCGCGGCAATTTGCGATTTGCATCTTGTCATGTAAATAGTGACGGATCAACGAGAGACGTCATTATTTGAGCAATGAACGATTTCCTGGGGGAATTCCTTGTTTTCTCGACGAAATAAGACAGAGTACAAGAAGCGAAATACATCGACAAGTTGCATACATTTAACGTCTCGTGTGTTGGCGTAAAGCAAACTTTAATGGCGACATCGATTGCTCCGAACCGCGTCGGCGATATTTTTAACGCAATATATTAATGGAAGGAGTCAGGGTATTCTGGGATGAGATATTTATCATTCATAGAATGGAAGGAACGTTCGAAGAGCCACGGAAAAAGGAAGGATATTATCGTCTCGATGTAAATAAAAGAAACGAAAATAAGAGAAGCGAAAATAACGGTGTAATAATAAAGGGAAGGGGTAGGAAAAAAAGTAAAAGAGAGAGAGAGAGAGAGTGACGAGTGTTTCCGGATTTTCGAGCATCTCGAGAACGTGTTACATAACGCCATTTGCATAAATACAAGACGCCATCCCGCGCTGAAATTCCGCAGGGGGTTCCCCCACAAAGGGAAAGCCCGAGGGGCTCGCGAGAGGCGAGCGTCGTGAGAAGTGGAGGAATAATAACGAAGAAGAACCATTCTCTGCCCCCACGAGGAGGGATTTTCCTCCGAAATGGCGGCTTCCCGCTACAGCTTTGCGATACATAAACCTTAATTAATGCGGACCAATTAAAAAGGGAAGAAAGAAAAAAAAAAGGGAGAAGCGCGCAACTGCAAGTTTTACGTAATTGCATCTCGCTCGAGCGAGGAGAACTCGTTTCCAAGTTTTTAGATCTCGCCGCGTGATGATGACATCCGGTAATTATATTTTCAGTCGGTGCTCGATTACACGTTCGGTTACATCGTCGCAGAATCGCGGAAATTGCGTTATCGATGTTCCTCGCGATATTGCTTGTTCCGAGAGCGGTCTTTGCTGTTATTTCTGCTACAATTTCCACAGGCTATAAACAATAAACTCTCTCTATTTATATATATAAAGGGTGTTTCATAAGGGAAAAATTTCAGGAATGGATTCCTCATGCTTAGAGAAGAGAAAAAAGTTAACATAGGCCCGGAAATGATTAGTTTTTGAGTTATTAAGATTTTTGTAATATAAAATTTTGTCTCATTTCTCGTCTTAAAAGTCCTTTTACAGGACTTATCAACAATGTTTTTCAAGTTTGGCGGCCTAAAAAACATTGTTGATGCCTGTAAAGAGAACTTCTAAGACGAGAAATGAGAGAAAATTTTGTTTTACCAAAATCTTAATAACTCAAACTATTCAGGACCTATGTTGATTAACTTTTTTCTCTTCTCTAAGCATGAGGAATCCATTCCTGAAATTTTGCCCACTTATGAAACACCCTGTATATATATATATATATATATATATATATATATAATATATATATATATATATATATATATATATATATACAGGGTGTCCCGCAACTACCGCTCAATATTTTAAAGGTAGATTCTCTGGCCAATTTCAAAACGATTTTTCCTCAGCGAAAATGTCGAGGCACTAATAGTTTTCGAGTTATAAATGATTGAAAATAAAGGGTTTTTCGCAAACTAAGCCTTATGGGAATAAAATATTAATAAAATCACATTCTTTAGTTAATTTTAGGTAGAGTTTACTTTAATAGAATTTTAATTTAAGGCTTAGTTAGAAAGATACATCAGGACAAAAATTAGGAATATGCAAAAAATAATGATCTTCTTCGGCATTTTCGCTGAGGAAAAATCGTTTTTAAATTAATCAGAGAATCTACCTTTAAAATATAGAGCATTAGTTGCGGGACATCCTGTATATATAAAAAGGGTATTTCATAAGAGAAAGATTTCAGGAGTGGATTCCTCATGCTTAGAGAAGAGAAAAAAGTTAACATAGGTCCGGAAATGATTAGTTTTTGAGTTATTAAGATTTTTGTAATATAAAATTTTTCATTTCTCGTCTTAAAGTCCTTTTTAGGACTTATCAACAATGTTTTTCAAGTTTGGCGGCCTAAAAAACATTGTTGATGCCTGTAAAGAGAACTTCTAAGACGAGAAATGAGAGAAAATTTTGTTTTACCAAAATCTTAATAACTCAAAAACTCATTTCCGGACCTATGTTGATTAACTTTTTTCTCTTCTCTAAGCATGAGGAATCCATTCCTGAAATTTTGCCCACTTATGAAACACTCTGTGTGTATATATATATATATATATATATATATATATATATATATATATACAGGGTGTCCCGCAACTACCGCTCAATATTTAAAGGTAGATTCTCTGGCCAATTTCAAAACGATTTTTCCTCAGCGAAAATGTCGAGGCACTAATAGTTTTCGAGTTATAAATGATTGAAAATAAAGGGTTTTTCGCAAACTAAGCCTTATGGGAATAAAATATTAATAAAATCACATTCTTTAGTTAATTTTAGGTAGAGTTTACTTTAATAGAATTTTAATTTAAGGCTTACTTAGAAAGATACATCAGGACAAAAATTAGGAATATGCAAAAAATAATGATCTTCTTCGGCATTTTCGCTGAGGAAAAATCGTTTTTAAATTAATCAGAGAATCTATCTTTAAAATATTGAGCGATAGTTGCGGGACACCCTGTATATATATTGAAACAAATAAAAGTAAATTTTTCTGAAATATTTTTTACATGTCTTAATTGCAGTGAAGATTGATTTTAAATAAATATAACTAGAAAATCTTGAGAAAATCTTAAAAAAAGTTGCATATGCAGAGCATATATACAAAATTATTAATTGCATTAATTTGTAATTAGAAATAATTTGTAGAAATATAATTCTTTAGTGACCGACAGACAGTCTTCAAAGCAATCGATTCATTTATTCACACTCTCTCGCACAAGAGATTTTTCAAAAAGGACGAATAAAATGGAGATAGAAATATCTAATTTTCATTGCGAAAATTTTCAAAAAATTCGAAAAAAAGAATACCAGTCGTATATCAAAATCGCTGGATTTACGCAGATAAAAATCTGTTAGTTTTCTCGCACACGCACAGTGAGATTTTTCGCACGTATGTCGAAAAATCAATTCGGTGAGAATGACACGTTCCCGATGACCGCGCTTTCCACGTGCGAGACGTGTCAAATTGTGACGTTTCGCGATGCTCGTGCGACCTCGACGTGTCGCCTAATTGATGGCTGAGCCCTTAAAGATAACGATCAGTGTGCGTGGGCGCCATTACGTTAACGACCTCGTTGATGTGTCGAAAATGCGACTCCGCGTCGCCGGATACCCGCGAGATCGATTCGTCATAACGACTGTGCGCGCGAGTTCGGGGAGGGATTACGACTTACCGAACGACGTGCAAACAAACAACGAGAACGAGGTTTGCTGGAGCTCGGATTTGTCGTATACTACTACGGGCAGTTGAGCGAAATTACATTAATGTGGCTAGTGATAGAAAGAATAAATAGTGCAGTTCCGCGATTCGCAATCCATCATGATATTTTCTCTCACGTGACGCATGACATATCTCGCTCTTGTGCAAGACTACGAAAGTAAATATGAATTTATATCATCTCGGTGAAATCGGAATAAATAAAGACTCGTATTTTTAAAATAACGAGAAATGTCAAAAGCTTTTCTGATGAAAAAAAAAAATGAAAAACAGGCGAGTATTTTTCAGCTGGATTTAATCGCGACAAATGTAAACATCTTGACATCTCTAATATTCATCCTGTCCACTTGGACTTATCGATACATCAATTTTTCCGCAAAGTTCCAATTTCAAATAAAATAAACAATGTATACGACCCCGATCATCTTATCGCTCCTGTACAAATAAATTTCGCGATCGATGGTTAATTGTGAGAAAGATGACACGTGACAAGCAAGATTGCGCATCGCTGCTCGAAATCCGCACTCCACTTTACATGGAAGGAAAATCCGAACTCTGCTTTATATATTACTAATCCTTATCCGCGATCGTCCGCGAGGGAGAGTTTTCGCAAGAGAGCTCGACAGAGAGACGCTCTCTCTTTCTCTCTCTCTCTCTCTCCCGTTTCCCCGGACGAAATCGATCGTGTATGGCACAAAGGGCGACCCTCAGTTACAATCTCCGACCGTTTCGATTTAAGTCTTATATAGCGCGCGTCCCTCTCTCGCTTACTTATCCATATATTACACATCACACGTCCCTATTTACAGCGTGATATACATACATACGTAGCAGTGTTTCTATAAAAATCGTCTCGCGACTATGTGCCGTGTGCTGGCAGCGTAGCTTCGGTGTACAAAACCGCTGTAAGTTCGTTGAGAGATTTTTCTTGAGTGTGGGCGTGATTACGCGGCCGCTGTTCCTACTGGTCGTGCTGGTCGATAATTTCCAGCTGGCGGTGATAGGTTCGAGGAACCTCGATTAACATTGGATTACTCTTTTTCCGTTCCCAACGAGAGGGGTTGCGTTATCTCAAGGAAAGAGCTGTCCGTTCTGACAAATCTCGCTTCGACGAAATTATAAAATATCAGCCATAAATTACATTGATGTTACTTTCCATATTGTCGACATTCACGAGATGAATGCCTGCGACCTGGTGATTTCCCTCACTGATTCGCAGCTGATCACCAGTAACATGTAGGTCGCGCAAACCAAACCGTTCCAGAAGTCTGTCGGCAAAAACGTTACCGGCACAGTTGTCGATATGCTTCGCGAAGCTCATTTCGTTGAGGGAGAGACTCTGTCGAGGGTATAACAGTCAGGTATACAGTGAATACAGTCAGGTATACAGCGAGGTGATCGATCGACGAGTACCCAGGTCCGGTAACACAGTCTCTATCTATGTCAAATCAATGAAACTCAAATCCATATCGGCTTAGTTCATCCGAGAAATAAATATTATCAGTGTAACGTCTACTTTCTTAGTGCTTTCTTAGTTAATTCGTACTCGGAAGAGTGATCAGAATTCGAATTCCAATCTTGTCACGAATGTCTGATTGCATGATAGAGATTGTTCTTTCTCTGTCGCTCGTGGTTAAATGCATAATGTAACATTAGGTCTGTTCTTTATAGCTAAACTGGCTACACTAGGCTGCACTAGTTCAGACGTTATCTTTAACTAGCGCAGTCCAGTGTAGCTAGTTCAGCTACAAAGAACAGATGTATAAATGCTTGCGATGGTCCTTAAAAACTATTTCAGTTCTATTCAGGGAGGAACCCTTTTCCTTCTCCTCGCGAGCTTATTTATACACATTTATAAATCGACTTTTTTCTTAACATATCGCTACTTTCTCGCAAAACAATGTCGTGGCTACGTGATTCGCTCATTCCCTACATCACCCTTTTGACAATAGATTACACATATCTCCTCGAGAACATTCGCACAAATCCCGATAAAATGGACGACACTTTTACAGACGCATATTACAAATCCGCAGCGTGCAAGTCTGTTTTTAACGGCTCCCAGCGGGGCTTGTCGTTCAAGTTAGTCCGACAAATCTGCGATTGCACTGTCACCACCTGCCGTAATTCGGTGCAATAAATGGCACAATTTTCTCATAGTGTTCAACATAATTTACAGCGGCTCGGTAAGCCTCCGCCTCTGTCGCGTGAAATTAAAAGCAATATTTTCGCGTGCTCACTTCCGGTACCGGGCTCAAGGACGGGGGTCGTCCCTCGCGCGGGACAACCCCGTCCTCTTGTCAGCCGTAGTAATAGCTCTTGCTGTTGAGGCTCCGGGGATTCTCCGCGCGGAGGATCGTGTGAAGATTGTCCGTCCCGACCATGTGATTCCCGAGATCGACGCGCATCCCCGTGTTGGTCGCGTGAGGCACCGACGCGACGTGGATGCTCGTCGGCGACAGAGGTATCCTCGTATCGGCGTAGTAACGTTCCCCGTGAAGCCTCTCGGCCAACTGGGTCTCGGGCAATCTACGAGAGAAAGACGAAGTTGCAGTCAAATTCTATTCATTACACAGGCCCACAAAAAAAAAAAGTACCCTGTGCTGGCGATCTGACTAGGCTAGTCTTATGTATTTTGGCCCGCTGAATTCGAATCTGACGTCAGAATTGCTCCATCACGTCACAGTTTTTTTAAAATCTCAAAAATAGACGAAAATTTCGACTTTAAAAATCGACCTTTCTAGGGTAATAAGGTTGCGCTACTTGAAGAAAAAGTTACTGAAATCATATTTTAATGTATTTTCAGACATTATAAATCCAAATCCAACGTAGAATATAAACGTTGTGCTCAATTTATGATGCGAGCTGGACCTAATGCCCGAATAATGTGTCTTATGATCGTCTGCGCTTACGCACTCTTTTATCTTCAAATGACCTGTGAAGTGAATTTCTCTTACGCTTTTTTCTTTCTACAATATTTTCTCTTTTTAACATCCAACAAAAATCAGCCATCATATTTTCATCTCATCCTTGATATCGGCGCTCTATTTCTTTAATATATATTAAAGAAATAGAGCGCCTTTAATATATATTAAAATTTTATATATATTAAAGAAATGAAGCGTCGATACCATGGGATGAAAATATGATGGCTGATTTGTGTTGGATGTTAAAAAGAGAAAATATAGCAGAAAGAAAAGAGGGTAAGAGAAATCTACTTAACTTTTTCTTCAAGAAGCGCAGTCTTATTACCCTAGAATGTCGATTTTTACGAAATTTTCGTCTATTTTTGAGATTTAAAAAAAACTGTGACGTGATGGAGCAATTCTGACGTCAGATTCGAATTCAGCGGGCCAAAATACATAAGATTAGCCTAGTCAGATCGCCAGCACAGGGTACTTTTTTTTTGTGGGCCTGTGTTATTAATAATATTCATAAATAATTATTAATTATTATTTTAAGATTGAAACGCGATTGAACATTTCCAAGATACTTTTGAAATTGATCGCTATTTAAGATGGCAAAGATTAAAGGTCTGTCAGATCTTATTGATTGGGTCAACGAGATTTATTCCTTTTTTGTGAAACAAAGATATTACCTGGCTTCTTGCATCGGTACTGCGACTGGGGTGGTGAGATCGATATCCGCATCGATTTCGGAGATATCATCGGTGAATCCATTTGGAAGGGTCTCGTTATTCGCATGGAACTTTGCATCCCTCTTGGCACGGTGCCGGCTGACTAACAGACGGCCAATAACCAGTCCCAAAAAGAGCAGGATACCGGCGCTGACCGATACGATAATGTAGAGGTAAAACTTTTCCTGGTTGTCTGCAGAGATCACGATAAAAGCTCATCTTAGATATATTTCTCTCTTTCTCGCAAAATATCGAGAAGCACAGATTCAAGCTTCAGGGAGAAAACAAGGATATAAATATTGATAATAAGCTTCTATTCAATAACAATCCAATTTGTAGATCTGTATTGTCTTCATAGACAAGCGGCAGTCAAATAAAGCTCGAAATTGCGAATGAAAAATAAAATTCTCCACTAACATGCTACATCAACGAGGGAAACAATGCCAAACACACAATGCATATATTTGCCAAACGGGGGGGGATCAATAGCTGTCGTTTCAACACGAACGCGTTTCCAAAAAATCGAAAAAAAACTCAAACGCAAATCGATCAATTTCAATTTTGGCTCAACTTCGATGCGTGTAAAGAAGACTTTTTTCACACCATTCGTAGTGAAAAACTGAAAGGCCATATTTTCGGCCATAGTTTCGAAGTTTTGAACCAACTCTGATATTGACCCCGCGCGCGATCAGGAACGATCCCTTCCTTTCTCGCGCAGGGTGACAGTCAAAATAATACGTATATATCGTTCGCCAATTCACCTCGCCTCGTGGAACTACCCTGTCGTATCCAACCCTGGGCACAAGGGTTTGGTAGCGACAGCGTGTTTTACCAGCTGAAAGTACAAGTACGGCCGCAATCGATGGTGGTACTCACTCGTTATGAAGGAATACGCATTGATCCACTCATTGAGGTAGCCCACCACTAGGTGATCCTCCTCTTCCGGAAACGCGTAGACGACGGTAGTGCAGTTTCCGGCGGCGCCGACGGCGCTCGGCGTCGATGCGGCATTACCAACCCCGTTGTCGCCCGCCATCGCAACCCCCTGGATAACCGTGGGCGGTAAAGGCGATAAGGGTAAATGTTTCGCCCCGATACCGAGCGACTTTAACATGTTCAACCGCGCGTCTTCCACTGTGGCACGCGAGAAAACAAACGTATTCAGACGGCACGCATGGTGGAGGAGGGGGGGGGGAGTGAAAAGAGGGGGGATTCGAGTCCGCGATTGCATGGGACTTTGAAAGAGCGGGCATTGGAAACATTATAATCTGGTCGAATTTCAATTTTCGATTTATGTATGAGAAAAGGAAATCTCCGTACTTTGCGTTTCCATTTTGACGAGGCCGAGCTTTTTTTCTCGTTTGCCTTCTCCTTTTTTTAATAACGAGATTAAATGTTATATAATATTGTAATTATGTAATATAAAATATAAGATAAAATAAATATAATATAATATAAAAAATATAAAATAAATATAATATAAAATAAATATAATATAATATAAAAAATATAATATAAAATATAAATATAAATAATATTATAATTATAATTATATAATATCGTAGCAATTATATTGAATTCAATGCCAAGAAAATAAAAGCGTCAAGGAGTGAGATCTGTAATTATGTAGCAAATTTAAGCAATCATAGAAGGTACTCTCTAAAAGTGAATCGGTGAAAATATCAGTAATTTAAAGAATAAAATAAAATTTCATTGAGAATCAGTGAGTATTTTATTGATTTTCAGTTTATTTTTTTGTTATTTTATCTTATATTTTACTGATTATGGTCCGTTAAAATAAAATTCACTATAAAACCAATAAATTTCACTGGAAAACGCTAGTTTGTTCGTTTAGCGTTACAATTTTTCGTTTGCCTTCTTTTTTTTTATAATATCGAGATTTAGGCTCGTAGCAATTATATTGAATTCAATGCCAGGAAAATAAAAGCGTCAAGGAATGAGATCTGTAATTATGTAGCAAATTTACAGCAATCATAGAAAGTACTCTCTAAAAGTGAATCGGTGAAAAGATCATTAATTTAAAGAGTAAAATAAAATAATTTCATTGAGAATTAGTGAGTATTTTATTGATTTTCAACTTATTTTTTTGTTATTTTATCTTATATCTTACTGATTATGATCCGTTAAAATAAAATTCACTATAAAACCAGTAAATTTCACTGTAAAATCAGTAATCGCTAGTTCGTTCGTTTATCACTATCTCTCTCGTATTTAGTTTTAAAATAAGAATTATATAAAGTTTGGAAAGGACGACAGATAAAATTAGAATTACTTCGATTTAATTTCTGATACAATCTCAATATAGAGGCTTCAGGTATTAAATCGATCTTATATAAGTCGGACAAATAAATGTCTGACGACTTAATGAAAATTATGAAGAGATAAATTATAGTTTAATATCGACGATAGAAAGAAATATTACTGATATTGAGAAATATTACTGATTGAAACAGTCAAAATTATTAACTGATTCTTTCATAAAATATCACTGATTTATAGTGCTATGTATTTATAACTGTTGTAATCAGTGACTATTTACTATTTTTCAGTGATACTGATTCACTTTTAGAGAGTAAAAAATGAAACATTATTAAATATCATTAAAAATCAGTAACCTCAAATATTAGTTTTAATAGATGTATCGCGAAATTTTACAATTTAGAGAGAATTTTGAAAGAATTCTATACAAAGTGAAAGAGAGACACTTTTAAAAGAATGTTAACGAAAAAAAGTATAAATATATTACACGCGGTATACAATTTTCTGCATTTTAGAACACATGATATACGTATAGTAGATGGATAATCGTTACAAGAGAAATATATGAACAAAAAATTAATTAACCAGTGTTATTTACAACGAAAAATAAATTAATCTCTCACCAAATGCAATGTTATTTTTTCACAATGTTGAAGCAAAATATAAATGGCGAATGACTGTCGAAAATGAAGGATGAAAATGAAAAATAAATGTTGAAACGAGTAAACATTACGTGATATGACACAGTATATTCTACGATTGCATAATATTTATTACGCAAATTTGCAGGAAATAACTTGTTTACGATAGCTTTATGAAGCAAAATTCCAATTGCGATTTTTATTCTGTTCTGTTTTAATTCTAATAAGTCTAAATTATAACATCTTGCAGCCACACACTGAGGGAAAAATTTTTTTTAAATCAAATAAATTTGTTTTCTTGAAACTTTTGCTTTAAATGAAAGGAATTTTTTATTTCATTTAAGCAAAAGCATTTAATTTTAATTAAATATGCATGTTATATTAAATATATTATTTTCATTTATATATTTTTTTATATTTAAATACTATTTTCGTAAAATATATACTATAATTTATTAAATTAAATATATTATTTTTTTAAATTAAAAAATTTAAAATTTTTGAGAATAAAAAATGCATTTTAATAAATACTTTGTAAAATTAAAATAAAAATATTTAATTAAAAATTATATTTTTTTAAGCATATATATTTTTTTAAACATATGTAAATAAATACTTAAGCAAACAGACGTTTTGAATACAAGTAAATACGTGATTATTATCCACCGAATAAATAGCTTTCTTGAGTTAACTAAAATTTTTTTATTTCAAGATAATCTTTTCCTCAGCATAAATTCGCTAATCTCGTATTAGCAAATCATGCTTCTCCTTTTTGACAAATTGAAAGTATCATTAATTAATGGTTACAAAAAGAATAATATTTACTTGATAGCAGTCTCTCTATTAAAATTTAAGACATAATTAAGAATGTAACAGAGACCCTACACAACTACGCTTTGTTAAGTTTCAGTAAATGTACATTTTGCGCGATCCGATATGCATAATGCAAATATGTTTTTCCAGCAAACTTCCGCGGCGAGAATGATTGATCACATCGTAACGTCCCCTAATAGTCTCCACGGAATAAATCATGGGAGCTGTTCAGCCCAGGTCTCTCGTCATCCGGAGTACCATTATTTTCGTCAAGATTGCGATTTAAAAAACAGGATTAATCACTCAATCATTATTAAGATTCATGATCGGTCGAAATTTGAAGCACGTAAAAAGAAAGCCTCGAGGAACTCGTGTCTCTCCGCGAATCGTGGAACTCTAGTGACGCATGGTATCTGCTTCACGGTTTCCCGACTCACTTTTGCCGATGAAAAGTGGAAATGTAGAAGCGGAATAAAATATACGGACGAGGTAGTTCCTGTCTTTGCCCTGTCGAGGATTGAACGACGTGGAAAGATCGCACATGGTTGAAAATACGCGCGATTTATCCACCTGCAATTCTTTTTTGCACTCAAATTCCGAACACATTTATCGAGAAAGCCGTACGATCCCTTACTATTAACATAAAAATTAGCCCATAAAACGTACTCGAGAGACGAAGGAGAGATTTTTAATTCCACTTACTACCTTGTTCCGTTCTCGAGAACCACGCGCGATGTAACTTCGTTATAAAACGACCGATCCAAGCGGACGGTGAAGGTGATGAATGACTCGGGTCTCGCGAGACAGTTTTGCTGACACGATAAAAGCAAAGAAAGAATCAGCATATCGCAAACGCTGAGGCACGCTTATTAAAGTCGTTTGTATACTTTCGTGCAATTATTACCGGAATTATGTAATTATGTTAAGACTCCAGCTGGAAAACTTGACTGCGGTGAGGATTAAAAAAAAAAAAAAAATCTTAAAATAAAAGTTGGGGAAATAAGAATTTTAAATTCTCGCTGTGCATTATTTAGGATATTTTCGCGCGATGCGGATGCACAATACACTGTATATTAAACAGGACGGAATTAGTTCATTGGAAAGTTTCCGTTTCATCGCGGGGCTCAGTAATGTCTTAGCTTCGAGTTATTTACATCATAATTCAAACAATATGGTCCTAGTTCTTCCAGCCCGCGCTGCTTCACCAAGACTGCTATCTCTCCCAAGCGAGATAACGTTCGCAGTTTCTAGTTTTCTAATTAGTGACTTGGGAATGCTTACAATTAGCCGATGACGGAATTCGATGTCGCGGAATTTCTGCCGTGCTATCCTGTCGCACAAGTTTTCTCCTGCCATTTACGGACAAATTATATTTGTTCGCGAAATTTACATAGCGAATTTAATTGAGAAATTGTTATTGTAAATGTATTCTTTCTTTCGGAGGAAAAAATAGGTTAAAAAAAGATACTGTCAGTCTGATGAAAATTCCATTTTTCATCAGAAAAGCATGTAAACTATTAGAGATCATCCTTACTACTAGAGATATTTAATTATAATAAAAGATATAGACATCTCTTTCACTACATATTTAATGAAATCTAGCCGAATTAGCATATAAGAGTTCGTAAGACTTTCATCAATGTTCGTAAGACTTTCATCACTGTTCCGAGGGAGATAAGCGAAGATAAGAAAGGCAAAGAGTTTAGTAGAATACATATAGCTCACTTTACGGAGCCAGTTTTGAAAAAGTTGATTACGAATCGATACGAAAAGGAGATTGATTTTTCAGGTGCTTCCTTATATGTTTTTTTTTCGTGGAAAAATATTTTGTCACCGATACGTATGCAAAGTATCGATTATTCGCTGCAGACTCTATGTTCCTATTATGCGTCTTTTGATAAATTTACTCAGCCGGCCAGATAATAGCTGCGTCTGACGTGAGTCTTCAAACGTAGAGTTACGTAATTCTGTTTGCGTCTTGCAGCAAGTAATGTGGATATGAAATCAGTCGGTGTCGAGTAATTATGGCGTCAAAGGAAACTAAATTACAAATTTAGAATTAATATTCATGGAAATATTGTAGTTAAAAGGATTGCGAATTTTGCGAGTGGATGCTCTTTGAAGCGACAACGAATTTAATAGAACAATTAAAATTTCGTTGCAATTTCGACCGTAAAAAAAAAAACTGTAACATTTAATACTAAAGCAATTTTTGCTCGTTAAAGCGATGCGATACAATATAACACAATTATAACACAACTATCAACGATTTTAAAAAGCAATATATTTTTCCGGAATTTAAAATTGTCGCGACGAAATAAATATTGGATAAATTCCATAAAATATGCGGACTAAAAATAAATTAACGGCAAATTCGTACGTTTATAAATGGGGAACGAAAAAAAAAGAAAACTCGCGCGAGGAAGGATATCGACTAATTTTAAGCATTTTACGTTTGAATTACAGGAGTATCGGAGCGAAATCAGTGCCTCGCTCGAGATAGCAATCGATCGACCATAAAAGTTTAATTTCAGTACCGTGCGCATTTCACATTTTATTCTTCATAAAGTATGCAACGCGCTCGCAGCAACATATATGCATATCGGACGCTCCTCTCGGCTGTTTTTAACAGGCGCGTAAGCATATTATACCGGGAATAAAATAACATTCTTCTCTCTCTCTCTCTCTCTCTCTCTTTTTTTTTATATAATCAACTTAATAAATAAACTACTTTCAGTTTATCATCGAGAATAATCTCGCGCCCCAACAAGATGATCAAAAATTTATATTCACGATGGCGCGGCGGCGCAATATTATTCGATATATATCGCGAAAACATATCGCGCCTTGTTGTGCGACGTAAAACGTAATCTACATACATAGAAGAGCCGGATTATTATCAACGGAAATTAATTTGTTTATTATAACAACGCCGGAAAATAGCGAGTGTATCAAATTATAGAGAATATATATTAGAATGGACCTCCGAGCAAATCACGTGTGCACCGTGAAAAACATATGTAAAAACAATACTCAATTATCTCGCTGTAAATAATCCCGCGAATTCGCAAAACGCAATTTCGTTTCGCGCGCAAAATTAGATATTCGCCCACTCGAGCGGGGGGAAGGGGAGGGAGGCGGCACGTCCGTTATTAAAAAAAAAAGAGAGATAGAGAAAGGGAAAAAAAGGAGGTAAAGAGAGGAGAGAGAAAAAAAAAGGAGATTTTATTTTACCTAGAATTCCGCAAACGGACCGACGAAAAACGTACGTCGGCGAACGGAAACGTGACAAAGCCGAAAAGTTATCGCGAACGTTGCCGCTGCTTTTTTTTTTTTATCGCGTAAACATTTTTATTCCGCGGCAAAATAATTTCTGTGCTCCGTTCCCGTTGCGTGCGTTGTTGAAATAACGTAAAAACGTTATGCACTCCCGCGAAACCGCGTCTCGGAGAGCTGCCGAGGCGAAATTATTGCTCGCATCCGCGAGTCGCGCGAGCTACGTACACTGTGTGACCGAAAGAAGGATCGCGCGACCCGCACCGCCACCTGTTTCGCGCACGTCGCGAAAAGAACGAACGTTTTACGACACCTGTGTAATATATAGGCGTAATACGTGCAATTTCGGACACGCTTTACGATACATAGAGCGCGGTAATGTTTCTCGTATATTTCACCATTTCATTTGCGAGGAAAATTCGAGGAAGGAACGTCACGCGTGTGTGATTAACGTTAAATTGTCAAAGAATAATTATAATAATGATAAAACATCTGGCCCGATTGTACGCGTCTCAAATCGTCGTCGAGTGAATTAATGGCCTTTAGATATGATATCGTATCAGAATTATGAAAGATAAAAAGATATGTGTATCATTATTTAGCAATTAACATTAAGATATAATTAGTATTAAATAAATGCTTAATTTCATGTAAAATACTTGATTTTAATTTTATAAACGTTAATATTAATCTTAATTTTAAATTTATATAAGTAATTAATATAATAGTTTTATATGAAATGCTTTATAAAGTGCGTAATTTAATTATGAAGAAAATTAATTAAATATTGTTCTATTAATATATTCTTGTATTAATTAAATATTATTGTTCTATTATTATATTCTTATATATTTATTATAATATTGTTCTATTATTATATTCTTATATTAATTAAATATTTTTCTGGTATTAATTATTTTGTCGTTTAAGTAAAATATAAGCCACCCTCGAATTAATATTTCAATTACGTTTTTAAATTTTTAAAGAATAATTAAAATATAATATTAAAGCTTCTACCTTTCTTATATACATCTAAATAATGAAAAATCTTTGCCAAGTAAATTTATATGTGGTTCATAATATATTTTAATATGCTACGTAAGAATTATAAAAAAAGTAAAATTATGTCATTAATCAATCACTAACATTAATGATTTATATTCAGTTATTATTAAATAAATATGCTTAATTTTATCTCTATAAAGAAGAATAATTAAATGTTGGTTTCTCGGATATTAATTGCTTTGCTGGTCTAAATAAAAAACAAGTTTTTTAAAAATAAATATATATATATCTTTTCCTCTTTTAATAGTGTTTTATGAGTAAATTATTCTATCAACACACACACACACAGTTTCATTAATTAATTGCAGTTTTGAAAAAAAGAAACTCAGCAATTTATTATCGAGTAATCAAGGGCTCATAAATCTATGTGATAGGAAATGTGAGTGTAAATCCACTACAAAAACGTTTCGGACTTTCGGAGGCAATAAAGTATCGCCACGTTAAGCTCGTAAAGCAGGGATCCCCTGTCATCATGCGAATCAACCAAAATTTCAGGGAACCCTTAATCGACATTCGATGGTTCGTGGTGTCAATATATTGACTCTGAATCGATCATTGGCGGAGCAACCCCTAGTGAAATAGTCATATCGCTTCCAGCCCTGGTACTAATGTCAACATCAATCACTAATAGCGGCTATTAATCGTCTCACCAGCGTTTGAAGAAGCCACACCAGCGAACATTTGTGAAATCCAGGAGATATCTCGGTCTTAAAAGTCGATAAGTCTAAATATTTCTTATTGTGAATGTTCATTCAGAAAATAAAAATGCTTATAATATATTCATTTGCTTCAAATGTTCATAATACATTTTACGCAACTGCAATGAAAGAACTCTTTCTGAGAAATTATTATTTGTAAATCAAAATTGTTATAAATATTATCACTTATTTTTTTCTCGATTTTTTATTTGATTGATAAAATAACTTAAACATTCTCGTTTAATATTCAATTAAATCATTTGTTAATTTTTATTCCTTTTAATTAACGAGCTGCGCTTTTGAATGCAATTGTTTGAAAAGTAATAATTATATTTTTTCTCCATTTATAAAAATACAATATGAAATATAACAATTGTGTGATTAAAATAAAAGAAATTATTGCAGTGAATTTAATGCGCTGCTAAAATCGAAGCGAATTTTATCGCCTGTCGAGTTAGTTTGTAAAGTTGATTAGCGATAAGAACTCGAACCGAGAATCAACAATTTCTCTTTGCGAACATAAAAGTTTTATTTCTAAGTAGTTCACCTGGTAGATATTGATGTCGTGACAGTTATTCGATAATTACTTTTGCATAGACAGCTTTTCGCCTAGTTTGAAGGCGAGAGAACAGTCTCTCGAAACTTATTAACTACTGTGTATAACTTTATTAAATGACTGGCATTGACTTTGTTGACGATTCCTCCGTCATGTTGTAACGTTCACCGAGAAATTTGCGAATCAAATCACGTATCAAATCACCATATTGTGCATCATATTGAATAAAAGTAGCTTACTACAATAGTTGCGGCTGTATTTCTCGAAGAAGCCATACCGCGTAATAAATAAGAACAGAGAAAATAATAAAAATCTGAGACAACCATTATATTCGTCTTTTAATTTCCAAAATAAATATAATTTTACGACTAATATTTTTTATTATATCCACGTTAAACGCGAATTAAAGACATCATTTCTGTCTCACGCACATCTGTAAAATTTTTTTATATCCTTTTAAGAAAATTGAAATTATATCTCGGTTCTAAAAACTTGTACGTGTATTCTTCTTTTATTATTAATAATGCTAATTATAATTAACAGTGTTTACATGTTAAACCTGTTAAAATAACTAGCAATTTTTAAATTATGTTTTATAAGGATGAATGTATATTTTTCTTCACCCTATAGGGAGAGATACCTTTGAATAATTGCTCCGTAAAATACACTTTATACAACGGTAAAAAAAATTAAAGAAATTACGGTTGCGGTTTAGAAGAGGAAAGAGCAGAATATAAAATCAAATTTTATTCCGTTTCGACAATACGAAGGGATCTTTACCGTAGTCAGAGCCGGAATTAACAGGTCACGGTTTAGTTCGTGCAAGGGAGGCTAGCAAGTTAAAAATGTAAATAGAAGGGAAAGTTCCGCTTGTCCTGAAAGCTCTCATCAAGCTGTGTAACTTTTACTTAAGCGATTTTGTTCTACGCGGCACCGTATTACATTCTCGCTGTCAATGCGGGCTTACAAACGATATTTAATGAGCCATAGCGACCCATTTCCCTCAGTCCTATTGGTTTTTACAAAAGTTATCGCCCTATTTATCTTTTACCTTTCCATATACATAATATTTGATGGATTTATAGGTAACTTTTGATACATATTTTTTTTTCTATATTATATATATTATTTAAAATATTAATTAATATATTAAATTATTTAAAATATTAATATATTATAAATATAATAATATTTTAGATAATATAGATAATTAGATAATATATTAATTAATATTTTAAATAATTTAATATATTAATATTATAGATAATATAAATATAGTAAAATATTTAAAATATTAATTAATGTATTATTTAAAATATTTAGTTTTCAGAAATTTTCATCAACGCTATGCATACGTTGTTATAATAAATGATTGATTGTAGAAAAATGTGGGGTGCAAATAAGAGAAGAAATAAAAATAAAATATCCTCTCGTTCATTTCTTTTACATTTATAAATGCGAGAAAATGCGACACTGTTCTTGATGAAATGTCACTCAACATTTCTGCAAAACGTGGCAGAACGTTCCAACGTCAATCTCCGCCACAGATACAATATCTAGCTTTTATGGGAAGACATCCCCCACCGGTGCCGGTGGGTAAGCGTTATCTGCCACATGTAGAACCGTTATACCGTATCCCGAATGGCCGTTTAATAGCGCGATTAAATTTTCAGGTATGTCTAACTTGTGTTGGTAAGATTGCTACATCCTATGATGGAATATGCCGGCTACCATTATACCATAGTAATGTTACGTTACGAGAGTCGTTTTCAAAATGGCGTCACGAGACGTATAATCTAATTTATTATATTCAACAGAGACAAAGTTCCTTGATGACAATAATATATTTATGTATTATTATATTTTATTGTATTATATTAATATGTTAATTATGTGTATAATAATAATATATTAATATATTATTATTATACACATAATTAATATACAAATTTATGTATTAATAAAAATTCAATTATTAAGATAAAATTATTAAGATAAAATACATTTAAATTTTAATATCTAATACCTAAATTACTATAATATTTAAATTAATATTTAAATAATATATTCATATTATTATATTATGTTAATAAGATGTAAATCGAATGATATTGACAAAAAAAATAATGTAGAAATAAATAAATTCTAACGGCTTAATTAAGTCTATGATGGAATATGCCGGCTACCATTATACTATAGTAATGTTACGAGAGTCGTTTTCAAAATGGCGTCACGAGACGTATAATCTAATTTATTATATTCAACAGAGACAAAGTTCCTTGATGACAATAATATATTTATGTATTATTATATTTTATTGTATTATATTAATATGTTAATTATGTGTATAATAATAATATATTAATATATTATTATTATACACATAATTAATATACAAATTTATGTATTAATAAAAATTCAATTATTAAGATAAAATTATTAAGATAAAATACATTTAAATTTTAATATCTAATACCTAAATTACTATAATATTTAAATTAATATTTAAATAATATATTCATATTATTATATTATGTTAATAAGATGTAAATCGAATGATATTGACAAAAAAAAATAATGTAGAAATAAATAAATTCTAACGGCTTAATTAAGTCTATGATGGAATATGCCGGCTACCATTATACTATAGTAATGTTACGTTACGAGAGTCGTTTTCAAAATGGCGTCACGAGACGTATAATCTAATTTATTATATTCATCAGAGACAAAATTCCTTGATGACAATAATATATTTATGTATCATTATATTTTATTGTATTATATTAATATATTAATTATGTGTATTAATAATAATATATTAATATATTATTATACACATAATTAATATACAAATTTATGTATTAATAAAAATTCAATTATTAAGATAACATTATTAAGATAAAATACATTTAAATTTTAATATCTAATACCTAAATTACTATAATATTTAAATTAATATTTAAATAATATATTCATATTAATAATATAATATAATCAATATAATATTATCATATTATATTATGTTAATAAGATGTAAATCGAATGATATTGACAAGAAGAAAAATTAATGTAAAAATAAATAAATTCTAACGGCTCAATTAAGTCCATTTGTAATTAATAATTTAATATCTATCCTTTATAATTTTGTTAGGTATTTTTCGCGCTACAGTGGAAACGTGAGGAATTGAATAAAACAGATTACGTACAGGAGAAACAAGAATGCGCCTTCATTTTAACAGTGAGCTAACACGATTCACTTAATTAGTTACGTCAAGGCAACGGCGAAACACGATAACTTAAGATTGTCCCCAGACATTCCACTCGATTAAAGCCATCCAATTTCGGCGCTAGTTCCATCATTGTTTGCAGGCTAAATGTACGGGAATGGCTGCGGCCTAACGCGCGAAACGTGCCGTTTCTTATCTTTGTTAACGACGAAATATGCGCTGATCCCCATTTGTCCGTGTCGGCGCAGCACAATTCTGACAATTTTCTTCGTTGTTCGCCCAAAATGCGACACCGCATTTACCAAAGGGCACAATATATCACGCTGTATTACGCTTGTAGCAGCGGATCTCCAAGATAAGTTAGTAATGTCACATAATTGGACGATTAATCGAACAATTAATAGTAACTGTATTGTAAAATAATTATATTATGATGGAGCTAAGCGCAGATTCATGCGCGGTAAAGTAGCCTCGTTAATTCACGAATTTTAGATCGCGCGTTTTATAAATATTTTGCACTCGAAAATGGTTTTTGCGCCAAATTGAAATATATTCATACAAGCATATGAATTTATATATTCGTAAAAGCATCATAAAAGTCATTTAATAATTATATAAATTTGCAAAACCTAATTTTAGTAAATTAAATTCGATTCTAAATTATGCTAATTACTTTTATAGTAATATATGTATTAAATAAATAAAAATAAATAAATTGTGTTAAAAATAAATTGTGTTAAATATTATATATCAAAATTTCTAGTTAGCTTTGTCTTGTGTTGTAAAATAAAGTGCGTAATAATTTCCAACATTTTTAGAATATTCGTTTAATATAATTTTGTCATCACTGACGATTGAATATATAAGTTTGTCAAGAAGGAATATAAAACGTTTATAAAAGGCACAAACAACGAATCTTCTCCGCGGCTATCAAGATCCACCCCGACGGTTTCGTTAACCATTGACTTTCCTATCATTTAATATAAGATTCAGGACGCAATTTACATTTCTGATCTAATTGCACGAATATCAAAGAATCCAATTTGCTTACATCGAATGGCGGCGGGTCAGTCTGACTTTAATTATCATTTTTCGCTCGATATTGAGCTCGCAGGTAGAGGAAAGTTCAATTAGCAAATCCGCCGATCTAATCAACCGTGAGAGACGGGACGGTGGCGCTTGTCTGTACCTAGAACTTTACGAATATTTTGTTCCACCCGAGCCGACAAGTTGGAATCGAAAGTGTCAAATTTAGATGGTGCACTGAGTAAAATAAGACGGGAAAGTTCCAGCAGATTTTTCCTCTTCGCGATGTCAGAGCACGATTTATATAATCTTCCCTCTCGTCCGTAGTTCTTTCAATGCGCATTTTCAAATTCCTCTCACAAAGTCTCGCTACATTCTGTACATCTGTCCGATTCGTATATTTTTGTAACTTCGTAAAAGCGTATTTCTTTTTTAATAAATGCCTGGAATTTCACATTCCGAGCGTTCTCCTCGCGCGAGATTGAAATCCCTGTACCTTTATGAATATCGGGCTAAAATATTGACTATTTCATTACGTCAATTTCATTTCATCGATGGTAGATCCGTTCTGCGGTTAAATCGCCGTTTGTCTCTTAATCTTTCCTGCGCAATGCAGTATAATGACTCATTCGCGGACCTTAATTCGATTCTGATCTGAACCCGATGAGGGGATGCAGTCGTGTCTTTAGGAGGCGGAGGTACTCGGTCATTACCTTTAATTAGCGGCGCGATAGAATCCACGGTGCCTTCGATAAAGTTCGTAAAGCCGGCGAAGTAAAACGTGTCGTCGACAGCGATCGACGCTGAAATTGACCTAATACTACGGGAGAAATAGAGAGAGGGATGGGGAGGAAGGTGGAAGAAAGAGAGAGAAAGAGAGGAAGATAGAGATTACACTGCCAGACGCAAAGTCAGGTTCACAGGTTTTTCATCGCTCACATATCGTGTCCCCATCAGATGGCGTTAACTTTATCTGAGATTTTTTTTCCCCTCGATGGTTCGACGTCCCCTTTCACCTTTAATCTCGGTCGATGCACATCCGGCGCACCCGATATTCCGCACCGCCGACGCGATGCGCAACCTTTTCCCCATGGACGGTCGCCATTTCAACCCTTTTTTGCGTAGACGGCTGCTAGAAAGACCCCGACGAAATCTTGATCAAAGGAAAAGTCGATCCCGACGGAAGTTCGAACGCTGATAAATACGAACTGTCATGAAACGCGCGATGTCTTCTATCGTTTCTATCGTTCTTACTGATATACACAGAAAAAATATAAATGTCAAATCTAAACTTATATACTTAACTAACGCGTTCATTGTTTCGTATATACGCAACAATTTATAATTTTCTTAGAAGAATTTAATAATTAATTAATTTTAATAAATAATTAATTAATTTTAAATTTCAACAATATTATAGTCTTATTTTAATATTGCAATTGTCAAGAATATATAAATTGATAAGAATATATAATTATTTAATTCTATATAAGCAATTGATAAGAATATATAATTAAATTTAATTCTATTTAAATTTAATTATCTATAATTAAATTTAATTCTATTTTAAGAAAATTATAATCTTTGATTTAAAAATGTTATTTTCTATCTAACATTGTTTTTTTTCGATTCAAGAAAATTAAATCTTAAATCATAAGAATACATTTTTCTTGATTCAACTATATAAAATGGCTTCATTCAAGTAAGCAATTATATTTATGCAATATAATCTCATTTCAAGATTTCCATGTTAAAACTAAATATATTTTCAAAACAAGAATGTCCTTTTTTTCTGTGTATAATATAAAATAGTTATATTTTAATGTTTTATATATATTTGGATATTTACTCGTCAAAATTTAAACTACGTAAGCAAGAATATTACATAGAAGAAAAGGACTTATCTTGTTTTAAAGATATATATAAGTTTTAACATGGAAATCTTGAAATGAGATTATATTGTGTTAATTTAAGAAAAATATAATTGCTTGAATAATTGCTTATTTGAATGAAGCCATTTTATACTGTTCAATCGAGAAAAATATATTCTTATGATTTAAGATTTAATTTTTTGAATGGAAAAGAAACAATGTTGGATAAAAGATAACATTTTTAAATCAAAGATTATAATTTTCTTAAAGTAAAGAATTAAATAATTATATATTCTTAAGGCTACAATTACAATATTAAAATAAGACTATAATATTGTTGAAATTTAAAATTATTAAATTCTTCTACGAAACAATGAACGCGTTAAAGTTTAAGTATATAAGTTTTGATTTGACACCTATTTTTTTCTGTGTAAGAATATAAAATAAACTTTGAATGGGAAAATATAATATGTTATTTTCAATTCTTCGATAGCTTCTAAATATTGAATTTTTTCCACATTAAAAAGATTAATAAAAATGTTTAGTGTATTATTTTTTTGGAATATTTAAGTATTTAATTTAAATATGATATTTTTAACTTAAATATTTCAAATTAAAGAAATAATAGCTAACTATTTACGCGTTTAGTCGACGACTTTTTTTCCAATAATATAAATCACAGAATAGAAAAGTTTCCGCATGAGATTGACAGATGGAACAATTTATTTATTCATTGATCTCAAAAATATATTATAACACGAAACTTTCTTTTGAAAAATATAGATGACGTATGTAAGAAAGATGAAAGGGGGCGAAGGAGATTGTGGCGACCTCGCAGAATTGGATAACATCCGAGAATGCGTGGGATATTGCTTTTCGGTGGCGAGCAATGTCGACATTTCTCTTTCTGCGCGATAGTTTTCAGGGACGTACACACAAAGCTCCCTCCTGCTCCCCTCCCCCTGTCATAAAGTCGAGATTTCTTTCACGCCCGAACGGGGTTGGAGAAATTCGAGACCCGATTAACGAATATTGCCCTTTCGCGCATACGTGGTCGGGAAAATTATACGGTTTCGGGATAGAACCGGCGGAAAGCCAGGTGTGAGTGCTTTTAATTAGAAGCTTGAATTATATGCTCCGATAGCGATGCATGTCCCATTCAGAGGCCTTGCAGCGCAAAACCTTTTGCGTAATCGGCCGATTTCAGTGGAATCTCTCGCTGAAATTTAGTGAACGCTCACGTGTTATCTCGAATAGATGGAGGCTGCGAATTAACTTCTTTTTATGATGTGCGAGTCCAACTAATCCGTTACTGAAAAAGATATAAAAAACGAAAAATACAGAAAAAAAGAATTCAAATTTAATTAAAGTTGAAAATAAAGTTATCATTAATAATATTAAAAATTAAAATATAAGTGCAAAATATATTCAAAATAAGAAATATATTGTGTTTTAATTATCTTGCTAAAGAATAAAGCAATCTGTTTGTTCGTAATAAAATAAAATTAAAATATTTAAGTTGAAATTTTTGCAAATAATAGAAAAATTTATAACAAAAGATAATTATGTAAAATAAGTTTTTCTCTACAAAACGCAAAAAATTGTATCATCGATCATCTAAATGTCATAAATCATTGCAAATATTATTGTTTTTTTACTCTTTATGCATCTATATTCAAAGAATGAATTTACACGGATTTTTTAATGCTATTTTATATTTTATTCAACGATTTCACATTTGATATGACATAATATTTATATCTCTACATTTTCGCCGACTTTATATCTCTTATTCTTCCGTGAAAAACTTTATCCACTTTCTTTCAATTTCTACAGGTCAATGGAAACGCCAAACGAAAGAAGTGAATTTTGTGTGTGTATCTTCTCCCCTTGTCTGATTGCGTTTACACGTGACAGTGATTCCCTCGAGAGCGAGGGGGATGAAGACGATGAATGTGTGTCTTGATCGAGGATGATGAGTTTGATGAAATCTCCTCATTTTTTGTAACAAGTTATATCTCGAGCAAATTTCGTCTCCTTCTGAATAATCTACGAAATAATATCAATATTAATTTTCTCTCATTCAAATTTTACCGATAAAAAAACTGATGAGAAGTCGGTCATCGTCGCAAAATTGTATTGATTTACTCTGAAAAAAATTTATGAAAGTAAATTATCTTAGTCTTTCTGAGGGTTTAAGATAAAATACTTTTGAGAATTCTTTTGCATAAAGATGCAAATATCCTTATTGCATATTTTATAAGAACGTCAAACGTGAAACAATTAGAACGGAATGCGATATCCGTAACATTATGTATCAAGAAAAATCATTCCTTTTTTCCGACACTTAAGTCATTCCTTTTTTTCCGTTCGTGCGGGTCTTACTTTATTCAACGATAACAGAATTTCGATAATATAAAGCGGACATCAAAGCGACACACGCAACGTAGTCATTATGCGCGGAAACAATGACGGAGAGACGAAGGGTCTCTTAGCACAATCGCGTTATATGCGCCTGGTCGACGAACCTCATTAAAGCTACTAACCGCCTCGTGACGTATAAGTGGAACCCAAAATAACCCTTCGAAAACTGAAGAGAAAACACATGGTTCTCTCTCTCTCTCTCTCGTTCGAACAAATAAACGATGAAGATTTGCACTTGTAATCGTTTTAAACTCCGCGAATTTCTGCACACACTTGACGATGTAAAATAAATTGCGCTGCTCGAGATACAGTGCAACGCTTGAAGATTAATGAACGTTTAGCGAATGCACATTGTCTGCAAAAATTGATTTTTTCCTGGATAACCAGCTGTCCGTCAGTCACAGAGTTAAACGACGTGTTACAGCATTTTCTGATATTAAAAATATGCACTCAAGGGTTAGCGCAACAACATGTCAGACAAAGGTGGATATTTATAAAATTAACAGCTATGGGGTACGGATATATTGGATGTAAAAAAAAAATAGATCACACGAGGGAATTTAAAATTTGCGGGAATTCTTTTCGATGGCTAAAACAGAATTTTTTTATTAATAGAGTTACACACACATCGCCCCTCTCTCTCTCTCTCTCTCTTTTGATAACATATTTAAAACGAAATCTATAAAAGCTCTTTTTATTTTTATCCCGGATTTTCTCGTTTATAGCTTAATCTCCTGCCAATTTTATCACCGTTAATTAATATTTCAATGTACCTCGAATTGCGGCTACGGAACATAAATAACCGAAACGTTATAGCTTCGAGATTGAGCGAGCTTCTCATTTACTCGCATATTCACCGCAATGAGATAATAGATAATACAATATGTATATAGATGTATGTATATTTCATTGCTCTGTCACGTATTGATATTACATTGAATATGTTACGAATATGTTATCGAATGTATTATCGATATGTCATATTTAATTTACATTCGAAGCAATTTATCGAAGCATTATCGGTTTTTATCTTTGAATTGGTTTGTACGTTTCTCTCCAACCCCTGCTTCAGCTGGACGTTAAATAAGCAGATAAGAATATATATATATTTTATATATAAATTAAAAATATACGTAATTTTAGTTTTTCCAGGCAAAGCGGAAAATTTTAATGCGCGATGAAAATTTATACATCACATGTGTTTCTATTAAATATAAAAATTTGAACGAGAGTTTTATGTTTAATTTAAAAGAATATACACATATAATATATGCGTATAATAAATGTGTTTCATATTTTTATTACTTTATATTCTCTCTCTCTTTCCTCTCTCTTTTCCTCTTTCCTTTTCTCTCGCTCTCCTTTTCTATTATCTATCTTTCTTTCTTTATCTTCATATATATTCCTTTACATTCTGTGTGTACTTTTGTATATTGCTTTTCACTTTGTAGAAACTGTTGGAGTGAACGACCGAAGGCAACAGTAAATAATGCAATGGACCACGAAGCAAAGGTGTCAGCAAGAAGTGTTCGAGTGAATGCATATCCAATTACAGGAACTGTGCCCGGTCAAGCGATCTTTGAAGCTAAACTTCTGAACCGATCGACCCACCTAATTCCGCCCGTGCTTTAATGAGTTGGCTTTCACCCCCGCCGACCGATGAAACGGTCGGTTTATCCTATTAGTTAGTTGGTCTTAGCGGTGAACTTTCTATATCCAATAGGATAATGATATTTTACAAAGTTGGGAGGACCGAGACAAAAAAAAAAGGAGCGAAAAGCTCTGTTCCCTAATAGGGCTTTAAAGTGTTTAAACGCATCTCGAGATGCATCCGACCATAAATGTCGGGATGAATCATTCAAGTGCATTGGCCTAAATACTGAGCCACATCACTGGCATATATTGGCGGATCGAATGTCGAGCTATATCACTGGAAACGCGTGGGGCTTTAATATCGAGTGAAAATATCGCGTAGAATTGAAGTGCGTCAAAATACGATGGCGATAATGAAGGATCACAAAATATATTCGTTGCATTTGATGCTAGTAATATCTCGTCGCTCCAAACAAAGAATTTCGCCCCATTTTTAATATCGGTCTCGGCTTTCATGCGTGCACGCAATTGGTTTTTCATCATATTTTAAATTATAGAATATCAGTAGAGAATCGAAAAATTTACACTGAGAAAAAATCATCAACTTGACTAAGTGCATTTAGATGATTATCATTTTTTTAGTTCCAATTTAAGGATTATTTATTTATTTAAGGATTATTTATTTATTTAAGGATTATTTATTAATTATTTATTTTTTAGTTCCAATTTTTATCTCTAAGTATTTAATTTAAATATATATATTTGTGATTTAAATATTTATATTAAATATAAATATTTATATTAAATATAAATATTTACGATATATTAATTATTAAATATTAATATTTATATTAAATATAAATATTTATATTAAATATAATTATAATATTTCAATTATAAGAATGATAATTAAACTAATTATTTAGTAAAATTAACGTTTTTTTTCATCACGTATTAAGATTGAAATTCTTCATACGAAAAATAAAAATAGAATTTCATCTTTGTCGAAAAAATATGTTTATGAGCAAAATGAATATAAAGCGATTGAATATCGTCGTTTTTGTTTTTTTTTATGCTTTTTATGATACTAATAAATAATTTCATTACATCTCATACAAGGTAACGGACACTTACCATAAATAATGAGAGCAACATAATGAGAGCATTTTATTACGTAGCGATAGGAGAAGAACAGCCGGAAAAAGTTCTCTACGCGTCAATAATCTTTCAGCTACCGTGAAAAGGATGGAAGCGCGAAAATGAATTTTAATACATCCCTTTAGACGCGCGAGACGCGGTGAAAAATTAACGCGGCGAGAGACACAAGAAAATCTGGAGCGAAATTCCCATTCATAATTTCGGCTGTCAAAGCACCGTTTAAATATAATTTGTTGCATATTAAATATCGTATTATTGTTCACGCACGCTATTGTTTCGGGACAATGCGCGATAAGCGCATTTATATTTGCTCTGCCTTTTCATTATTTCTCCCCTTCCCCATCTTCTGCGGATCCATAAAAATAATAATTTTATCGCGGGGGAAAAAAAAATGCGCTATGCATATCGTGATAACGCAGTTGTGGACGCAGCGGGATGTACGGTACAAATGGACCTCCCGACAAGATTAATTAGTCATGGAAATAATAATTTATCTCGTCACGCGCATGTAATTACAACACAATTATGCGGTTATTTATAAACGGGCAGAATTAATCAGCCGCTCGGATGTGCCTCGGAACGAAGGAACATGCCGAAATAAATTTTCGTAATATGTGGAAGCGGAGAAGTCAACTCTAATCGCCTTTGATACACTCGCGCGGATTACCTGTGTAAATGCAACTCCCGCTTGATATGAATGTCTGACGTGTGTGACATGCATTTGACGCGCGATGGTCGGTATTTGTATCGAAATGATGCAAAAAATACGAATCATGCGAGATACATGCAAAAATTTCGCGCATGCCATTCAGATATTGAAGTGTTTTCGGAAATATTGCAAAGCGAAGCATCGAAAAAATTATATCCTTCATTTTAGAAAAAAAATTTCCTCTAAATCTTTGCTTTAAAAGTATTCTAAAAAATTCAGAAATAATCCTCTTTAACAGTCTTTTATTAAGCTAGATTAGGTCTCTCGTTAAGAATGGTACATGAAATAAAGAATATATTTTTAAAGAGAGAAACTATTATTATTAGAGGGAAATCCTCTCATTTTTAGAACATACGCTTGGCGCTTATTTAGTAAGAGATGTTCTGCAGATTAGTGAATTATTCTATGTGTTATTAATGTAGAATATAATTTTTTCGACGGAAAGATAGATTTTTTGTACGCGCTTGCTTGTTAAAAAATATGGCAGATAATAATTCCATTGAATTGAAAAAGCAGAAAACACATTTATATATATTCCTCTTCTAATCATTATACCGCAAATATAGATCATATTTTTCTCATTTCGAAAAAAGTGCTTTGCTGAAAAAAAATTCTTTCAAAAGAAACATTTCGTAGGAGAAGAATTTAACATTTTTACATCGAGCTGAAGTACACTTATATTACATTTTTTTTAAATACACACGGTCCACCGTTATGCTTAAAATTACACTGAAAAAATTGGAATCCTCTTGGCGCCTATTTTAGGTATATATTCTAAAGATAAGTGGCATATTCTTAAATTGAGAATACAATTTTTTCAGTGTATGATTAAAATGCAACAAATTCATGCCGCGTGCATGTTAAAATGCGTCTTCGCCGCCGAGTAACACGAGGGAGGCACTGTTACTCCGATACTCACCGTCGTTGTTGGTCCGCGCACGAGGCGGGGACGAGCTGACGGTCGGAAGATTTCTCGAAACATTGTCCCGAGGCTGCGGCTGCGGTCCTTCGAGATTCGGGCTCGGGCTGAATTCCGTCCTGAAGTCCACCCTGTCGAAGCCCTCCTCGAACTCGGGTATCAGCTCCATCTCGTCCGGCTCGACCTCGCCTATGTATTGCTCCCGTAGCACCGATCTCGGAACTGGAACGGAAAAAGCGAGTTCGGAGAGAGTTCGGAGAGAGTTCTCCTCGTTGTGTAATGGACTCCATCAGCGACACATCAAATATACATGGAGGACGAAATGCCATTCCGGTACAAGATTGCCGATATAGGAAAGAATCCGGAACTGACGACGAGCGTCGAGATAAAATCATTTCCGCAACGGTATTGATTTCGGAGCTAAGAGCTTGCGATCGCTAAAATTCGAAACGGAAGATGGAACAGACGATGCATGTTTCATGAATGAACATGAATGGATTAAAAAAAAAAAATAAAATAAAATTCCTTCTTACTTATAGGGTTGCACAAGACCCAAGACAAGACAATATTCGTAAGAATATTGTATTGGTATTGAAAATTTTCAAAAATTTAAATCTTGTCTTGTCTCGATTTTATTAACAATTTTTTATCTAATATTAAAAAATTATTTAAATAATATTTAACATAATTTTTGTAATATAATTTGAAATAATTATTATATTTTAATTATAATTATTACTATGTAATCGATATAAATGTCATCTATTTACTTAAAAAACATTTACTGTTTCATGGAAAAAGAAGTTTAATAACTATATACAGGCTCCAAAGGAATGTGTGGATATAAATATTTTGGAATGGTAAAAAAATCAGGATCATATTTATTCCACATTATCAAAAATGGCTCGAGACATTTTAAGTTCAACTGTTTCGTCCGTGCCAGTAGAAAGATTTTTCAGGAACTCTGACTATGTCAAAAAATAGAACCAGATTACAAAATAAATCTTTAAAAGCACTAATGTGCATCAATTCCTGGGTGAAATGCTCTTTAATGTCTAAAATTTGCGAGCTTGATTTCTAATTTATAAAAATGTTAGATTATATTAATATTAAATGTTTTTAAATCTATCAATATAAATGTTTCTACTGAATAAAATTTTTTTAAATTCGTATATAGTGATTTTTTTCATTTACAAATATAAATATTTTAGTTTTTTTGAGAACCAATAATCTTGACAAGACTAATAATCTTGACAGTCTTAGTCTTGATAACTAATTAAAAATCTTGATCTTGTCTTGTCTTGCAATTCAAGACTAATCTTGATATCTCGTGCAACTCTAACTACGTATAATTATTCTCTTCTCGCAATATTTAAATTTTACAAAATCATTCATTAATATTAGCGCTATTTTATCCCGAGGGGGAGGGAAAAATTCCGCAGTCCATTCCACGCATTCTATACGCATTGCGTAGCATCGACCGAAGTCCGCGCGAGTTTGTGCGGTCAGAAGCTTCAGAAGCGGATAGATAGGCAATAGAGCGCGGATAAGCGTCGATCGGATCGAAACGTAAACGTTAACGCTATGCTCGCTCGCAAATAAATCCGTTTCACGTTTGTGTGGGCGCGCGGGCGGCTAATACCCGCCAGTAATAACGTTGCATTTGCAAGCAAGCAAGCAAACGGATTCGTACAACACGTTATATCGAGTCAGAATGAAATGCTACCGATCACGATACGCAATCGTTATCGTGCTTGCTCGATGCTACCGCCATTTTTCATTCGCCATAAGCGCTTGCAATAAACCTTCGCGTTTCCCGGAGGACGATCGTGAATCCGCGACATATGAAATAGCTGGCACGGAGCAGTCGCGAAATAATATATACGTGATAGAATATAGAGTGATGTTAGCGAATGATGTTTCGAGAAGCGCCGATTTAATCAGTTGATTTTTGCATCAAAATTAGTCTTGATATTCGAGATTTTTTATTTATTTGTTTAACATTTATATTAACGAAATTTTTAATTTGTTTGTTTATTTATAAACATTTATATTAATAACTTGGGAAAAATTATTATAATAAACGAAATAAATAATAGAGAATTTTGCACAATTATTTAGCTTAACATAAAATTTATATATAATATTTAATATATATAAAATTTATATATATAATTTTTTTTTGAAAAGTAAACGAATGACAGAAATAATAATAATTGTGTTAAATTATTATATGTTATAAAGATTATATTAATTATTATTTTAAACAATTGTTTGTAGTATTAAATAAACATTTTTAATAAAATCGAGATATGCGACAATACGAGACGAGATTTTTACAAAGATTTGTTTTAATAAAATCAAGACAAGATTTAAGTTTTCGCAAATTCTCAATATCAATACAATATTTTGACGAATATTGTCCTTTACAACTTTAGATCGATTTATAGAAAAACAATTATAAATTGAATAATGACGAAATGATGTCAATTAAAGTACGGAAATACAATAGTCAATCATGATGATTCTGACATATTTTAATTGAAATATAATGTCAGGATCATCATGATTGACTGACTTTATTATTATATTTTGATTCGAATTCTAATATATGCTATAAAATCATAATTTTTTGAAATAAAAAAGAAAAAATATAAAACATATGTTTTCTAAATTTTGGACTCTAAATTTTAAATTAAATTAAAATAAAATAAACTAAAATAAATAAAATAAAATAAATTTTTAAAATAAACTTGTTGCATTACTAATTTCACGTGTATACAGACGTGAATTATTTATTAATTACAAATATAATAATTTAAATTTGTTTCTATCCTATTTATATCATCAGCTATCCTCTTAAGAGATCCGAGGCCACAAAATTTCTTCAAATTTATTTATTTTATTATCATTGAAGAGACATTAGTCGGTGAATTAATTTGCAACTTGTTCACTGAAACACCCCTGAATATTTTTCTTAAAATCCTATCAGACCGCTTCAAAATAATTTCCGCCTCATTTTGCCTGAAAATTTTCGCATAGTAATCTCCAAAGCGCGGATACCCGGTACAGCTGGATTAAAGGCAAATGACGCGACTACGTGAAGCGGGTGGCGCGCGATGTAGCTTGTTTACTGCAATTAATAATCGTAATTTAACACCAATTTTGCGGCAGCAGTACATGGTGCACGGGTTATATCCAGTCTTGGTGTTCCACGCGTATGGTGGCCATGAACACTTTAAGCCGAGCGAATACATTATGACCCGCGTCCACGTATAATGGAACGGGGAAAATGTGGAGGGCGAAGAAGGGGAGAAGAGAGGATGAGATACTATAGTGCAACATTATATGCGCCAAGTATCGTGGAAAAAATATCATTTTCCTTACCACCGTAAGCATTAAACAGAGTATCATGTCGTTAATAAAGGTACTCGGGTTGAAAGCAATTTAAAAAACCATGCCATATCAAATAAATCTTTTTAAATAAAGTACATTGATATTTTCACGTTGTGAAAAAAATAATTATATCAGTTTTTATTCTCGACTGTCGCGGGATAGATTATATATATAAACATAGATCACACTTTTCTTCTTACAAAAAATTCATTTTTCAGAAATGTTCGCAATTTAAAGTGATATCATGTAATCAAATAAATGATTTCTTTATGTTTCACTTTATTAATATTCTATTAATTAGTTAGTAGCTACAGATAATTATTTCTTTTACAAATTACATGAATCGATAATTATATTAATCGATTTTTCCTCTCTAAAATATTAAATAACAGTAATTAATAGAATACTAATAAAATAAAAAATACATAATTTAATTGAATGTAAATTTATATCCAGATGTCATATACATTTTTTAATAAATATTTAAATTTTTTTAAATATTAAATTAAATATTTAAATTTTTTTAAATATTAAATTAAATATTTACATTTTTTTAAATATTAAATTAAAAGACATCTTTATTATATAAATTGGCTTTCAGTACTTTTATTAATTTATTTAAACATTGTTTCGAAAAAATTGTTTAAGGATTTATCAATTTTTGTCCATGCACATTTGTTTCTCAAGTTCCATTGTTAAGTATACTCTATTAATTAATTATACGTCGCAATTTTAGATTATGGCGTACGTATCATTGTCTTTCTTCAATTTATCTAGATCATTAATTTATATACCGATAAATTATCGAATCCGTATGCGCTGAGAACAGAAATACATAGTAATGACGTGCACGAGGTATAGCTTACTCGTGGCAATTAATTATAGTAATTTAATACCAATTTCGCGGTACAGCTTGCCGTAAATGCGGGTTAAATTTACTTTGTGTCGGTACACCGAAGCTTTAATCTGCGTGGATATATTAGAACTTCACAAGAGCGAGAATAATGCAACAAGGGAAATATTTCGGTGAGATGCGCCATAGGATATTGCAGGTGTACGCGTAAGTTAATACAATAATTACTTATCGCGTGATCGTCTAATTATTGCAGTAGACGAGTTCGTTGGTCGGAGATTATCGATCTATCGAAGATGAAAATTATAGAATAATTCTTATTAAAAAAGATAGAGAAAGAGGAGAAACTTCGATCGTTATTTCTTCAACACGTTGAACAATATCACGAATACCAAAGCTTATTACCGCGTACCATAGTTGCTGTTAACTTAACACAGCTCGTCGCTATAACGGGTTACAGAATGGAGGAGTTTAGCTATGGCTAGCAATAATAATTACGAGAAGCAGCAATTTACGATGCGCCAAGCTTTTACCAGCTCCGCTCTTTTGAGCGAGTATTAAGATATTATCCAGGAATTTTGTCCCTTCACAAGTATCGTATCGTGGTATTCATGGTTAACAAGAGCTGTATGTAAGTTAATTACCATAACATTTAATTCTGCTTTTTAAATTTTTTCATTTTTTCTCGGGAGACTACGAAATTTTTTTGCGAGAAAGACTACAAAATTTTTTAAATACAAATAAAGATACACATGTGCACGATATTTCTGATTAAAGAAAGTATTTTAAGAAACGATTCAATTAAAATAAAATAATTTATAATGTTGAATTTTGATTTTAAAAATGATCGAATCAGTAATTATTCTATCCACATTATTGAAAGATCAAAATCAAGAAAGTCGAGGTGATCGAATCTTTAGACGTTAGTTTCAAGTATCGTTCCGTCACGAGCAGATCATGAATCACGATGCCCGTCCCGTTGAATCGAGTGCTTGCCAGGAAGCGGCAATAAAGCCTTCAATGAGTTCATCGTGGAGGTGGCCGAGATGAGGGCGAGAGGGTCCAGGACGACAATAATTGTTCCCCAAAGTCCCATCAGTGAGATATATCGCGTAGACCTTGGCAAGGCCAGGGGCATCCTAAATTCTATGACTCTCTACGTCGCCGATTCATTAATAAGATTCTCGTAATGCGCGAAGAGCCCTTCCAATCTCACACGAGAGATTCCACGGAACCCTATAACTGGGGTAAAATTTCGACGAAACGATCAACACATCTCAGAATCAATCCAAGTTTCCATTACTCGTCGACAGAGATTCCGCGAATAATATAAGTAAGCAGTAAGACGCGAGTTTATAAATGTGAAGATATCTTCAATGGGTCTTTGTATATCGATACACAAAGTAGTTCAATCGTCAATTGTCTTCTTTTCAAACAGACTCTCTTAAATTGAGTCAATGAAAATGTCATTGATTAAAGCAGCGACATTTTCACTGAAGAAACTTTTCACTGATCTTCGGAAAAAACACACTTTATTTCTCAATTTTACTTCATTGATTATGGTATTAGATTTCAATAAAAAATCAGTTTCACTACTATTAATTAGATATTCTCATTGAGATTTCACTGTTTGTAATGTTATATTTACAATTTTATTTACATTTATTTATATAATTTATTCATATTTTAATTTATTCACAATATTGTAATATTATTTATAATTGTAAATTTATTTTAAATTTATTATATGTATTTTTGTTGTAATATTATTTATTATTTTACTTATAAATTTACTTTAAATTTATTATATTTATTTTTATTGTAATGTTATTTAATATTTTCAATTTACTTTAAATTTATTATATTTATTTTTATTGTAATATTATTTAATATTTTAAATTTACTTTAAATTTATTATATTTATAATTTTAATTTACTAGTCATAATATATTGATTCCATTTAAGAGAGTAGTGTTTTGAAAACTTCATCGAAATTTTAGAATTCATAATAATGACGCAATATATATATCTAATGATTAAATTTAGCAAAAATGTTTAATTATATAAGATAATTATATAAGGTGATTTGAATAAGCAAATTGAATAATTGGATCTTTAGAAGTATAAAAATGTAGCAAGCTAATCTGTTTTCGAACGTTACCGGGTGAGTATTTTTATTAGAGAATTTATTGTTTCATCCTTTCGTCGAGAAACTTTTCATGCATAAAAATCAATACTGAGGATGAGTATATTGAAGAAGACAATGGCAACGATAGTGATATAAAAAGAAAAATCTATTTTTATCATCAAATCTATTTTTATTAACTAAATCCGTCAGGAGAATTGAACCGACATGTATAATGTTGTTAAGTTAAAATAAATAGCTTCCTTTATGAAATTTTAATTACCACTTTGTATTAATGTACTTCTGCTGGCAATGTTTGAAATTTCAAAATTGAATATTTCAGTAATTACGGTGCTTTAATTAAATTTTTTTCAAGTTGAAGTCGATTGCAATTTAATTGAAAGCTAAGCTTTCTTTTCACTTTTGAAACTCGCTAGTTAAATAACTCGCTAATTAAGATACCGATAACATTTTCTTATGGAAGAAAAAAAAACCAAATGCAAAAACTCAACAGAAATCGCCATTGCTATAAACACTGAAATAATCTATGCGAATGTAAAGCTCATAAAAATGTAAACCAAGACGTTTTTAAGGATGTTTTGTATGTACAATCTCAGCAAAAAATAGCTGAAAATTAATATTGACGAATATCCACTTTTGGTGTATTTTGAGTATGAGAAATTGTGTGAAATATTACAATTTGATCTACAGTGCAGAGATGTATTTTTTAATATTTATTGCGTTTTTACTGAAATATTCCGAATTTTGTTAATCGAAATGATTAATTTTTGAGAATTTCGCCTTGTGACAGATACATGGCAAACTTCATTAAATTATATTTAATATCTTTTTAACCAGTTAGTACTTGTATAATATTATTTGACCAGATAATTCCTTTGTATTTAAATTTTTGCAAATTTTAAATAAATTCTGAATATTATTTTCATGTGTTTTTGTCATTTGAATCGACGTGGTTATACGTTTTCCATAAGAACACATGTTAATTCGGTGCAAATTAAAATTCTTCTAACTTGTGAACGCTTTAGTGAATCGATTTAAAAATTGTACTGAAGATTCTAAACATGTGTAAGGACATTCTGTACAATTTTCATTAAATTCTCAATATTTTGAAAATAGATACAAAACATCCTTAACTTTTGACAGAGATTTCGTCTTATGACAGATACATGGCTAACTTCATTGAATTATATTTAATATCTTTTTAGCCAGTTAGTACTTGTATAATATTATTTGACCAGATATTTCCTCTGTATTTAAATTTTTGCAAATTTTAAACAAATTCTGAATATTATTTCCATGTGTTTTTGTTATTTGAATCGACCTGGTTATACGTTTCCCATAAGAACACATGTTAATTCGGCGCAAATTAAAATCCTTCTAACTTGTGAACGCTTTAGTGAATCGATTGAAAAATTGTACTGAAGATTCTAAACATGTGTAAGGACATTCTGTACAATTTTCATTAAATTCTCAATATTTTGAAAATAGATACAAAACATCCTTAACTTTTGACAGAGAATTTCGTCTTATGACAGATACATGGCTAACTTTATTGAATTATATTTAATATCTTTTTAGCCAGTTAGTACTTGTATAATATTATTTGACCAGATATTTCCTCTGTATTTAAATTTTTGCAAATTTTAAACAAATTCTGAATATTATTTCCATGTGTTTTTGTCATTTGAATCGACGTGGTTATACGTTTCCCACAAGAACACATGTTAATTCGGCGCAAATTAAAATCCTTCTAACTTGTGAACGCTTTAGTGAATCGATTGAAAAATTGTACTGAAGATTCTAAACATGTGTAAGGACATTCTGTACAATTTTCATTAAATTCTCAATATTTTGAAAATAGATACAAAACATCCTTAACTTTTGACAGAGAATTTCGCCTTGTGACAGATACATGGCTAACTTCATTGAATTATATTTAATATCTTTTTAGCCAGTTAGTACTTGTATAATATTATTTGACCAGATATTTCCTCTGTATTTAAATTTTTGCAAATTTTAAACAAATTCTGAATATTATTTCCATGTGTTTTTGTTATTTGAATCGACCTGGTTATACGTTTCCCATAAGAACACATGTTAATTCGGCGCAAATTAAAATCCTTCTAACTTGTGAACGCTTTAGTGAATCGATTGAAAAATTGTACTGAATATTCTAAACATGTGTAAGAACATTCTGTACAATTTTCATTAAATTCTCAATATTTCGAAAAACATCCTTAACTTTTGGCAGAGAATTTCGCCTCGACAAAAACATGCTGTACAATTTTCATTAAATTCTCAAGCTACAAAACATCCTTAAAAAACATCCTAATCTTTTTCAAAGATGTGCACGTCGTTCTCTTTTAATTAATTTTTTTCATCTTTCAAAGTGAAATTAGTACGTTACTCCAACAATAATCGCTTTACAATGCGCATTCCGTTCTCGCAAGCGATAAACGCAACACTTTCATTATCGCGATGAGAGCCTCCGGAGATATTCTCCGTCGTTTGTATCTGTTACGGACACTGAGCATATTCAGAGAAATCGGATATGAGACGACACTTGGTAACGGCAGGCACGCAGATGATCTTGAATGGACTGAAATGTACGCTGGCCGCGCATCCGAAATTAGGAGCATGTACGTACGGACGAAAGGACGCCTCGGTTTGCTGCTGAGCAGTTTACTTGGATATCGCATAAGCACGTCGTTTCGTGCCTTTATCATCCCGTTCTGCCGTCAGCACCGACGCCGATGCGAAAATCACCTTAATAAGTGTCTGAAACTCCGGAGAGAAAGAGAGAGAGAGGACAAAGGGAGATTCTCTCCAATTTACAAAACGGACGGGAATATCGCGAGATATTACGAGACTTTCCGTAAAAAAAGAAAAAGAAAGAAAAAAATAAGCTAAGTTTATAGAGATAGAACGGACGAATACAATATAATTCTCGGCATAAATTCAAATACGCACAATTACACTCGCGAGAGAAAGAGAGAGAGAGAGAGTGCTTTTCGAGGAGGCAAGTCGCGGTGCATTTTAATAAACGAATTCGCTAGAATTTTTTTTTTTTTCATCACCACCCCCTCCCGTTCACCCCCCTCGTCGCGCATTTAAACGCGTCGGCCGTAGACGTGTCAGCTGAAAAATCCATCAGATCCGCGGCACAATGCTCCGCGCTGTGTTTTTTAATTGCGCGCAAAAAGCGAATTGAAATCCGCGAGTCGTTATCATCCTCCCCCTTCGATTCTCGCGCGCGAGAAGGATACGAGGTGACGTGAAATCCGATGATGAAAACGGGAATCGCGGGATTCCCCTCGGAAGCGATGGGCGCGCGCGGAGGGGGCGGCGATATAAATCTCCCCCCAAGACTGACAAACGAAAAAGTTAAACGCCGTAATCGAAAATGTAGTATGTAAATCCCGCAGCGAAACGCGAGCCTCGACGCTCGTTTATATCGTATATATCGCTATCGAAAATTTCACGCCCGTCGTTTTTTGTCCAAACAACCTCCCTCACCGTTTCCCCCCCCCCCCCTTCCCCCATCGTCTCTCGTTTTGTATCGCTGTCACTGCCGGAACAGGAGCGTTGACCGCAGGAAATGCAAAATCGTTTTGTCACGCGAAAAAGTGCTAACCAGTCGACAATGGTGACCCTGTTTCATCGACCCACCTTTCCGCCGCGCACATATCCTTCCACCTGCCCTCCCGCCCAATTATATTTACATAGAAATATAAAAGAGAACGGGGGAAAGGGAGAGAGAGAGAGAGAGAGATGGAAGGTGCTGCACGCGCGGATGCGGCTGCCAGGCCGGTGTAAACGTGACGGTGATTAATGAAGAGCGATAGATCGCCCGCCGAAGAGTCAGGACGCGCGCGATTGCGATTATTAATCGCGCGAAGCGAGAAGAATGAAACGCCGATCGAGAGGAACGGTTAATGTAAATCGTGGTCGAAGATTAAAAGGTGCGACATGTACATCGATTAGGTTCCTCGCGCGGCATCATTAGAGTTGCACAAGACAAGATAATAAAAAAAAGAAATTTCGTAAAAATGTATTGGTATTGAAAATTTTGAAAAATTTAAATCTTGTCTTGGTCTTGAGTGAATATTGATAGCAAAAATCTCGTCTTGTATTGTCTTTCGATTTTATTAACAATTTTTTATCTAATATTAAAAAATTGTTATATTTAAATAATATTTAACATAATGTGCATTAATTCCTGGATGAAATACTCTTTAATGTCTAAAATTTGCGAGTTTGATTTCTAATTTATAAAAATGTTATATTGTATTAATATTAAATGTTTTTAAATTTATCGATATAAATGTTTTTATTGAATAAAATTTTTTTAAATTCGTATATAGTGATGTTTCTTCATTTACAAATATAAATATTTTTGTAATATATTTGAAATAATTATTATTGTATTATATTTTAATTATAATTTAATAATTTAATAAATTTAATTATAATTATAATTACTATGTAATCGATATAAATGCCGTCTATTTATTTAAAAAAATATTTACTGTTTCATAGAAAACAGAAATTAATAATTATTTACAGGCTCCAAGGGAATGTGCAGATATAAATATTTTGGAGTGGTAAAAAAATCAGGTTCATATTTATCCCACATTGTCAAAAATGGCTCGAGACATTTTAAGTTCGACTGCCTCGTCCGTGCCAGTAGAAAGACTTTTCTTAATAGGAACTCTATGTCAAAAAATAGAACCAGATTACAAAGTAAATCTTTAAAAGCACTAATCAATTCCTGGGTGAAATTCTTTAATGTCTAAAATTTGCAAGTTTGATTTCTAATTTATAAAAATTTAGATTGTAATTTATAAATATTTAGATTGTATTAATATTAAATGTTTTTAAATTTATTAATATAAATGTTTTTATTGAATAAAATTTTTTAAAATTCGTATATAGTGATGTTTCTTCATTTACAAATATAAATATTTTAGTTTTTTTTGAGAACCAATAATCTTGACAAGACTAATAATCTTGACAGTCTTAGTCTTGATATTGTCTTGATAACTAATTAAAAATCTTATCTTAATCTTGAAATTCAAGACAATATCAAGACTAATCTTGGTATCTCGTGCAATCCTAGGCATCATCGCTAAAGATCGAATAAAGCGCCCTTCGGAGAGGAATATCATGGAAAATCCATTTTCAAATTCTTCCACATTTATTCACCGAAGTATTAAATTCCTCGAAGAATACTGAGGGACCTTAATGACTCTTCCTCTATCTTGTTAAGCGAGTCAATCATCCATCTCCATTCATCATGTCGTAAACATGTAGCTTGCCATCCCTCGTCGCGCGTCTTCTTGTGACGCGGACGTGTGGAACATGCGTGTTATTTAAATGCGAGAGAGGAGAACCTTTTTTTCATAAATATCACGCTAACACATACAAAATGTCATTTTATTTATAGTATATTATTCTTCTTCTCGGCATTATTTTCTCCTCTATTTCTTTCGTCTCTCTCTCTCTCTCTTTTTCTCGGAGCAAACCTTCCGCGAGATAAAAGTGTTTTTGTTCCGCTTATTCGTCATATAAATCTGGCATCGCGCCAGATCTTAAAAATGCGCTCGAGTCCTTTTCATTTACTTCTGGCTACTTTTGTTGGCTTAACAAACTTTTATGAACGTTTAAGAAACTCGACTTCGTCCCTTTTCCTTCTTTTAGAAGTTCCTTATAAAAAACTTAATCGATTTATTCAACACAAATGTCTCTCCGAGAGATAATCATTTCATGAAAGAAATATATATACAGGGTGTCCTGGAACTACCGCTCCATATTTTAAAGGTAGATTCTCTGACCAATTTAAAAACGATTTTTCCTTAGCGAAAATGCCGAAGAAGATCATTATTTTTTGTATATTCCTAATTTTTGTCATGATGTATCTTTCTAACTAAGCCTTAAATTAAAATTCTATTAAAGTAAACTCTACCTAAAATTAATTAAAGAATGTGACTTTATTAATATTTTATTGCCATAAGGCTTAGCTTGCGAAAAACCCTTTATTTTCAATCATTTATAACTCGAAAACTATTAGTGCCTCGACATTTTCACTGAGGAAAAATCGTTTTGAAATTGGCCAGAGAATCTACCTTTAAAATATTGAGCGGTAGTTGCGGGACACCCTGTATATTATCATTTCAATTTATTTATCTATTTATTTATCTGTAATCTTTCTGTATATTTTTGTAAAGCTATCGTATATATATAATTTTTTTTTTAGATGGAATTTCTTCCTTCAAACGATTGAATAAAGGATTTCTCTCGTTCCTCTTATTTTTAAAAATAATAAAGCTATTTTAATTCCACACATCTGATACGATTTCGATAAAAGACGTGTATGGTTGTTTTATCTTATGTTAGAAGATATAAATAATCTCCCGTGCGTTTCTTGAGAAAAAAAAAAATGGATTGAGAGAACAAACTTGTAGGCATTAAAAGCAACTCGAAAATCCGATATTTATTTGTTAGTTTTTCCTCGTGGTAATGCAAACATTCCGCTGCGCACTGATTTAGAGATGCCCCGAGGGAGAGCGAAAAAGAGTGCAAAACAACCGAAAGCTTGAATTGCAATTTTCGCACAAAGGCCACGCGCGAGCGACAATATTGAGTAAAAACCGGGCTGTAGATTTGAATCTGGTCACGGAATGTATTACAATACATATGTAGTATACGAACGAGTATGCAAATTCACTCGCGACTGACTATTCAGAGGCGGAGGCTACTTGTCCGAGCAGACACTGGGGCTTACTACTCGCTCATCATCTCTCCATTAATCTAAGTATCTTTAAAATAAATAATATCATCGCGCCATAATAAAAATAATGACGCTAATCAAATCGATAAAAAAATACCGAAACTACAGAATATTTAAATATACATTTAATTAAATTGATTTCTGATATTATTTAATTAATTCTGATTTTATTTAATTCTGATATTATTTAATTAACTAATTTATTTATACTGCCGTCAATATTACGCGAGTGTTATTAATAAATTTCTGTCACTTAGAAATAAATTAAATATAACGAATCGACTGATCGAAACAAAAAGAGGGCGATTTTGAATTTTCACACATGCTCCGTTACACGACAATAAAAACTTCCCCGAGGGTAGGTTTTCACGTCCGAACGAGTCGCGTTTGTAAACCAACGAGGATAATTCCACTGTTCTTAGCGTTGTTTCTGGATTTCACATTGCTTTCTTTTCGTTTATCTTGCTTTCTTCTCCTTTTGTCTCTTGTTTTCCCCTCGCACTCGAATTGTGATGTTTGCATATTGTTGTTTGCATATTCATTCCGGGTCCACATCGTTCCACAATTACTACCGGCGATATATATGTATACAGCCTTGTACTACATCCTCTCTGTCTGTCTCTCGCTCTCTCTCTCTCTCTCTCTTCTCTCTCTCTCTCTCTCTCTCTCGCTCTCCTCTCTCTCTCTCTTTTTGCCCACTGGGCGATTCGCCCGGGATTGAATAGAGAGAATATATACGAGAAAGTAGTATGCCATTGCCTGGCGCAAAAAGCCGAAGGCGGTTATTACATGGGATGCGTAATAACTTTATAATTGTCATTGTAAAAGCACAAAGTGAGCAGATATTATCAGTTCAAACCTACTGCCATCGCAATATGGTCAGTTACTGTATCATCATGTGAATTCTGCGATTATTTATATATCTTTTATATTTCAGCGATGCATTGTTCATTGATTGCGCGTGCAATAATGCAATAGAAATTTTGCAGATTTACAAAGAATATTTCCACGCTGTACAACTCTCGAAAAAGTTTGCAAAAATAGTGGTTGACAATTTTTTTTACGTGTAATATTTTGCATATAATGTACATATATCTGAAAATATAATTCCTTTATGAAATTATAAAAATATATATAATGCAAAATAAAAAAATACAAAAAGAATATAAAATAAAATATAAATATATAATATTATGTAAAAAAAAATATATATATAGTCTTCAAAAAAAAAAAAAATATATATATATATATATCCTCCAAAAATGGGTGTGAAAATTAGGTTTTTATTCTTTTCTCAAATTTGGAACAAGTTAAAGAAATCAGGATATTTTCTACTAGTAAAAAGATTATTTATTAATATTTTTTTCAGCTTATTGTTATAGGGGGATGAAACTATAGCAACCCCTATTCAATTTTTTATTAGAACTTTTTAATTGGCCGGAATATGATCATCTAAAAATGCATTAAAAAGTTTGATTTATTCAGAAACTTTTTTATTTCTTTTATTTTTTTTCATAAAATCAATACCTTTCAAGAAAAAAAATACGGTATCGTGCACAGCACGATGCTAAATAGCGTAGGTTTCGAATTAAGAAGTTAAATTTTAAAATAAAAATAAAATTAGAGTAAATGTGGGGAAAATTAAAACAAAAACAAAATTATAATAAAAACCTAAAAAACTTAATTTTTCCCCATTTTTGGGGGAGTGTAACTTCACAAAAAGACTCACATATTTTATATCAATGAATTTATAAATAATTACATTAATAATTATTAATAAGTGCATGTGGGACTTGAAAAATCGAAAAAATACCCTTGTGCAAGATGCTCATATAAAGTGCACATATAAAGGAATTTCATCCTGGCCTCGAAAATTAGTCAAAATGTTACAGTTAAATTATTCACACAATTATTGCAAATTCGAAAAATCCCTTCTGTGAGAAATGCGAGAGAAAATCAATAAAACGTATCATTCGTGCAAATTCCTCTATTCGTCGATTACGCGGTTAAAGATTGCATTGGCTTCGCGAATGTTTCGAAATTGGTATGCTTTCATTGCGCCCAATGAAATATAATATTACTGTGCTTTTTACAATCTAAAAATTCTTCAAATTTTCATGGAGAGGATTCTGCACGCGAAAATGCATTAAAGATGCATTCTGTAACTGGCGGAAAACGCAAGAGAACAATTTTTCGCTTCACTTCAACCACTTAACGGCCCCGGTGTTGTAAAGTCCCGCACGAACCAGTGAGCAGTTTCCATCCCGTTTCACGTTAGCTGGCGAGGGTGGCCAGCGATACACACGTGTCAGTCACCATCGTCGCGTCAGGTGCATTCACTCGGTGTGCGAAGGTGAGGGAAAACTCGAACCTTTAATAAGCCGTTGGATCTCCGTCCTAGCTGAAAGTGTATACGTGCCCGGATATAGTTGTCACTCCTCGTGAATAACGATACACAGGTAATAATATGATTTAAACGTGTAACGTGTTGATTACGTTCTGAATGTGTTTCTTGCGAAAAGTGCTTCGTACGATAAATTTTATGTATCGTAAACTCTCGAGTTAGATACAAGATTATATTCATAAAGTTATAATCATAAAGTATTTTTATTATTTTATATTAATTTGTTAGATTCTATTTATCTTTACATATTATATATTTTATTTTATTTTATTTTATTTTATTTTATATATTAATTTATTTACTCCAATTGCCATGCAAAAGACAATCTTTCTTCCTGTCCTCCTTCTTCCTTCCCTTTTCTCCTCTTTTTTTCTCGAGTTAGACACAAGATTATATTCAATCATAAACCAGTATTTTTATTATTTTATATTAATTTGTTAGATTCTATTTATTTTTAGATATTATATACATTTTATATTATTTTATTTCATTCTATATATTAATTTATTTACTCCAACTGGCATGCAAAAGACAATAGAAATATAATAAAAAAATGTATCATAAAAATTTATGTATATTCGTGTCAAATATTCTTAATAATTTATTACAGGTATTGAGAAAATTGATTTCAACAATAGAAGTTTCGAAAGAATCTAGAGCAACTACTTAGATAAAAAAAAAGAAGAAAGATTAATTAATTAATTAATAAAGAATTAATTCAAATAATCGGAGGGTCTCTCTTACATTTACTTTATAATAAATAAAAAAAATTTTTTTTAGAAGCGGTACTATTTCAGACCGAGACGCAATCCTTCTTCCCCTTCTTCCCTCCCTCTTCTTCTCTTTTTTTCTTGAGTTAGACACAAGATTATATTCAATCATAAACCAGTATTTTTATTATTTTATATTAATTTGTTAGATTCTATTTATTTTTAGATATTATATATATTTTATATTATTCTATTTCATTCTATATATTATATATTTCTTTACTCCAACTGCCAACATGCAAAAGACAATGGAAATATAACAAAAAAATCATAAAAATTTATATATTTGTGTCAAATATTCTTAATAATTTATTACAGGAATTGAGAAAATTGATTTCAACAATAGAAGTTTCGAAAGAATCCAGAGCAACTACTTACATAAAAAAAAGAAGAAAGATTAATTAATTAATTAATAATAAAGAATTAATTCAAATGATCGGAGGAGGTCTCTCTTACATTTACTTTTTATAATAAATAAAAAAAAATTTTTTTAGAAGCGGTACTAATTCAGACCGAGATGCAATCCTTCTTCCTCTCCTCCCTCCCTCTTCTTCTCTTTTTTTCTCGAGTTAGACACAAGATTATATTCAATCATAAACCAGTATTTTTATTATTTTATATTAATTTGTTAGATTCTATTTATTTTTAGATATATTTAGATATATTTAGATATATTTTTATATATATTTTATATTATTCTATTTCATTCTATATATTATATATTTCTTTACTCCAACTGCCAACATGCAAAAGACAATGGAAATATAACAAAAAAATCATAAAAATTTATATATTTGTGTCAAATATTCTTAATAATTTATTACAGGTATTGAGAAAATTGATTTCAACAATAGAAGTTTCGAAAGAATCTAGAGCAGCTACTTACATAAAAAAAAAGAAGAAAGTAAAAATTAATTCAAATGATCGGAGGGTCTCTCTTACATTTACTTTTTATAATAAATAAAAAAAAATTTTTTTTAGAAGCGGTACTAATTCACACCGAGACGCAATCCTTCTTCCCCTCCTCCCTCCCTCTTCTCCTCTTTTTTTCTCAAGATATATATGCATGTATATATCTTGCGAGCGACCACAGGCGAGCGAGGGAGCGAGGGTGCCGCCCATGAATTCATTTGCAAAGGGGCTTCGTTAATCTCGGCCGGATGCGCTTCCCAATTGGCGGTCGCCTGTGACCGAGCGAACGAAGAGGAGCGCGTAAATCGAGCGTGCATATGTCTCAATATTCGCGAACGCATGGGATCACGTGTCTGCGTGCATTGTACGCGCACGATTGAGCAATGCAGCGGCGCGGCACGAGACACCCACGCGTCCCTTGATCAAAGTGCCGCTCGAGTTGCGTGCGAGGCTCACGGTTCACCTGCCCTGATGATACGTGGTCGCTCGACGGGCGTCGACGATGATTTTCGTCGAATGCACGTCGACGCTTCCGCAAAATCGTCGATCGCGAGTCGCCTGAATGAAACAAATTACGATAATACACGCACATGTATCGGTATTACATCGATTATTTAGATATTGTAATAATCCAACGTGGTGTAACAAATATTTCATTTTTATGCGCTTGCACAACTCCATTCTCGTTGAGTTATACGATCTCGTTTCGACGATTCGCTTTTTACGTTTTTCGCGAAATTCTCCGCGTTGCGCGGAAAAAAAAATTTGCGTTAGATTTTTACCTTTTTAGAAAATTTCCGGAGCTTTAAAAAAAATAGCGCGCGCACATATATTTTTACAAAAAAAATTTATACATACAAATAAAATGTATGCGAATTTTCGTCAAAAGAAATAAATAAATAAAATGTTAAAAAGTGCATAAATAAAAAATGTAATATTAATACGCTGGATTATTTGAATAATATATATGTATACAATATATATATTTGTGTTTTCGATATATATGCATAATTTATATAGCTTGTAGCAACGCTGACAATACTCGGAGCCAGATTGAAATCTATTATGAATTTCCGTTGCGTCGCCACAATTCGTATATAATCCTGAAATCCGATATTAAAACGAGACGATCTATCTATCTCGGCTGGAGTATCTCGTTATCCCGGGTCAAAGTAGCATTGGTAATGCGATGCATCGGTCGGCGGAAACGCGGAAACCTCTGAAGCGTGGGGCTGCAATTATAATGCAATTGCAACGGATGGTCTCGCTGTAGAGAATTTTGAACCGCGGGGGACGGATCCTCACGTATAGCGACCGCATTTATTTGGCAAACGCGACAATCTCGGCCGTTGCCGAGTCTTATTCGATCAGAAGCACCTCCGAAGGAGGATTCGCGCTCCTGAAAAGTTCGATGGCTCCGGTGGTCGCGGGGAATTCAATTCCCGCGTCAACAGAAGCGAATTTATCGCGACCGGATGAAGGAAGGACGCGCGAGAGAGGTTTGGAGAAATTGTATGAATACAAAACTTTTCCCGGGTTACTGGCTAGAATTTCGTCGCTACAAGATTACACCTCATCGCGTTTATTCGCATAATACCTGTTCCGTATTCCCGCTAGTTTGACGGAGAGGAAAGTCATTTCCCGGCAAGTGCTATGTCAAGAGTCGCTTGTTCCATCGGAGTTGGATCTACGAATTTCGGCGCATCCCCTGAAGGGGTGGGGTTAAAAATAAGCCCATCTTACGGAAAATTTTAATGATAAGAGAGACACATTATCTCAAGAAGCGAGTTCTAACTAGTTTCTATTTTATCTTTGCTCTTTGGACCAGCGACGGACTTTGCAAAGGATGAAAACTTTAAGAGAAGATAGTGGCTAGTTGAAAAATGGGACTCCCCTTAAAAATAGAGACCGAAGTTTATAGGTACTGGAGGAGCTATAGTGATATTATCGTAATTCGTAGAGTCTTATGAAAGATCGATCTTATTCAATTGCCAGATCTTTTGACTTTTACGAGACTGCAACTAATATTTTTTGCAGAAATTAGTATAATACTCTTATGAAATAAAATATAATTAAAATGTAATTATAAAATAAAATGTAATAATATAAATAAAATATAAAAGAAACGCAAATGTAGTCATATAAATAAAATATAAAAGAAACGCAAATATAGATAAAATATAAATAAAAGAATATAAAAGAAATATAATAAAAGTATAAATGAACATGATATATAAAAATATTCGCTGCTGTTGAAAAAGAAAATTCGCTCGCCCTGATTTTAGTAAATAAATTATTTGCGTCACAAATTAGTAGTACAGCTGTTTTCCTTATTTATTCCATTAGAAACCAACAAAGGAAAAAAATAATAGATGACGCACTCTCGATAATTAAGTATCGTTTTTTTCGCTGACCGGAACAAATGCGATATTTTACGATTGTTTTTCTCTGGAGTACGAACAAATTTTATTCCTCTTTTTCCTGAACCGACAAATATCTCCGCGAAACGAATCCACACATTTAATCATTGTACATTTATTTATAAATAAAGAGAGAAATAGATTTCTATAATAATAAATTTCTTTCACATCTAATCAAGCAAATCTTGAAATATGGACTCGCAGAATAAGTTTATAAATGGTTTACGGTGGTATCATTTAAAAAAGGGGAGGATAATAGTGATTTCTGTATTTTTTAGTGAGATAAAACGCGACATGGAATGATGAAAAATGTCGGTGCCATGAAAGAAAAGCACAAACGTCGAGATGAGTTATATCTTGCTGATCTTCCTCTAACGTCGCGTTACAGTTAAAGATTGATTAAAAACGCTACCGACGTGAATAGAATCTGAAAACGTGTTTATCGCGATATACAATCGTAGACAAATCATAGCGTCCATGAATAGCGTGTCCTCAAAATTCAGTGATTTTTAAGCCACGTAAACAAGGATTATTTTGCGTACAAAATAGAACTCTGGATTACTTTACAAATTTATATATAAAAAATAGATAAATAAATAGAAATAAATAGAATAAAAAGAAGATATAAAAAAAAAATACGAATTAAAAGCGTTAGGATCAACACTGTTATTTCACAGTCGTGCAAACGAGGCGTATCGCATTCATGGTTCATGAATTCAATTATTGGAGTTGTACACGAACAAACACTTGATCATGGCCGGCAGCGCGTTGGTAAACGTGTTCAGTTTGATATCACGCGCGATAGTATACATCTGGTCCCTGAAGTTGATAGACATCTCGCCAAGACTCGGCCACTTGTTGAAAACTTGGTTTCGCGGCGATCTGCAAACCTGCTGCAAATTGCAATATTGCGCCTCGTGATATTTAGCGAAATCAAATCAGAGAGAGAAATAATAAGAGCAATTGATTGCGATTACACGTCTTTTAACAATATATTTATTTGAAAATTTAAATCGCATCTTTCGCAAAACAGAGTGTTATTTAATGAAAGTGTAAAATCTGCAAAGAATAGACTTTTTACAAAAATATATTAGAAAAGCATCTTTTATAAATATTATTATTTGTAATAATAAAAACTGAATAAATATAGCGCGACTTTTTCATGAAAGAATAAATTCAGGAAATATTCTTTCAATATTTCTCACATTTTGCAATATATCGTGTTATAATTTAATTTATTTTATTGATAATAATTGTGTATAAAATAAACACAGTTTAATGATACATTGCAATTACACGTCTTTTAACAATATATTTATTTAAAAATTTAAATCGCATCTTTCGCAAAACAGAGTGTTATTTAATGAAAGTGTAAAATCTTCAAAGAATAGACTTGTTACAAAAATATATTAGAAAAGCATCTTTTATAAATACTATTATTTGTAATAATAAAAATTGAATAAATATAGAGCGACTTTTTCATGAGAGAATAAATTCAGGAAATATTCTTTCAATATTTCTCACGTTTTGCAATATATCGTGTTATAATTTAATTTATTTTATTGATAATAATTATGTATAAAATAAACACAGTTTAATGATACACAATTGTAAGCACTTTCTTAAAAATTATTTTTCTTTTTATTTGCGCACTTTCCCTAACTGTTATGGAATACTCGGGAGAAAATTCGCGCTTTCTATTAATGCATATTGTATTAGAATTTTTCAAATAAAACGCGATCGCATAGCTATTGATTGCGATTACATGTCTTTTAACAATATATTTATTTGAAAATTTAAATCTCATCTTTCGCAAAACAGAGTGTTATTTAATGAAAGTGTAAAATCTGCAAAGAATAGACTTTTTACAAAAATATATTAGAAAAGCATCTTTTATAAATATTATTATTTGTAATAATAAAAACTGAATAAATATAGCGCGACTTTTTCATGAGAGAATAAATTCAGGAAATATTCTTTCAATATTTCTCACGTTTTGCAATATATCGTGTTATAATTTAATTTATTTTATTGATAATAATTGTGTATAAAATAAACACAGTTTAATGATACATTGCAATTACACGTCTTTTAACAATATATTTATTTAAAAATTTAAATCCCATCTTTCGCAAAACAGAGTGTTATTTAATGAAAGTGTAAAATCTGCAAAGAATAGACTTTTTACAAAAATATAGAAAAGCATCTTTTATAAATATTATTATTTGTAATAATAAAAACTGAATAAATATAAAGCAATTTTTTCATGAGAGAATAAATTCAGGAAATATTCTTTCAATATTTCTCACGTTTTGCAATATTTATCGTGTTATAATTTAATTTATTTTATTGATAATAATTGTGTATAAAATAAACACAGTTTAATGATACACAATTGTAAGAACTTTTCTAACAATCATTTTTCTTATGTTTTTATTTGCGCACTTTTCCTAACTATTATGGAATTCAGAATACTCGAGAGAAAATTCGTGCTTTCTATTAATGCATATTGTATTAGAATTTTTCAAATAAAACGCGATCGCATAGCTATTTGTTGAAGATTGCTAGCTCGACCAGAAGCTCTAGTGGAATTGTAAGTCGAATATATATTGAATAGCATCCTACGATCTCGGACAAGTCCTGGAACATTGAACACAAAACGATAGAAATAAAACGCTCAATACCAGAATAATTCTCCGTGTTTTCAATCTCGAAAAACATCAACGTACGCATTGAATTCGGCGGGGTTTAACGAGTTTGTAATCTAAAATATGCAATCAAAACCAAACGCTATTGCCCATAGGACCCTACGTTCTCTGCTATCTTGAAATATTCAACGCTCTATCTTTGTCTCTCGATCGCGTAATAAATTTTCGAACATGAGTGGCTTGTCAACAAAAAAAAAGGATGAAAAAATGGAAATGTCAAATTAATATCGAGAGGAGAAAATTAAAATCTCAATAATAGAGAATATATTTGAATATATGATTCACTATAGAGAAACATGTGATATTTCTTTCGAAATCGGAACGCTTATCTATTCGTTCTATTTATGATTTTCGATTTTTATAAGTATATAAATTTCAAAAAATTATAATATATATGTATATATTATAATATATATATATATATAATGTTTTATTTATTTAAGATACATCCGCTGTAATATCATATTAATATACCAATTATCATTACGTTCAAATTTATTAATATTAATTTACTTTATTTCCCTTCAATTTATTACTTTTATTATTTCATTATTATTACATTAATCATTTAGTTTTTAATCTCAGTTTTAAAAGTCTATATTTAAATTATATGCCAATTTTTAAAAATACTAATACAAATATAATATTCAATATTATTATTAATAATTATAATATTTATTGAATATTATTATTAACAAATATAACAGAATAATTAATTATATCACACCTCAGTAGAATTAAATAGTTCATAGAAGGCAAAGGGATTAATTTTTTTCTTTAAACCGTTCTACTTGAAGCGATCGATTTCTCACATATCTTGCGACGAATGGATCGCAAATATATCGAGTCCCATGGTACGTAACGCCATGATTTACAGAAGCTCTTCGTCATATAATAATCGGATGCACGTAGATTAAGAAATTTATTAATATAGATGTTCGAATCGCGCGTGAAAACCGTCACCGCGTACATTGAAAGCGATAGCGATTGATCGGCGCCGACCTGAATTGTTAAACGTAAATCGAATAATTCAAGTGTCGACAGTACACAGCGCGCAAATTAGCGCACGTCAGCGCTGAAAGACAAATTATACCCGTGGACCCTAGAAGTTCTACTCCCCCGTATAATATATGCACGCACGGTGCGTATAATGGTTTAAAAGCACTTCCGGCTACGCGAACGCCATTGTATCGGCGCGATTGTTATGAATATATACGCACATTACGCACACACGCACACGTGGAAGCCAAGGGAATCGATAAATGCCACTCGAAGTGAAGCTGAAAGCTCGAACGTCTGCCGAAAGTGCGTGACTGAAATGTAAATTCGCGGCGAAACCGAGAGAAGACCGCCGGTTTAAAGTTAACGAAATTTATTTGCCGCGTTTATATACGGTGTCCCTTTTATTCCGCAATCGGTCGATTAACCATACCGTGGTGTATTTGCAGCGCCTTGTTTTTTTTTTTCCGAAAGCACCCACGATAAAATCGAGATAAAAGGTCAGCTCTGCAGGATTAGTTCATTAATCTTACATGAGGCGGCCACGTGGCGCGTAATCCACTCTTTAAGATGGAAATCGAGACAGAAAGAGAGAGAAATTCGCGACAAAGAGAATATCCCACGGTAAAATATATCCGAAGGGCGATTTGCTCGCGGCTTTAACTTTTCGTTTCGTGATCCAAGTTTGAAAAATCCACGCAAAATCCTAGTGTTTTTTTTTTTTTCTATAGACACACTTACTCGTAGGTTCATTCATCGCGCATGTCTAATTGTATCTAGTTAATTATAATAATTCATTATTATACTAATTAATTACATTCCCAAATTTTCGAAACAATCACAAATTAATAATTATTAGTGTTCAGATCCCGCGTAATTAATATTAATTACGTAGGCGTGCAATAAATATGGAAACTATATTAAACCTATATCGTTGGTAAGTCGAGGAAATTATTTAAGTCATTACTTACAAACTCGTTTATCGAACCTTTCGCGTGATAAAGTAACAGAAAATTAGTTTGATTTAAATTCAAACTTTTCTTACTCTTTCGCATGAAACTCGGACGCAACGTGCTCGTTTCGCAAAAACTTTTTCGTTACCTTCGGGAAACATCCGATATAAAAAAATATACGTCATAAAATACATATATAATATCTAAAAGATTTATTTATATTTCTTCTTTTATATTTATATTTCACGATACATGCATGCTGACCAATATTCCTTCAACATAAATATTATTAACAAAATATAGATATTTCGTCTGTCGCAAATATTTCGCTTGTAAAATAGAAAAATTTAGAAGTGACATGCATTTCTAAAATTGTGACACGAAGGACACTAACAACGCTCGCGTGTTGTCCCTTCGTTATTTATTAATTAAAAATACGTCTCCGAAACCGAAATAGATTGTGATGCATTAGCTCGCGCGCAATTTTAATGAGAATATATCGCAGAGCTATACAATGCCATAAATACTAAACGCATCCTCCGTTGATTATGAAGAAAGATAGCGGGACTCCGGGGAGCCGGCAAAGAATTTGTTAAAATTATAATACATACCGCATACTCTCCGTAGTTTCTGTAGCATCGAGCTGACGTGTAAATTATCAGTCAATGTCGAATAACGAGTTCGTTCCGCGCGAATTGAATTGATTATTCATCGTAACGAGAGTGGGATATTTTTCATTATCACGGCTCGGATTAACGGTTGAAACTCGAGGGATCATTACCCCGCGGTGAACGCTGCAATGTAAAGTAGCTATATAGCCACACGCCATCGAGTTGGTACTTCGGGCCCTAATTAGCTTCGTGGCTACGCGAGCGCTTGATTTTCTATCGTTGATTGACGTGGCTCTTCAGCCGCGTGTCAAAATTCAATTGAGACGAATTGCCGCGATGCACAGACGCTTCGTTAACTGGCACTAAGCCTATCAATGATTCCTATTATTGTAAATCGAACGGACATTATGTAAAGGCGGCGAAATGCCAGTTTTAATTAATCGTCCCATTTGGAAATATTTGAAGAAAAGATATCGAAAAATAACGGAGGAAAAAGTAACGAGGAAATTTTGTTTTGGAAACTTGTAAATAATTAATACAAAGAAAAAGTTCGTACGAAAATGTAGGATAAATTCCATGAAAGTTTCGTCGAAAATAACTTTCGACAGGATTGCCCAATTAACGTCCAGGAAATTATTCAAGCTGATTTATTTTGGCGATTATAATCGAATTAGATATTCAATAATCGAATTGTCAAGCGATTTCTTTCGAATGTAATTAAAAAGATATTTTCATAAATCGTATCAAAGTGAATAAAGTGCGGCGTATAAAGGTGCAGCGATCAATCGAACGAGTAATTTTCTCGCGGGAAGCAAGAAATAATTAACCGCGATTGTGCTTGTGCGACGAGGCAAAAATATATCATGAGTTCTTTCGCGATTGATTCACATCAAGCGACGTATATGCGTCTCGCAGGATTAAACGACGCATTCATATATCATTAAACGTCGACTGATTTGCTTTCGAGGCAACGTACGTATATTCACTTTGTCAAGATCCCATGTGTGAAATCAAGGGATGATTCAGTTTGTATCGGGGAAATGGATGGTGAGAGATCGGACGAATTCAGTTTCCATCGGAGAGAGAAAGATGGAGAGAGAAATATGGATAATAATTGATACAACGTACATTGAAGAGAATTCTCAAGTTACCCATTCCTATCATAATGTCAACTAATAACCGTTATCGTGATTTATGATTCAGCAAGCGAAATATTTTCTACAAAACCTTAGCTGATATTTGTCTCCCTATTTAATCAATATTACCCTTAGGGAAGAGACAAATCATTAGCATGTTTACGTAATTTTAAAAGGAAGAAAATTAAAATAATTTCCGATAAATCAATTAAATCCCTTCCTACATAAATGATAAGAAAATAAATTTCTCCTTCCCATCTTCGAAACAAAAATTTATCTCTCAACAGTTCAACACAATCAACGTTAAAAGTATAGTAATAAATTGAACATGCGGTTAATGAAGTACTACAACTCCGAATAAAGCTGACGAACGGAAGACTTAATGGATTATGTTTTGTTTTGTATTCAATGATTTATAAAAGTTCGCATATCGTCTGAAATGCTTTAAATATTTTCCCTTCCGAAGTTTACCTTACTTTATTCCTGCCGGCACAGTTCTTTAATAGCTTCTGCTGTAAATAACTTTTGCTTGAAAGAGCGACTTTTAAGTTTTAACTTCACGGATATTACTTTGCAGAAAAATATGTGCTTAACGTGGATAGATTAATCTGTGACAATTAAAACTTTTATATCTACACACATATTTTTTTCTCTTTTGGATATATCTATATTTCGATAAAAATGAAGAAGTATACAAGTAAGTTAAAAAATTCGATTTTCCCTCGAAAGAAGTAAGATATTTCGAAATAAAAATATACGATAAAAATTTGTGTGTTTATTTTATTTCTAAAACAAATATAAATATTAGAAGAAATAATATTATAAAAATATAAATATTATTTCTAAAAATATAAGATAAAATAAAAGAGACGTCGTGAGACGGAAAATATGTATTTTGACAAGTCGAAAGGACATAAATGAATACTGCAAATTTCTATTTTCCGTTCTCTAATGATCTTGCCATATAATAGTAGCAATATTATCCTAGGCACGATCAATGTGTTGAAGCTGATTAGCACGTTTCCGACGTCAATGATCGATCTAAGCGACTTACTAGTAAGAGCTTGCAAATTCGCAAAGCTTCCAACTCGACGGTTTGCGTTCGTGTCGGGTCAGAAGCAGAGACTTTGATGTACATTGATAATTCATGCGAATCCAATTACACTCTGAGATCGCCCGATAATTGTTCCAGGTCAATGCCCCAGTGTGGAGGATTTCAGCGAAGAAGGCAACGAACACGCTTTACGGATATGATACGAATGGAGAGGGGAAGGACGTTTGATTTCATTCTGGGGATCGTCATCCGATCGAACGGAAGCGTAGCGGAAAGAATGTTTCCGGCGATACTAGTTAATTTTATACCGTCGATGGAATATCCGTAGTTGCTTCACCTGACTTCAATTTCAAATAGCCATCTTTTATCATGATTTTTTTGATTTTTTTTATCATCTATAATATTATAATATTATAGATAAGATAACAAATGATCTCATGTCGGATAAAAATATGTATAAAATAAGGAATAAAAAAAATGATATTCTTGTTATTCTTGATAAAATATATAAGTGTAATGGTTTAACTATATCATTGAGAAGCATGTAAAATTGATAAAGATAATAAACGTAACTTATAAGCTATAAAATATAATGAAAATATAAAATATAATATATAAAAAAATATGTAAAATATAATAATTATAAAATATAATACATAAAAAATATGTAAAATATAATAAATCGATATTTCTGGATATTTGTGTGTGTGTGTGTTTATTTGATATTTAATGACGACTTTATCGAAAAAGAATGTGAGGATCGATCTTTTCTTCTTCAACGTACCTCGATCATTTTCTCTTATAAATCAAGATTCACCGCGAAAGAATTCGATTCATGAGGAACAAATCTTACTTTCTTATCTTGCCCCAGCTTATTATTCTCAAGGCTTTTTCTCTATTGGCAGGATGTGCGCATACATACATGAATAAGGAGAAACGTTTACTCTCGCCTCAGAATGCTTATCATGAACGTGATTTGACGGATAAGTATAATATATCAGAGGCTTTTCTTTTAATAAAGATTGAAACACACTTATCTTAAAGAATCTTCTTTTATTATTTGCAGATTTTTTATTATTATTTCCATATTTTCTATTTCGACAAAAAATTAATCACATTCGAAAAAATTCAATAAATCAATCAAATCAATAAATATTGAAAAATTTGTAGAGATATCGTTTTCTTCAAATTAGTATATTTTTGTAAAAATATATAATAAATTGCGGCTCTGATATTCAAAAGCATCCAATCACGGATAAATGCGATAGCCGTTTATTTTTAGAATTTTTTTTCATGTAAAAAAACGTTTATTCTCGCCTCAAAATTCAATTTATCTCGAACGTGATTGAACAAATAAGTATAATATATCACAGATTTTTCTCTCAACTTAATAAAAATTTCGAACATATTTATTCGAAATCGCGTCAAATTTTGTATTAATATTTACAAAAGCATCCGCATATTTCGGAAAAAAAAAGAATAATTAATCACGTGCAAAAAACTCAAAAAAAACAATCCAATCGATAAAAAATTGACAAGTTTGTAAAAATATCGTTTCCTTCGTATCTCTGTATTGCTGTTGTAAAGCTCGATGGACAAATTCGCAGTCGTGTATTTTTTCTAAGAGTGTCTCGCGGTAAATTGCGGTTCTGCGCGATATTCAAAAGCGTCCGATCGCGGATAAATGCGATCGCGGACGTTTATTTCTCGAATTTTTTCGCATATCCTAACGAATGCGCATATTTTCCTCGCAGCTATCGGGAAAGCCGCGTGCCAACGAGGAACTATGCACGACTCGCCGCCTAAATTAGAATACTGAGGGACGATTCTTTTCCCTTCCTCTCTCTCTCTCTCTCTCTTCCCTCGTAAACGCTCTCGGTCGGTTACAGGAACCGAAGTGACATTGACTAATGAGCTCGCATCGGGCATTCACAGGCACATGCAAATGCATTCACGGGCTGCATCGCGCGAATCATAATCCATGCACGGTCGTTTACGGCCGGTAATTTGACGTGCCATGAAAGGGCCAGCGCGATCTCCATCGCCGAGAGGCACTTGCCCATTTCGATCGTAACTGATTTTCGCTCGAAAATGTGTAGCTGGAAAAATCTTTGTCAATTATTAGAAGAAAATATCGATCCATATTTCCATCATTAATCCATATTTTATTCTATTATTAAGAGATGTATAAATGACATTTTTTATACAATTACGCGTCCTCATCCTTCCTTTTGTGTTAAAAAATCTACATTTTATTTAAACGTAAACTTGACACAAACCTTAAGGATGTTTTGTACCTATTTTTAAAATATTGAGAATTTAATAAAAATTGTATAGAATGTACCTTGCATATGTTTAAAATCTTCAGTACAATTTTTAAATCGATTCATTAAAGCGTTCACAAGTTATAAGGATTTTAATTTGCACCGAATAAACATGTGTTCTTATTTTCATGTAAGCAAATATTCAATTATATTTTTCTTTAATTAACGCAATATAATTTCATTTCAAGATTTCCATGTTAAATTAAATTTATTTTCAAAATAAGAATGTCCTTTTTTCTGTGTGTTTACTTTTCTCGGAAAATTTTTCGAGATATCGAAAAGTGTTTTATATAAAAGTTTCGTGATTAAAACAGCTCTATTTGATTACGTTAAGGATGTTTGACCTATTTTCAAAATATTGAAAATTGTACAGAATGTACTTTACATATGTTTAGAATTTTCAGTACAATTTTTAAATCGATTCACTAAAGCGTTCGCAAGTTATAAGGATTTTAATTTACATCGAATTAACATGTGTCCCTTTGGGAAACGTATAACTAGGTCGATTCAAATGACAAAAACACATGGAAATAATATTCAGAATTTGTTTAAAATTTGCAAAAGTAGGTACAGAGGAAATATTTGGTCAAATAATATTATACAAGTACTATCTGGTTAAAAAGATATTAAAAATAATTCAGTGAAGTTAGCCATGTATCTGTCACAAGGCGAAATTCTCTGCCAAAAGTTAATCATTTCGATTCACAAAATTCGGAATATTTCAGTAAAAACGCAATAAATATTAAAAAATACACCTCTGCACTGTAGATCAAATTATAATATTCCACACAATTTCCCATACTCAAAATACATCAAAAGTGGATATATTCGTCAATATTTTCAGCTACTTTTTGCTGGGATTGTACATACAATATATCCTTAAACGCATTTTTCTCGAAGTCACTTTTTCAAAGTCGGTGAGCGAGATATTTCGAAAACCGTTTTGCTTGAAATTTTACAGGTTTCTTTTACATATAAAAACCTAGTAGATGAATGGAGGATTTTTTTTAATGATTATTTTCTTTTACTTAATAAAAAATGAGCAATTTTTAAATCGGAAAAAAATATCTTATAATTAGTGTCAAATGGCTGCCATTTTGTCCCAAAACAATATTTCGATTAATCCTTCATCTCACATTTTTAAAAAAAACAAGAAGAATAGTTATAATTTTTACATTTTTCAATATTTTATTAAAAAAAATATAATAACATCCTTAATATTTGTACTTTTGAATACAAATTGATTTCTAAAAAAAAACTATTACACTTGTCCAAAAAAATTTCCAAATATTATACTTTTTTCGACCTGCTGACTAGACATAATCCCTTAAGCGCTATTAAAGTAAGATTAAAGACGAAAATGTTTCAAACCGATTTTAAATGAGATTAAGTTCGGAAATAATAATATTCATTATGCTTAATGTTATCTTCCATGATATTCTCTCGATTCTCCGGTTTCGTTCGTTAGCGATTCTCAAAGTTTTACGGCGAAGAATTTACGAGAGCCGGCGCGCGGTAGAGAAATAAAAGTTTTACATGCTCCAAGAAAAATTACGGGGGTATTTTCGCAACGCGAGGGAGGCTGCCACCTCCCCTCCACCTTCGTTCCTTTGTTAAAGAGATAAAAGATGCTTACAATTAATGTAAACGAGGCGCTCCGCGAGAAAGTAATACTTGTTTACAAGAGCTCGCTACGCTGACAAAATGTACAGAGTGCGCGTAATTCCGCTCGCGGGAATAAAAGAGATCGGGGAAGCGGAATAACATCGCGGGACGGAGAATCATGCGTTCCTTTACCTCTTTGCTCGTTTTCATACAAGCGCCTGGCACAAGTAATAGCACGGAATAGAACTTTTCCTGCGTTAACGTCACTCAATTCGTATGCGCAAAGTGTTATTGCACCTTGGTTGCGCCTTCGTTGAGGAGATCGGAGGATTTTGTCGCGAACAGAGTGCGAATTTTGCAAGTAGGCTATAGAGGCTGTCTTACCTACCATATTTTAATAGTTTACTCTAGAGGTAAAATGGAGTCTGAAACCCTAAAACTAAAATATCGAGGCTACAATTATTTTTGACTTATAACTGATTAAAGTTTGCTGTAGAATTCGTACTTTTAAGCCCGTAATGATACAATATAAATATATCAATTTGTCGTTTGTTATTGACTTTTACAAGAAAGTTGGTGAATAAATTGATTTCTATAAATACTTCTCCGATTAAAGGAAACAATGTGTCTTAAATATGTGAAAATATAAAATTTATAATTCCATTTACATGTTAATCAATCATCTAAATTATTATATTTAAGAAAAAAATAAATATGGTTAATATCAGCTGATTATGATAATATTCATACATATAAGAAATAAAATCAGCTGTGCAATAAAACTCAAAATCACCTAATTTATAAAAATCAATGACAGATGACAGATAATTTATAATGAAAAAACTACTGTAGTACCTCAAAATTTTTATATTAGGATTTTTTACTTCTAGAATTCACTAAGTATTTCACGAAGCTTGTGGAACACCTCGTGTACCGCGAGTTCGTCGCAATTTTAGAAACTTACGACGAATATAGGCAATTCCGATCCCAAGTTTCACGTAAACAAGCGAATAAAATTCGCGAACTAAAAATTACACCTCGTATTACAACGATGGAAATTTTAGTTTTCCCCTTGTTAAGGACGTTTGCTCGACGCCGCCCGTTATTTTTCCATCGACAGTCTTCGCAACAATTTTCCTTCGCGAGAAGAAGATCCATCGGACCCCGAGTGGAGTGCCCATTAAAAATGTCGAGGACGGAATTCAGTCCGAAAAGAATCCCATTCCGGGTTGAGGCAGCGGGATCCGCGACGACGTCATCCTGTTTAAAGCTGTCGAGCCAAGCCACGCCGAACCTCGCAATAAAATAACTTCTCTTCAAAGAGGAGCCTTGCCACGCTCATTATATGCCATTGTGCAACGAGCTTCGGATAAATCCTCTACCGTACACGTTATTGCACGCTCCGTAATATCACTTTTTCTACTTTTTAAGGATCGCAACGCTCTGAATCGCCGTCGGCCACGTTCCCTCGGGAAGAGAAACGCTCGTGTAATTTTTCCGCTTTAATAAGAAATTTTACCTCTTCTTTTCTGTGTATATAACGGATTTTATATTCCCCGCCCCCACTATTGTTACTCGCGATGCCATTGCTACTCTCGATTGTCTTGCCAACAGCTTGTCCATCGTTGCATTGAGCTATAAACGCCGATATACCGTGCCTCTCTCAACGTTAGCCAAAGTTGCCCCTCGTTGGGGTTGCACAAGACCCAAGACAAGACAATATTCGTAAAAGTATTGTATTGGTATTGAAAATTTTCAAAAATTTAAATTTTGTCTTGGTCTTGAATGAATATTGGTAGCAAAAATCTCGTCTTGTATTGTCTTGTGTCGATTTTATTTTTAACAATTTTTTATTTAATATTAAAAAATTATTTAAATAATATTTAACATAATTTTTGTAATATAATTTGAAATAATTGTTACTATTGTATTATATTTTAATTATAATTATTACTATGTAATCGATATAAATGCCGTCTATTTACTTAAAAAAACATTTACTGTTTCATGGGAAACAGAAATTAATAACTATTTATAGGCTCCAAGAGAAAGTGCGGATATAAATATTTTGGACTGGTAAAAAATCAGGTTCATATTTATCTCACATTGTCAAAAATGGCTCGAAACATTTTAAGTTCAACTGTTTCGTCCGTGCCCGTAGAAAGATTTTTCTCAATAGGAACTCTGACTATGGCAAAAAATAAAACCAGATTACAAAATAAATCTTTAAAAGCATTAATGTGCATCAATTCCTGAATGAAATGCTCTTTAATGTCTAAAATTTGCGAACTTGATTTCTAATTTATAAAAATGTTATATTGTATTAATATTAAATCTTTTTAAATTTATCAATATAAATGTTTTTATCGAATAAAATTTTTTAAAATTCGTATATAGTGATTTATTTTATTTACAAATATAAATAATTTAATTTTTTTGAGAACCAATAATCTGGACAAGACTAATAATCTTGACAGTTTTCTCTTCATATTGTCTTGATAACTAATTAAAAATCTTGATTTTGTCTTGAAATTCAAGACAAGACAAGACAAAATCAAAACTAATCTTAATATCTCGTGCAAACGCGACTTTAGCTTTAAATTACGACGTTAAGAGAGGCACTGGCTGTATAATTATTTAATGTTTAATTATTTTGTCCAACAGCAAAATTGAAAACGTGAAAACTTCTTGTCACTCACCACAGGTATACACGACTTTGAGATAGGTCTTGCTCTTTGGGCTGCAAGGATCGGGTCTACCAAACGTTGTGCTGTTAGCTACCACCGAGCATCGTCGTTTACCGTGGCATAATTGCATTACGGTTTCCGTTGCGTATTCCATCATGCAGGCTGCAACAGTAACGATAAAACTGTAATAAAATCAAATCGATGAAAAAAATGTTATTATAAAATCGTATTAATAATATATCTCTCTACAGAATAAATTGTATTACTGTCAAAAAATGATATAACGTTATATAAGGCAATTTCCACATACATAAAATTATTCCTTCATTTAAAAAAATATACTAATAATATACGAAATATATAAATAATATAAATATGATATATATAAATATATAAATATTATATGTTTCCATTATTCCCAAAAATTTTATAACGTTATATGAAGCAATTTCCACATGCATAATTATTTTTTTATTAAAAAAAATATATACTAATAATATATGAAATATTTAAATAATATAAATATTATATATAAATAATATATATTTCCATCATCAGACAAGAGAATTCAGAAAAGCTGATCGACAATATGTGTGCAGTCGTGTTGGAAAAAGAATGAGAGAGAGAGAGAGAGGGACGTGTTATCGATTCGATTTGACGCAGACTGATAGAAAAGAAGCAATTCAAGAAGAGCAGGAAGTCTCCGGAGAGAGTTTCCGATATTCTTTTGTGCGAGAAAATATACGTCCCGCGCTCACGTCGTCGTGAAACGTGACGATGTCTTCTGAAGGGATATCAGGTCGACCGCGAGGCATTCGAGGTAAAGAAGCCCGAAAAAGCACTACAACGTAACGCGGCGGGCTATTCCGCTGATTTTGTTCCTTATTGTCGCCGCTTAAGCGGCAAGCGAACCACTCGACCTACTCTTAAAGGATACCTCGTTCTACGAGTTGGCGGATGATGACCGGACGAACGGACCAAGGAATTGCGGAGAAGCGGAGAGAGATTTATTGGCTCATCGAGAGCAGAACCGAGCTATTCAGACAGCTGTGAAACCAGAATTTCTTTCGCTTATAAAGAGAGGAGAAACGATATTTTCCGTTAAGTATCAAAAAACAAGCAAGTAAATAAAGTTTCTTCTCATAAAGTTAACTCGTAAGAAAATTAATCCTTTGTTCCCTAGTTCTATTATACAAACGTAATAATGTGCAGATTTTAACTGGAGAACTGAAAATACTTAATATACAATCATTAAAGGGTTCCATTAATTAATTATTAAGCACTCCATTTAGGTATATCATTTAAAAATATTGATGTCCCGTAAGAATAATAAAAATATAAGCACACAGCACATACAGAGAGAGAGAGAGAGAGAGAGAGAGAGAGAGAGAGAGAGAGAGAGAGAGAGAGAGAGAGAGAGAGAGAGAGAGAAAATATATATATATTGAAAATATAATATAAAATAACATTTTTAAAAAGTTATTAAAGTTTACCCTTAATATTTAATTTGAATATAATAAATAATATTTATTTAATATAATATATATTATATTTGAAGAATTAAATATGTGTAATATAATATATTTTTGAAATGTGATATAAAATTTTACAAAATATGATATAATATGATATAATATAATAAATAATATTTATTTAATATAATATATATTATATTTAAAGAATTAAATATGTATAATATATTTTTGAAATGTGATAAAATTTTACAAAATATGATATAAAAATGAACTTAAAAAAGAATATTGTAGAAGAGAAATAAATAGAATAAATACAAATTCGTGAAAATAATATTTGTAAATTTTACCGCTCGTAATGGCAAAAAATGATTTTATTTGATTCTTTAAAATCTCTCGAACGGGAAACATGCATTTGATACATTTTTCATTTATAAAATATTTCGAATCGAATTCTGATTAAATATCAATGGATATTATTTCACATTAATAATTTAAAATGTAATTGAAAAATTGCTTACGTAAACATTTATATTTTTTTTTATCTACTATCCTATATCTATTGCGCAATAATAAATTTATCATCGAGATTCGAGAGATATTGGAGGTAAACGAACATGAGAATCAGGTGAAATGAACAAAAGTATTCTAAATGTAAACTGATGAACTAACGTTTAAATGTTTCACAGTTAGGCAATATCGTCAGAGTAGCACTTCACTAAGAACACGACAATGGTCTTCGCGGTGACCCATTCTCGTTTATGTCCTCTCGTTCAACGAGAACCGAGCAACTGTGCGCTTTCGTAAGAATCGATTGATTGGACGGGGATAAAAAGCCGTTGTGGGAACACGAGTGGTCGACTCGGAGCATTTATTCGTGAGTTAAAAGAATTTACTTTAAAAAGGTAAATAAAACCACCGTTTCCCTCTTTTTCTTCTTTCGAACAACGAGCGGCAAGTTCCTCTTGAATCCGAAGTAACAAAACTCGTCGTCTCGTTTCGATGATGATTGTCACGTGAACCGCCCCTCGCGATCAACAAGCTACGACAACATTGGACATCATGTTTGCACGCGAATGCGGTCGTTTAATTTGCACTCCACTCTATCCTCGAAACACTCGCCTTTCTTTTTTAATCCGCAGAAAAATCCATTTTAATTTTCTGCCCTCGAGTCGCGGGAACCTCATCCGAAACTTGGGCTGATCGCGGATGGAAGGGAGTCGCAATCTCGTCGCCAAGTATGACAATAAACTAGGACAAACATCGAGTCGGAGAGGCACTTTCGTCGAAAAACTCATCGTCAAGTGGAAGAAAATGGACGGCCCAAGTTTGATCGATATCTCCTGATCGATATCAAGAGTATTGAAAGTATCGAGAAATGCTGTTGTAATTTGTCGTTCAGATTGAGTCTCCCATCTGAGATTTATATACGATGCTGTACGATGAATGTTATTACTTTAATGACATGCAGTATTTACGCCTGAATAAATACTTAACGACTGTAACTTCGAAGTGTCTGCGCATTATTATTTTCTGCAAGGATGAACGTATCCGGAACGACATGTTATAAAAGTGAGATGACATCGAAATGGAAAGAGCACGTGAATAAGTTCACGGCGCATTTAACAACCGCGTTCATGTTCGATTATTCTAATAATAAATAATATTATTAATTAAAATAATAATAATAATAGTTTTAAAAAAATATAAAATAATTGATAAAGATTGATAAATGATTATAAAATTTATCTATTTATAAAATAATTTTCCTATAGAATAATAAATTTATTTAAAGAATTTTAAATATATAATATGGTTTAAATCAGAAAAATAAAAATTATTTAATATATAATATGATTTGAAAATATGTCATAAATAAAAATAAATCTAACAATAAAAGTTGTAAAAAGAATAAGTAGAATAAATACCATTTCGTAAAAATAATATTTTCAAATCTCGTCGCTCATATGACGAGAAAAAAATTATTTTCCTCGAGTCTTTAAAATTTCTCTAACAAGAAATATATCGAGTATATCAAACAGGTGATAAATTACAAACATTGGTGATAAAAATAAATCATAAAAAGTGAATTATAACTAAAATAATTATGATATAATTTAATAATAGTTTTAAAAAAATATTAAAAAATTCTTATTTTTTATAAAATAATTGATAGTGATTATAAAATTTATCTACTTATAAAATAATTTTCCTATAGAGTAACAAAATTATTTAAAGAATTTTAAATATATAATATGGTTTAAATCAGAAAAATAAAAATTATTTAATATATAATATGATTTGAAAATATGTCATAAATAAAAATAAATCTAACAATAAGAGATTTAAGTTGTAAAAAGAATAAGTAGAATAAATACAATTTCGTAAAAATAATATTTTCAAATCTCATCGCTTATATGACGAGAAAAAAATTATTTTTCTCGATTCTTTAAAATTTCTCTAACAAGAAATACATCAAACATATCAAACAGGTGATAAGTCACAAACATTGGTGATAAAAATAAATCATAAAAAGTGAATTATAACTAAAATAATTATGATATAATTTAAAATAGTACTTACTTTCTTCTTGTACGCCTCGTGGCTGCGGACATTGCATGGACTCGTATTCTGTTCTGCCAAAATTCGCGCTGAAGATCGCGACCCTCTGGCTGGGGAAGCAAACGAGATTGACGACGTCGTTCTCGCAAGCCACCTTGCTCCTGAACTCATCTGAAATCACACGAAACTGGCTTTTAATAAAGCGCCCGACAATGTAATTATGAACCCTGTCTTATTAACGAGTATTGCTTATCTTGTTGTGATTCGAGACAGAGAGAAAGAGAGAAAAAAAGAATGGGGAGAGAGAAGCAATCTTTCTCGGAGTTGACAGTGCGACGAATCGTAAATTCAGCGACTCGAAAACTCAATCGTGGAGGACACTTTTTACGGACGGATGTTTCCACGACGTGAAACAGACCGTCTACTTGTCTCGTTACGAGTCACGTAATGCATTCGCGAATTTCAATGAACCGGAATGGCTTGCAGCTGCCGATAGTGCGTTTTTGCGATCTTCCCTATGCGGGAATCACGTCGCCCTGCAAAGTTTCTTGCGGCGGATGCAGTTTGCGACCTTACGGATTGCCGATGTAAATGGCATCCCGCGTCAATATCCAAGGGTGAACTCGCTATCGTAAATCGAGAGTGATGGAACTTTGGCAAATTCCTCAATATTCGCTATCATTCATACAGTGAGAAAAAAAATCTGGTTGCATTAATTAAAATTCTGATAGATTCAATCAGTGTCTGTTGGAAAATGGACGAATCAGAATTCTTGTAGGAATTACCAGATGAATCTGATTAATTTCTTCCTGTTAAATTTACGAAATTTTCTGGTTAATAATATTAAATTCCCCAGCACCAAGTCGTCTAAAATTTTTTCCATCTAATCTCAAAAGTCTGTTTAATATTCTGAATTCCAACACGATTATTGCATAAATTCAATTCAGGTTATTGAATAAATTATTTTAAATTCAGTTTGTTAGAAATTAAACTGATAAACAGTGATGCAAGAAGAAGATGCAGCTCAAACACACATAATCAGAGAGCTAGCGTTCTCTTTTCTGGCACTACTACTCGTAAGAGAAAAAAAATATACTTTGGATTTAATGTTAATACTAGTTCTTTATATACATTTCATGCACTGAGAAAAAAATCTGGTTGCATTAATTAAAATTCTGGTAGATTCAATCAGTATGTCTGTTGGAAAATGGACGAATCAGAATTCTTGTAGGAATTACCAGATGAATCTGATTAATTTCTTCATGTTAAATTTACGAAATTTTCTGGTTAATAATATTAAACTTCCCAGCATCAAGTCGTCTAAAATTTTTTCCATCTAATCTCAAAAGTCTGTTTAATATTCTGAATTCCAACACGATTATTGCATAAATTCAATCCAGATTATTTAATAAATTATTTTACGTTCAGTTTGTTAGAAATTAAACTGATAAACAGTGGCAAGAAGAAGAGCAGCTCAACACACGGGCCCCTCCCAAATTTGGATTTAATATTAATACTAGTTCTTTATATACATTTCATGCACTGAGAAAAAAATCTGGTTGCATTAATTAAAATTCTGGTAGATTCAATCAGTATGTCTGTTGGAAAATGGACGAATCAGAATTCTTGTAGGAATTATCAGATGAATCTGATTAATTTCTTCCTGTTAAATTTACGAAATTTTCTGGTTAATAATATTAAACTCCCCCAACACCAAGTCGTCAAATTTTTCCATCTAATCTCAAAAGTCTGTTTAATATTCTGAATTCCAACACGATTATTGCATAAATTCAATTCAGGTTATTGAATAAATTATTTTAAATTCAGTTTGTTAGAAATTAAACTGATAAACAGTGATGCAAGAAGAGGATGCAGCTCAAACACACACAATCAAAGAGCCAGCGTCCTCTTTCTGGCACTACTGCTTGTAAGAGGAAAAAAAATATACTTTGAATTTAACGTCAATACTAGTTCTTTATATACATTTCATGGCAAATATCGAATACGACTTAAGTTAAGAGTGGCTTGCAAAGAAATTAATGTAACAGGAAATTTTATAGATCCAACCAGAAAATACTAACCAAATCTTTATAGTAAAATCTATTAAACGTTCTAGTTATAAAAAAATCAAATCTTATCATAACTAGAAATTCTTGTTTGATTTAATTAAAATGCCTTCAAACATATACGTCTTGTTGGTACAATCAAACGATTTTTCTCAGTGTATGTTCCGACAATGTAGAAGGTTGATCGCCGATTAGCGCGAAAAAATAAAATTCCCGATAGCCAAAAGCGGGATATTTATTGCTTGAAACTCTCGAAAGTATTACTTGGATGTATACAAAAGATTCCTGACCTTCTGAGTATTTTTCTCCTAAAATTCTTCTAAGTAAAGAATATTTTAAGAAATTACTTCTTACAACCTTTTAAGATAAATTTTTTTATTGTACGTGTTTCCTAATGCTCTTTATTTGTACAAAGGAAAAACACTCAAGTTTCAAATGCTAAATGTGAAAAAAAATTATAGCTTTCGTAAAGTAAATATTATCTGTGCAATATTTTCATTTTTTTATCATTAAAAATTTATAATAAAAATAAGTATTGTACATTCAATACTTTATTAAGATGAATAAAGAGATAGATATATTTATAATATATTTAATTTATTTTCTTGCATAGGCTTATATTTATATTTATTTTTTTATATATTTATTATTTCATATATTTTATGTATTTATTTATTTATTTTTTATATAATATATAAATAGAGATAGATATATATTTATCTTAAACACATAATACATAACTTGGTTTATCAACTGCCATTGTAAGAGCAAAGTATCAAAAGGAGAATATTTTGAAAAATTCCCCAATAAAATTTCATGAGAATTCCACGTTTCCTCCAGGTACAAAAGAGAGAAGAAATGTCTAAGAATTCCAGATTTTTCATACTTTTCAAGAGGAGAAAACACCCTGTATCATCAAACTAAATTTACATAAATAAATTTAATAAACAATTTCCGCAGATCTCACGTACGTCTTCAGCCAATAAGAATCGTAACGTCCATCATTGCCTCTCCTCTTCAGTCGAAAAGACGCGGATAATAAAATTCTTTTCTCTCTCCTTCACGAAAACAAAAGAGAATTCCCTTTTTATCTCCTTATCCCATCCTCGTAAACTCGCAATTAAACGTTTTATTAACTCCCGGACTCGTTACGGAACGATATGCGTCGATATAAAAATTCTAAATGCGCGACGTAAACCTTCCCCCTTCGCCCCCGGAGGAGGGGGTGGTGCAAATTCACCCCCGCAAACTGGTAACACGTTGATATATCGCGGATTTTGTTGCGGAAGAACAACTTTGACCATAACCCGCGGACTCGGCAACATCTTTTCATACCGCGTACCATGTTTCTCGCCCACGCACGAAAGTCGGCGGGTGCACTTATGCTCGAGATAAAGTGTTATGCCCCGCTTTATTGAGTTGGCGATTTACGGTGGTTCGCCTTCTCGAACTTTCCTCCTTCTGGGAGGCCAACGGATTCGAGGCAAAATTACAATTGCGCGCAAACATCATCCGCGAAATGTTAAGTTAAGCGCGTATCAAGATGAGCGACCGATGACCGAGGACAGATCCATGCCGCGTGTCCGTCAGTTTCAGAGTCGCTGCCATAAATCCGCGCGCTACCACCATCGGCCGACCCGTTTTTAGTCTCTCGCATTTTTTTCCTATTCCATATTTTTGCTCCTCTGGCAAAAAAATGGCGCGTTTTTTCTCCTGGATTTATATATTTTTACTTTTCGCGTGTGTACAACTAACGGGGAGTTTTAACTAACGAGAGCAGACGTACCGATATAATCCGGCTACGATCTTATAGCCAGGGGTATAAAGTAAAAAATGAAAATTGTTTTTTCTCTTAATAAATGTAAATTATAAAATACGTCTTGTAAATACACTAGAATTATTATTACAACGAGAATCCTTCCGGAGGTTCTTTTTATCCGGCAATTAAAACGTCGCAATCGGCGTAAAATCCCGTATCTAATTCTTCCGGCTGCGGATTGTTCAAAATTCGAGCGAGATTGAAATTAACCATCCCCCGGTAACGAAGGATAATATCGCGAGATATCGCGGTATTAAAATAAAAGGCGATTTTACGAAGTGGAGAAAGGTCTATCCCCTTTAACGCACACAATCTTCCGCGTTATCAGCATAAAATTACCCCGACTCGCACACTCGTCCCCGAGATTTCCCTATACGGATCGCGCTATTACGGTCACGTTACATGCAAAGCAAAAATCGCCATGCGATACCTGTCCGGGGCTCTTTCTCTCTCTTGAGACTTGTATCCACTTAGGAGGAACCGGGGCTTGTTCTCCAACCGGCATATCAAAGACCGGAGCGTCAATGGCCCGTGAAATTTCGCTCGGAAGAACGGATTCATAGTATGGGTAAGAGAACTCGCGGAACTTCCTTATTGCCGTGAATCCCCCTGTGGGGTACGAGGGAAGAAGAAAGGGAGGGAAAGAGAAAGACAGCGAGAGATAGAGATAGAGAGAGAGAGAGAAGGAGGAAGACGTTTGAGGCTTTAATTGGCAAAAAAAAAAAAGAAAGCACCACCGTAACGCGAAGGGATGACGATTCGGACGAGGGGAGGGGAAGTGTGAAGAGGGGAAGAAGGTAATTCCCTCGACGGCGGTCCACTCGAAGCGACAATGGAGCTTTTTCAGCAAAAGGCCGGGGCTTCGATCGACCTACTTTTTGCCCCGTTCTACCCCCTTCCCCTCCCTCCGATGAAATCTACAGTTTCCACGTATGTATGTCGCCCCCTCCCTTCCCACCCCTTCAACCGCCTATGCACGTTGTGGAAGGAAAAAGAAGGAAAAGAGGGGAACAGGGTAAGAGCGAATACGTGCCCTTCTCTTCTCCCGAGATGGGTGTAAAGCCGACGAATGGAATTCTTTTCAAAGTTTGTCCGACTCCTTCCTGAATGCTCTATCGATGGAAGGCGTGAATAACGCGGATGAAGGATATGTGTCAAAGATAAGCCACAAACTTAAAGAGTTGATAACGAATGGTCTTGAAGGATTTTGAGACGGGAAAGCGTATAAATAATGATTTGCACGATTGTGTTGCGCGTTAAGAATGATTAAAACTCATATTAACAGGGTGTCTACTCGAATTTTGTAAAAAAGATTCCTTGAAAACTTCCGGATCTTCTAGGTATTTTTATTATAAAATTTCGAAATATTTTGAAGATTTTTTGAGATGCAATTTTCTAAAATATTTTTTTTTTCTAACGCTCTTTATTCAAATCACTTAAGTTTTAAGTGTTATATTTGTAAATGTATTAAGAAAATTGGAGCTTTTATAAAATAGATCTTTGTTTACTTGTATTTTTTCATTTTTTCATCACCAAAATAAAGAATTTTTATTGGATATTCAATATTTTGTTGAGATAATAAATATGACAAATATATATATGTTTTAATATATATTATTTAGTATATATAATATTAATATTAAAAAAATTATTAATATATATTATATATATTTTTAAATATACAATTCAGCACATGACTTGTTGGATATTTCGATTATCAACTGCTTACAGTATGAGAAAAATTATCAAAGAGAGCAAAAAATTCTTGAAATCTTGAAATTTTTTTAAAAATTCCAATAAAATCCCTGAAAATTCCAAATCCCTCAATACATATTATTTAACAATATTTTAATATATATTTTAAATACACATTATTCACTTGAATTATTGATGAATTATGGATTATCGACTGTTCATATGAGAGCAAAATTACTAAAGAAAGAATTTTTAAAAAATTTCTCCCAATAAAATCTCTAGAAATTCCAGATTTCTCATGTTTTTCCCGAAAACAGACACTCTGCATTAACTCATTAATAATAAACAATCTTACTGTTCAACGCAAGATATAAGATTCACTAATTTATATCTTTGCAATAATATTTTTTTTTCAAAGTTTTAACACAAAAAATTGTCAAAAAGAGAAAAAAATTTTTCAATCTTGAAATTTTTATAAAAATTCCTCAAATTCTAATAAAATTTCTAAAAATTCCAGATCCCTATACATATTATTATATTTAACAATTTTTTAATATATATTTTAAATAGACATAATTCACTCGACTTATTGATGGAATTAATTGAACTAATTTATATCTTTGCAATATTTTTTTTCAAACTTCCAACACAAAAAAATTGTCAAAGAGAGAAAAGAATTCTTGAATCTTGAAATTTTTATAAAAATTCCTCAAATTCTAATAAAATTCCAGATCCCTACATATTATTTAACAATCTTTTAATATATATTTTAAATAGACATAATTCACTCGACTTATTGATGGAATTAATTGAACTAATTTATATCTTTGCAATATTTTTTTTCAAAATTTCAACACAGAAAAATTGTCAAAGAGAGAAAAGAATTCTTGAATCTTGAAATTTTTATAAAAATTCCTCAAATTCTAATAAAATTCCAGATCCCTATACATATTATTTAACAATCTTTTAATATATATTTTAAATAGACATAATTCACTCGACTTATTGATGGAATTAATTGAACTAATTTATATCTTTGCAATATTTTTTTTAATTTCAACACAAAAAAATTGTCAAAGAGAGAAAAGAATTCTTGAATCTTGAAATTTTTATAAAAATTCCTCAAATTCTAATAAAATTCCAGATCCCTATATTATTTAACAATCTTTTAATATATATTTTAAATAGACATAATTCACTTGACTTATTGATGGAATTAATTGGACTAATTTATATCTTTACAATATTTTTAATTTCAACACAAAAAAATTGTCAAAGAGAGAAAAGAATTCTTGAATCTTGAAATTTTTATAAAAATTCCTCAAATTCTAATAAAATTCCAGACCCCTATACATATTATTTAACAATCTTTTAATACATATTTTAAATAGACATAATTCACTCGACTTATTGATGGAATTAACTGAACTAATTTATATCTTTGCAGTAATATTTTTTTTCAAAATTTCAACGCGCAAAAAGAGAAATCGAGAAACTAGATACCGAAAAATGTGACGATATTCGTCTATCAGATTCGTATTGAGGTACGTATGAATACTATCCGATTGCAATCCGGCTGTCCATTTATACGCGTCGCGGATCCCATCGCGATGCGACGAAACACGAGGCGATCTCGTTTACTCGTCATTACATCGATCATCGGCCGAATGAACGAGGCAAAAACTAATTAGACAGATTAAGCACGTACGTACACGCGGCTTATTGTGCGTGTATAAGCGGCGCAATAAGTGGCACGTGTTGTCGTCGGATAGATTTGCGGGCGGCGCGTGAGGTGTCGGCTGGCTTTGGCACGTAACGCGACACGTGTAATATGTAATCGTCTAGCTGATGTATTACACAGGACAACCGCGTTGAGCCACGTACAAGGGTGTCATCCCAGCGCGGAGAGAAGAGGGAGGGTTCGTTCCCAGATAAAATAAAATAAAATTGTAAATACGCGATTATATATATTTTTTCTTTTTTTTTTAATAGATATTCGCGAATAAAATATAACACAAGATGTAATGACAATCACGTATTCTTTCCTCCATAAAACTATGCCGTTACAAAGTCACCAAACACGTTGTCCCTTTTACTAAATGCACTGCGACCGGGAAATTTCGACAGGGAATATATAACTGCGTATTAATTAATTTATATTTAAATTTATATATACTATATATATATACGTTACTCTCACTGTCAGAGAATAATGTAAATATTTCCGGCTTACCTAAAAGTGCCATAATAATTAAAATAAAAGTATAGAAATGTAAATTCTGCATTTCGCGTGTGCGACAAATTTAAACGAGATAAAAGTATCACGATGCAATTGGAATGAGAACGCATATGTGGGTGTTTGCTTCGAATAATGAAACAAAACTGAGGCAAAAATAAAAGCGTGACAATCTCGTTTAAAAATATCGCCATTATCGTCATATTTCCTTCGCGTCTGTTAGCGAGCTGCAAAGTGCAAGCGCATGCTTTCTAAACAGCTGCGTATGGTCTTTATTTCGCCACTGCATGTGACACCATATTTTCACAAAAAAATTAAAAAAAAAAAAAAAAACAAAGAGAGAGAGAGAGAGAGAGATACTGAGATAAAAGTTTTGCGAAATGAGTGCTTCAGCGGACAACATTTGGGTTTTTCCATTTATAGTTTCCGACACTCATCATTTTGCAGCCGGAAAATACGCGCATAGTTAAGCCTGCAAAACTATTAACGCGAAAAACAGGGCACAAATTAACTCGTATCGTGTTTCGGATAATTTCTTTCAGAGAGAAACAGAGATTCACAAATATGTGATGCAAGATTTCATTCGCTTTTTTATAAATAGAGAAATTAATCAAATATTTGCGTTATTATTATATTATATTATTATATTTTTATTATTATATTTTTATTATTATTATTATTATATTATTATTATTATTATTATTATTATTATTATTATTATTATTATTATATATTATTATTATATATTATTATTATTATTATTATTATATTATTATTATTATATTATTATTATTATTATTATTATTATTATTATTATTATATATTATTACTATACATTATTATTATATTGCTATTATATATTATATATTATATTATATTATATTATTATTATTATATTATTATATTATTTTATAAATTATAAAAATAATAATAAATAAATAAAGTTATTATTAAATGATGCAATGTTTGCTCAAGAGACGATACTTTCAGAACTCAATACAAATATTGAAAAACTATTTAAATCTATCTACTAATGGCGGTCTGATATGATACTGATCTGTACTACTTGTTTACCCACGATCGATTTTAATAATGTCATATTAAATCGTTTTAAAAAATTTTTAAGTTAACAATATTCATTCGGCTTTAAATGTGTCCCTCTTCCTAGATTCATTCTTTGAATAAATTATTCTAATGTAAAATGGTTCCCTTTTCGAATGCTCTTTGTATTGAATCGAAATCTTTTTATAGACATTAAAGATTATTCTCAAAGATCTTAAGACAGGAAAGCTCTCGAGGCGGTACCCAAAGCCATTGTCTTCTATATTACATGGCGCAAATACGCCGGGAAAACTTCTCAACCCCCGCCATAATATGTACTCTCGTTTGCCGAACTTTTCCTCGTATCCGTTGAAGTGTTTCACGTTCCTGTACTCGTTCCTGTTCTTCTGGAAGAACGATCTCGCGGGCTGATTGCAAAGCTTGTTAAGCAAAAACTATCCTGTAAGTTGCCCTACGATAAGATAAGAGTGGGATGTATTAGCACAAGCTGTGTATTTTTCTTTTTATTTACTGGATGTTAATCTTACTGCGCATTCTCATGGAGTGTGCCACATTAATTATTTACCCTTCGTTAAATAAAACGAAATATTGTAAATACACTAAAAAGTTAATATAACGTAATATGAAATTTGAAAATATACATCTGTAATGACAGTTTACTGTTGCATTTAATCATATATATTATTTGATAAAAATATGTATATTAGTTTTCTTAAAATAGATGTAATCTGTTATTTTTTACAAAAACAAAAATAATATTTTTTGCCAAGTGTCAATAATCACACCTGTATTAATCTGCAGGGCTTGAATTCTTATTTTTGATTACTAGAACATTACAAAGTATGTGATTTAGCTTCTTTTACTATGTCATATAACCTGAGAAAAAAATATATATGAGTATAATATATTATATTTAGCTAGTATATACATAAATTTTTTTTCTTTTTTCTTCACACTTAATTTTAAAAAACTTAGCACCATTGCACAAAAAGTATTATTTATCCCTATATTTATTTATCTCTAGATATTTGAATATCATAATTGTTGAAATGTAAAAAAATCATTAATTTTATTCCAATATTACTTGACATTTTTGTTTAAAAAAAATCATATCTCTCTCTCTTCGCAATATGATTTTATAAATCTACTATTAAAACAAACAAATGATAATTTTAAAATAATCACATAAATATATAAAAAGAGAGCAAGAATAATAATATTATCCTGATAAAGTCATGCAAGTATAAACTATTTTTGTTCTTCTATTAAATAATGTATCAGTACTCTTACAATACTCGATAAAATATAATTCTTAATAATTAATTATATAATAATTATAAGTTATTAATTATATATACAAATAATATATTAAAGTAATTTATCATATTTAATATTAAATATATAATATTATAATTTATCTTCTTCTCTCTTCTCTCTCTCTCTCTCTTTCTATTGTTAATATTACATATTAATCACACATCACCACCGCCAACGCCAACGCCAATGTCACCGCCATCACCACGTGATGGTCTTTATCACAACGATTCATCATTAAAAATAAAATATAATATTCTTATTTAATATATAGTTTATTTCTAAATATTAAATACTATAAATTAAAAATTAATACTATAAATACTATAAATATTAAAACTTATACATTTTATACAAAAAACTTGTACGTTTTTATTTAAAAAAATCTTGAGAATATATTAAAAAAAGAACCGAAGAATCTTTGTCAATGAAGCAAAAAGAATTATAAGCAAATTTAATTTATTATTATTGAAATGTTAAGCTATACGCGATTTTAGCGATGAAAAAAGCAGAAAATAGCTCATGAAGCAAACATGCTGAAAATAATATCTTTCACCTTTCTGTCTTTAACTATTTTTTTAATTTTCTTTAATGTTATTTTTTTCAAATTATTAAAATTAGCATGATTTGTGATAGCTGCAAATAACACGAGTAAAACAACGCACAAGAGTTACAGCCAATCAGCATTACGGAAAGGAGGAATACATTTTATATACTTTCGAGTATCAACATGTTTTTTTTTATAAAAGAATTCTCAACATTATATTGAGAAGACATTATATAATTAATTTATATTCATTAATATTAATATTAATCGATATCATATAAATTTATATACGAATTTATATACATTACATATTTAATTATTATTTATAGATTTATATATTAAGAGACACGCAATTGGAGGCGAATATTCGGATAGAGAGAGCAATTGAAAACTACTGTGATGCTTGATACTGTACATAGTCAATAAAAATCTGATAACTACCGGTGGTAAAAAGTACTGCACGAATCATTTCGAAAATTGATCCGTCACGCTGCAGAAATGAAACAGTTTCTATTTTACCATTTTACCATTTTTAACTTGTAGAGGAGAGAGAAAAAAAAACAAAAAAAAAAAAAGAAACGTTTTTACGCTCGTTTCTAAAGCGCACGAGCATCAAATATGACATTTTTTAAAAATCGAAAACTTTTATTTGGCGAGTCTTGTTAACGATATATCGTTACATAAAAACAGAATATGGGTAACAGTGTATTTAATATACACTGAGCCAAAATTTTATTGCATCATTTGCAAAAAACAGGAAAATCGTTACTTTAACATGAATATATATGATATATATAAATATTATCAAATTATTGCAATTTAATTGCTGTTTTTTATGCTTTAATTTTATGAGGAAAACAGATATAAATAGAGAAAAAAAAATAAAAAATTTATTTATTCGCATTTCTTGTATTTTTGGGAAGGGGATGATGCAGTACTTTTTACCGATACTGTACTTCAATTTTATCAGATGTGTATTCGATAATGCAAATGGCGTAAAAAAAAACATAGTCGATATTTTTAAACACGAAGCGGGCAAAATCTGCGATTTAAAGCGCCATAAGCCTCCGTCCTTATAAATAACCAAATCGCATTAAAAGTACTGCATCTTATTTTTCGCAAAATTTTTTTCCGAACAATAAAAAGGAATAAATTTACATACACGTGCGCAATGCATTTTTTAAATAAAAACCATCTTGTACAGTCAAACGTGCCTAAAATTCTTGAGGTAACGAAGAGAAAAACGAACAAATCCAACATCCATTATTCAATATTCTCGTATCGTATTGAGTTAAAATGGACCAGTTACGAAACTGTAGTTCTTGCGTTCTAACTGGGAGCGTTTTTCAACACGCCAAATCATGATGCACCTTTGTTCAGGAGAGTGATTTAACGCTGCCAACGGCTTTTGCTTCGCGAAAAAGCACCTGGATTTATCGCGCGCGCAACAAACAATGAGATGACTGTGGCTTAAACGCGGTTGTAGAAACCAACCCCATGGACCTACCCCTAAAACGCGCCGCGGTAGAGTTCGTAGCAAAAATTACTTACTAGAGCTCGTTACTGCAACAGGTTGTTGTCATTGTGCTCTATGCGACCGCGTATGTTTATATCTCGGGTATCACCGTTTATACGGGCTCAAACCAACGTGTTTGTTATTTGCGATAAGCAGGTAAAGCATAGTAACTGCAACGGAATCCTATCTCGACACCGCCATCTCATAATTCTTCGTAATTCTAGACAAGACCGGAATTTACAAACTTCGCTTAGAGCAAGAGGCTTTACCAAAACTAATCCTACTCCAGAAGAAATACAAACCAGTTGTCAAAGTTAAATGTTCTAATGTATGTTTTTATAAAAAAAATGGAAAATTCTGATGAAATTTTACACACATGTAGGGAGGAAAGGGATAAATAGATGAATTTTTAATTGCTGCTCAAAAAAGATTTCAAAAAGTAAAACTACTCCTTTTTATGCAAAGCGGTTTTTTTTTATATAACTCCAAAATTATTCGAGATATTAAAAAATGTTTTTTATAAAAATTTCATATCTTTATTTATTTACATTAATGAAGTAATTTTTTAAAGATTTTTGAGAAAGAAGTTTTTTTCAAATTTATTAAATTTTATTTATATTTGTTTATTATTTTAAGCTATGTTTCTTATTTAAATTTATATCTAAAGATAATTATTATAAGATATTATTTAAAGATAAAAATTTGAGCAAGTATTAGTTTGATATTTTTGATTGCAATTTTTATTAATTTTATTTATTAATATTAAGATTACGAGTTTTAGGTCTATATTTATAATTATTTTTGGAGTTTTAGGTCTTATATTTATAATTATATTTATATTTCTTATATTTATATTTATATTTATAATTATTTTTGGAAGAAAAAAAGTGAATAATTCTATAATTATATTAAAAAATTATTCATATTTTTAGTAACATTAAAAGAATCATAACTTTGGCAGAAAATTTTGATATTTTCCTTCTCTCGTCGAATCATCGCGCGAGAAATTTTCATCCGCTCTTATGCAGGCATGAATCGACCTGGTTCGTGTGAAAAGGAATCGGTTGTCTCGGAGAATCTCCTCGAAGGTTCAATCTCGCATTTGCTCGCGCACGTTCGCGGATACATCCGTATGAATCCGTACATAAATCTAGGTGTACATACAGATGAGAGAGAGAATACTTACAGGGACGGCATTTGTAGGCGACCTCGATGTACTTTCGCAGCCCGGGACAAGGGTCGCCCTCGAAGGTCTCCGGGTTGGTGTTAAACTTGCATTGCCGCTTTTTCTGGCAGACCCCGACCACCTTCTGCAACAGTGAGTGCTAACGCGTCATTGAGAAGATCCGCTCACTTTGCGATGGGAATCGATAAGTTTTTCTTTCTTATCGAGAATGTCAAATCGAACTCCAATAAATCATCGTTTTTCAAATGTAATAAATTATGAAAACTTATATCTTACATATTTTTTATTTAATTAAACGATACGCTTTTAATAACGATTCTCTGTTATTAAAAAAACTATTTTCGATAAAATTATCTTCAATTTCTGATAATCGAGGACAAATGAACAATTACATGTCATCACGAATAACTCGGATATCATGTTGAATTGTTTGCTAAATTTCTAAAATATTATATCAAATAGAAAATATTAATTACATTAAATATAAAATATTAATTATAAAGTATTATATTAAAATTATAATAAAAATAATAAAATTATAATAAAAATATAACATTAATTAATTAGAAATAAGCGAGAGAGAGACGAAAAAAGACGTATTGGACAGAGACTTAATAACGGAAACAAACGGATATGCCAACAATCTAAGCCCGATAAAACTTTAAAATCGAAGTTGAGAATTAAAGAGCCTTTTATCGCAGATATTGCAATTGCTATGAAAGGTATAGGCTTAAAAAGATTATCTACAAAGGTAGACAAATGATGACAAATGCAACTGAAGCGCATCGTTTTTACAGCGACTTAATTTCACGGCTGATCCTTTTGACAGACGCGAGTACGAGTTTGAAATGAGATTAATTTTGTCTTTTTATAAAAAAAAAAGCCCTTGAATACGCGAGTAAAACTAATATCGTCGAGATTAAACTGTATATGAAATTGTATGGCATGTGCCAATATTTGCAACACGAGAATAAATCGGTGAAATGAGCAAAACCGCTCTCATGAAAATGCGCCTGAAAAAAAAAGGGACATCAGTTTCTGAAACTTTCGCGTTTTAAATATCGCAAACAGTGCAGATGATTACACGAGACCTCGAATGGATGAGTGGAGAGCCCTAAAATAAGGATCTACGATAAACGTCAGCTGCAACGATCCCTCGACAAAAAGATTAAAGGAAAAATCGTGTTTCAGCTTCCAGGGGAATGCGTTTTCGACGTTATCCGGAAATGCGGCGACCGGATGCGGAAGCCGAGACGGAAGAGACGAATTTAACGCAAACAAACGTAAGGAAAAAGGAGATGCTGGGGCTTTTTAATTGAGAAAACTTTCACTCGAGGGGCAAATATATCGGGATCCGAATTTCGCGTTTCTCGAGAATCATCGGTTCATCCGACATTGCCGTTAATGATAGCCGCACGTTGTCGTAAATTCCGAGGATTCCGCTTTCAATCGGCTAATTGTGTGCAAGAACTCGAGTTACACAAACTCCGTCCGTGCTTAATTACGTTAAACGGAATCTGACGATGTTACACGGACGTGTATCTTTTAATGAAGCGAGCGGTAATTTTAATTGCGACGATGTAGTTATACGAATACACACATAAATATGGGAAACAAGGAAACGACCCATTCACACAGAAAAAGAATAAGTGTCAAATCAAAACTTATATATTTAAATTAACGCGTCCGTTGTTTCATATATACGCAACAATTTATAATTAGATATAATTTATAATTCTTAGAAGAATTTAATAATTTGAAATTTCAACAATATTATAGTCTTATTTTAATATTGTAATTGTCATCTCAAGAATATATAATTATTTAATTCTATTTGAAGAAAATTATAATCTTTGATTTACAAATGTTATCTTGATTACAAAATGTTATCTTCTATCTAACATTGTTTCTTTTCTATTCAAGAAAATTAAATCTAAAATCATAAGAATATATTTTTCTTGATGTGGTCATATAAATATACACATAAAATAATATGGAAAACAAGGAAATGATCCATTCATGCACACAGAAAAAGAATAAGTGTCAAATCAAAACTTATATACTTAAATTAACGCGTTCATTGTTTCATATATACGCAATTTATAATTAGATATAATTTATAATTCTTAGAAGAATTTAATAATTTGAAATTTCAACAATATTATAGTTATAGTTATTATAGTTATTATAGTTATTTTAATATTGTAATTGTCATCTCAAGAATATATAATTATTTAATTCTATTTTAAGAAAATTATAATCTTTGATTTAAAAATATTATCTTCTATCTAACATTGTTTCTTTCCATTCAAGAAAATTAAATCTTAAATCATAAGAATATATTTTTCTTGATGTAGTCATATAAATATACATATAAAATAATATGGAAAACAAAGAAACGACCTATTCACGCACACAGAAAAAGAATAAATATCAAATCAAAACTTATATATTTAAATTAACGCGTTCATTGTTTCATATATACGCAGCAATTTATAATTAGATATAATTTATAATTCTTAGAAGAATTTAATAATTTGAAATTTCAACAATATTATAGTTTTATTTTAATATTGTAATTGTCATCTCAAGAATATATAATTATTTAATTCTACTTTAAGAAAATTATAATCTTTGATTACAAAATGTATATTATAGTCTTATTTTAATATTGTAATTGTCATCTCAAGAATATATAATTATTTAATTCTACTTTAAGAAAATTATAATCTTTGATTTAAAAATGTTATCTTCTATCTAACATTGTTTCTTTCCATTCGAGAAAATTAAATCTTAAATCGTAAAAATATATTTTTTCTCGATGTAGTCATATGTTGAGAAGGCTAAAAGTTAAGCTAAAAGTGGCTTGTCGCAAGCAAAAAAATTAATGTAACAAGAAATTTTATAGATCCAACTAGAAAATACTAACCAAATCCTTAAAATAAAATCTATTAACGTTCTAATTATAAAAAATCGAGTCTTATCATGATAACTAGAAATTCTTGTTTGATTTAATCAAAATACACACGTAAATATGGAAAACAAGGAAACGATCCATTCACGCACACAGAAAAAGAATAAGTGTCAAATCAAAACTTATATACTTAAATTAACGCGTTTATTTTTTCATATATACGCAATTTATAATTAGATATAATTTATAATTCTTAGAAGAATTTAATAATTTGAAATTTCAACAATATTATAATCTTATTTTAATATTGTAATTGTCATCTCAAGAATATATAATTATTTAATTCTACTTTAAGAAAATTATAATCTTTGATTTAAAAATGTTATCTTCTATCTAACATTGTTCCTTTTTCATTCAAGAAAATGAAATCTTAAATCGTAAGAATATATATTTTTCTCGATTGAACTATATAAAATGACTTCATTCAAGTAAGCAATTATTCAAGCAATTATATTTTTCTTTAATTAACGCGATATAATATCATTTCAAGATTCCCATGTTAAAACTAAATATATTTGCGAAACAAGAATGTCCCTTTTTTCTGTGCACTGAGAAAAAAAATCTATCTCTTGCATTAATTAGAAATCTAGTAGATTCAACCAGTATGTCTGTTGGAAAATGAACGAACTAGAATTCTTGTAGGAATTATCAGATGAATCTGATTAATTTCTTCCTGTTAAATTTATCAAATTTTCACCAAGTCGTCTAAAATTTTTTCCATCTAATCTCAAAAATCTGTTTAATATTTTAAATTTCAATAAGATTTGGATAAATTCAATTCAGATTATTGAATAAATTATTTTCAATTCAGTTTGTTAGAAATTAAACTGATAAACAGTGATGCAAGAAGAAGATGCAGCTCAAACACACACAATCAGAGAGCTAGCATCCTCTTTCTAGCACTACTGCTGTAAGAGAAAAAAAATATACTTTGGATTTAATGTTAATACTAGTTTTTTATATACATTTCATGGCAAATATTGAATACGAGTTAAGCTAAAAGTGCCTTATCGCAAGCAAAAGAATTAATGTAATAAGAAATTTTATAGATCCAACCAGAAAATACTAACCAAATCCTTAAAGATAACTAGAAAAATTCTTGTTTGATTTAATCAAAATGCTTTCAATCATATACGTCTTGTTGGTACAATCAAACGATTTTTTTCATTGCGTGGTTGTAAGAATATCTTGCTATATTTTGCGCTATCTTGTTTTATCTCGCCATTTTCCGACCGCGTACAAAATAAACAAGATGCAAGATTAAAAAAGGGAAATGCGAGCGGTGAGTTGATCTCAAACCCTCTTTTGAAAACCTTCAAACCGGAATGTAAAAATACCCCATTTATTCGGGTTTCAATTAAAATGAGCGAAAACACAAAAATACAAGGTACGATATAATATCTGCATTTTAATATCAGATTTATACCGCTGAAAACCGTTTCCAATTGCACATACATTATCGCACTCTTTTGCTCCCGGTTACATTAAGCTCGCTCATGCGACATGTACGGTAATTGAAAATCGATAGACCCGCTCTCTGAGGTGAGAGCGGGTGTCGGGAAATGCGGGTGAGGGGAAGAAAAAAAAAAAAATTCGTGTTCGCCGATTGTAATATTTCGCGTACGAGGAGGATGCTTCGAGGGGAGGATCCTTCGAGAGGCCGTTTGCGCCGTTTTGCCTGCGAGAGAAATGTGGAAATTACATTTCCGGGTTTCAAGCTGCCACCGACACACGTTGGGATTCCCCACGTGCGCGACCCACGTACGATATCCATCTAATTATCCGAGTTCGCCCCCTCCCCCTCTCCCCCTCGCGCTCTCGCCCGGGTCTCCCCCCCCCTCGTGGCCGCCCTCCCGAGGGAGAAATCGATTTTCCGCGTGTATTGTATCGATACATCCGTGTCGTCCGTCACAATACGTAAACGTTTACCGTGCACAACCCCGTTGTGCAAGTGTTCGCCCTTCGCAGAGGGCGAAGTCAGGACGTGTAATTCCCCCCCCCCTCGACCATTGTACCGTTTCTCTCGACTCTCTTGTAAGGGAAGCGATATCGTCAACTAACAACAGCTAATCTCGCGAATGAGGTGGAACCTCGTTGTTTCCGATCATGCGGGATGGAATATTAGACGAATTAATTCCGATTTAATTCGCGAACAACAGCAAGATTATCGAGATGCGTTTATGGAACATCTTTTTTGGGGGGGTATTTTAGGGGTATTTTATGTAGAACAGTCGCTTGTTGTATCCTCGATTATTTATACGGGAGATAAAAATATGTTTTTCTCTCGGAAAGAAGGAGAAAGAGAGCGAGAAAAGGATGTATATAATATACTAAAATATATAGAAAACGCCACAAAATCATTTCTTGTACGATGTATGAAGGATTAAACAATAAACTGAAGCAGAAGAAGCATATCGCGTCTCAATCTTGAGGAAGATACGTGTATCTTGCAACAAAGCCCGAGTCGTAAAACAAATCGGGTTCCCTTAATCCGCTTTATTCGTCACTCGATATTGATTTGTCCGCGGATCCTTTATTCATTCTCGCTTTTTTAAAGACTCAGTCTATTCTTAATAATGAAAAATGTTAGAAATTGATATTTTTCATGTTTTACATATGTTTTTATCGATGCTTAGAGTACGTCAGTATTCTTTAGTTTTGAATATTTAGTTTTTTCGTTTAATACGAGCCTGTGCACGTAACATGTTCAAAAGTCACTGCATGACACGCTGCTCCTCGTATAATATTTTGAGATGAAAAATTTCGGTCCAGTTTCATTTCGTAAGATATTTATGGGATTCTGAATTTAATTAAAATTTAAAAGAATAATATTTTTAATATTTTTCTGATTTTTGTGAAATAAAAAAATTTCAATAAAATTGAAATATCTAATTTTTTGAATCATTATGTTTTATGATGTATTATTATTTTATTACTTTTCAATTTTTTTTAAATGAAATTAAATTTAATATTTCAAAAATAATTGGAATGAAAACAAAAAGAAAAATCAGTCCGAGTTTTTTCAGACAATTACACGAGCAACATATACTGTCGAATCATGCATTTTTGAAAACGCTATTACGCGCAGAAATTCGTATTGGATATAAAAAAGGTAAAAAAAAGGTAACATCCATTTAAAAATACTGATACATATTGTTTAAATATCAATAAAAACATATGTTGCTCAATAATGTGATATCTTGTTTCTCGTGCAATTGTTTAAAATAAAAAAATTCGATTTAGTTTTATTAAGGGATATTTTTGGGATATTAAATCTAATTAGAATTTAAAAGATTAATTTTTAATATATTTTCCTGACCTTCAAGAAATTAAAAAAGTTCAGCCAAATTGTGAAATATTTAATTTAAAAAAAGACTATTTTGTTATTTTTCAGTTTTTTTCTAATGAGAAAGCGAGCGAGAGGGAGAGAGAGAAATTCAGTTCAATATCTCAAAAATATCCTACGAAATAAAGTTAGATTAAGATCTTTAATTTCAGATGATTACACGAGTAACAACATATCGCATGATCGAACTATGTATCTTTGAACACGCAGAAGCTCGTATAAAATAAACAAAAAAAAAACTAAATATCTAACATTCCAAAAATTGCTGACATACTATTTAAATATTGATAGGAACATATGTAAAACGTCAAAAAAAATCAACTTTCACTATCTTTCATAAAAAAAATTCGAAAAATTTCAATCAATTTTTCCTACTCTCTAAAAGTGAATCAGTGAAAATATCACTAATTTAAACAGTAAAATAAAGTTCCACTGAGAATCAGTGAGTATTTTATTGATCTTCAATGGAAACGCTTATTTTTTTGTTATTTTATCTTATATATTACTGATTATGATCAGTTAAAATAAAATTTACTGTAAAAACAGTAATCGCTAGTTCGTTCGTTCATTATCTATTTAAATTATTCGTTCATTATCTATTTAAAATAACAAGCTCAATATGCATGCAAATAAAATAAAATTTTTAATATAATAAATATTTAATAAATATCAATAAAATTTTTAATTTTATATGAAACAGATAAAGGGATGAATTATAGTTTAATATTGCTGACAATAACGAAAGAAATATTACTAATATTGAGAAATATTACTGATTAAAAGTCAAAATTATTAACTGATTCTTTCAATAAAATATCACTGATTTACAGTGCTGTATTTAAAACTGCTGTCATCAATGATTATTTACTATTTTTCAGTGATAATACACTGATTCACTTTTAGAGAGTATGATTAGGAGCCTGTTCTTTAAATATAAATACATATTCCTCCGTGAATTCTCGTTATCTATATTTGCTTTATTCCTGCTTCTCTTCATTTTTAGTCATCACGACTTATCCGCACGTTTCTCGGAGAGGAAAGGGGGAGGAAGAGGGAAGGCGCGTCTATCGGCGTCTACAGGCGCGACACTTTTATTCCGACATAAGTCAGGACTTTAAATTCCTTCCTCTTTATGGAGGCAGCGACGTATGTCTCTTGAGAAGTTGCTCACGGAGAGGAGGAGAATTGAGGGGGGTGGGAAATAAGCGTTCGCGCGGAAAAGCCTTTTCGCGAGATCCGAATCGTTCCAACGGGGGGTTTCCACGAAGCCACTTTCGGGGGCGCGAACCCTTCTACGGAGGAAATACGCTTTCATCCGAGGATACGCGTCTCTCTCTCTCACCGCTTTGAGAATTCCCGACGCGGAGAATCCGCGCCCCCGGGTAAAGTATCCTCGTACCCGCGTACCCGTGATTCCTACGCGTGCACCGGAAACAGCAGCAGCGACGAAGGCATTCCTCACGTGCGTCGGAAGCAATGACGCGAGCGATCGCGTTCTCATGCGAATTATACCGTCGATTCCCTCGTGCCAGGTACGTCGATATAGAGTGCCGAATGCTCTTCATATCGCTTCAGAATCGAATATCTTAAATCGCATTTTAAAGAGAGAGAGAGAGGGAGGGGGAGGGAGAAGAATTTATTTCAAAAACGATATAATTCACTCACAAGAAAATCTCGCGAACTCTGAAATTCTGATGTTGTTTATTTTAAAACTTTATTTAGACATAGGAGAGCAAATAGTTGAATGTAGAAATTTTCATTGGCTGTTCAAAAGCGATTGTAACAGATGAAATCACCCTTCATATGTAGAGCGATTGCACAGAAAAAATCAAGTGTCAAATCAAAACTTTTATACTTAAATTATCGCGTTCATTGTTTCGTATATATGCAACAATTTATAATTTTATTAGAATTTAATAATTTTAAATTCTAACAATATTGTAGTCTTATTTTAATATTGTAATTGTCACCTCAAGAAAATTATAATCTCTGATTTAAAAATGTTATTTTCTATCTAACATTGTTTCTTTTCCATTCAAGAAAATTAAATCTTAAGTCATAAGAATATATTTTTCTCGATTGAATTATATATGTAAAATGACTTCATTCAAGTAAGCAATTATTCAAGCAATTATATTTTTCTTTAATTAACGCAATATAATCTCATTTCAAGATTTCCATGTTAAAACTAAATATATTTTAAAAACAAGAATGTCCTTTTTTTCTGTGTGTTTACTTTTCTCAGAAAATTTTTCGAGATATCGAAAAGTGTTTTATATAAAAGTTTTATGATTAAAACAGCTTTATTTGATCACGTTAAGGATGTTTTGTATCTATTTTCAAAAATATTGAGAATTTAATGAAAATTATATAGAATGTCCTTACATATGTTTAAAATCTTCAGTACAATTTTTAAATCGATTTACTAAAGCGTTCACAAGTTATAAGGATTTTAATTTACATCGAATTAATATATGTTCTTATGGAAAACGTATAACTACGTCGATTCAAATGACAAAAACACATGGAAATAATATTCAGAATTTGTTTAAAATTTGCAAAAGTTTAGATACAGAGGAAAATTTGCTCAAATATTATACAAATACTAACTGGTTAAAAAGATATTAAATATAATTCAATGAAGTTAGCCATGTTTCTGTCACAAGGCGAAATTCTCTGCCAAAAGTTAATCATTTCGATTAAAATTCGGAATATTTCAGTAAAAACGCAATAAATATTAACAAATACACCTCTGTACTGTAGATAGAACTAAAATCAAATTGTAATATTCCACACAATTTCTCATACTGAAATACATCAAAAGTGGATATTCGTCAATATTGATTTTCAGCTACTTTTTGCTTTGAAAACATCCTTAAGGAACTTTAAACAAATAATTTTTGAAAATATCTGCGAAAAAAATTGTGAATTTCCCCAAAATTTTTATTAATATGGTTAAATAGAAGTGTTTTAACCATGAAACTTTGATATATAAAACATTTTTCAATATTTTAAACAATTTTGACATATCGAGAAAAATACAAAATTCGCTCCATATATATAATAATAATTTCATTTTCTTTTAGGATAGGAATGATTTCACATTTTAAAATCTTTTTCTAAAATCCCTTTTGTACAGTAAATGGAAATTTCTAAATTCATCTATTTGTCCTCCCGAAGTATAAAGTTTTATCAAAATCAGAATTTTCCAGTTCGCAAGGTTCCCTTGTCAAACTTCCTTTATGAAAAAAAAATTTTCAATGCATTATTTGTTTCTCTTTATGATATATATGTAAACATAAGATACAACATGCAGAAAGATTAGATATTTTTCTTGATATGGTTTTCAAATGATCAAGTTAATGCGACTTCCAACCGCCTCCAACTCCCATTTGTTGAATTTATGTTGAACCGAGTTGATTTAAACTCCATCTAAACTTTCGTTTTAAAGTAAAAAGCGACAAATGGGAGATGAAAGTGCTTTAGAACTCTATAAATCGTTCGTAGCTAACTGCGATTGCGAAGTTGATCCGATATGAGAATAGTAAATAAATTACGCGCACTTATGGACTTGTTTTATGGGTCGACCTTTTGTTAAGAGACCAAATAAATCGCTCGGACAGAAAGATTCCTCCGCGATGTCCGACCTTTTGGATTATCGATCAATTGATTCGCCCTACGATATATACGTTACAACCTGTTTATGAGAATAAAATACCATAAATCCAAGTGAAAACGATTACGAATAGTGTGATTTCTAACGTTTCGACTTGTTGAATGCGTCGGGAAACAATGTTTGCGACTCGATCTCTCTCCTGTTAAAAAAAAAGCATCGGAAAATTCCATTTTTTTTAACAATCCCAGCAATAATACACATACTGAGAAAAATATCTGGTTGCATTAATTAGAATTCTGGTAGATTCAACCAGTATATCTGTTGGAAAATGGACGAACCAAAATTCTAGTAAAAATTACCAGATGAATCTGATTAATTTCTTTCTATTAAATTTACCAAATTTTCTGATTAATAATACTAAACTCACCAGCACCAAGTCATCTAAAATTTTTTCCATCTAATCTCAAAAGTCTGTTTAATATTTTGAATTCCAACAAGATTATTGGATAAATTCAATTCAGATTATTGAATAAATTATTTTAAATTCAGTTTGTTAGAAATTAAATTGATAAATAGTGATGCAAGAAGAGGATGCAGCTCAAACACACACAATCAGAGAGCTAGCGTCTTCTTTCTGGCATTACTGCTCGTAAGAGAAAAAAAATATACTTTGGATTTAATGTTAATACTAGTTCTTTATATATATTTCGTGCACTGAGAAAAAATTTGGTTGTATTAATTAGAATTCTGGTAGATTCAGTATATCTTGGAAAATGGACAAACCAAAATTCTAGTAGAAATTATCAGATGAATCTGATTAATTTCTTCCTAAATTTACTAAGTTTTCTGGTTAATAATACTAGATTCACCAGCATCAAGTCATCTAAAATTTTTTCGATCTAATCTCAAAAGTCTGTTTAATATTTTGAATTCCAACAAGATTATTGGATAAATTCAATTGAGATTATTGAATAAATTATTTTAATATTATTTTAATAAGTTCAGTTTGTTAGAAATTAAATTGATAAATAGTGATGCAAGAAGAGGATGCAGCTCAAACACACACAATCAGAGAGCTAGCGTCTTCTTTCTGACACTACTGCTTGTAAGAGAAAAAAAATATACTTTGGATTTAATGTTAATACTAGTTCTTTATATATATTTCGTGCACTGAGAAAAAATTTGGTTGTATTAATTAGAATTCTGGTAGATTCAGTATATCTTGGAAAATGGACGAACCAAAATTCTAGTAGAAATTACCAGATGAATCTGATTAATTTCTTCCTAAATTTACTAAGTTTTCTGGTTAATAATACTAGATTCACCAGCATCAAGTCGTCTAAAATTTTTTCGATCTAATCTCAAAAGTCTGTTTAATATTTTGAATTCCAACAAGATTATTGGATAAATTCAATTCAGATTATTGAATAAATTATTTTAAATTCAGTTTGTTAGAAATTAAATTGATAAATAATGATGCAAGAAGAGGATGCAGCTCAAACATACACAATCAGAGAGCTAGCATCTTCTTTCTGACACTACTGCTCGTAAGAGAAAAAAAAATATACTTTGGATTTAATGTTAATACTAGTTCTTTACATACATTTCATGGCAAATATTGAATACGAGTTAAGTTAAGAAGCAAGCAAAGAAATTAATGTAACAAGAAATTTGATAGATCCAACCAGAAAATACTAACCAAATCCTTATAGTAAAATCTATTAAACGTTCTAGTTATAAAAAATCGAGTCTTATCATGATAAATAGAAATTCTTGTTTGATTTAAAAATGTCTTCAATTATATACGTCTTGTTGGTACAATCAAACGATTTTTCTCAGTGCACACATAAATGTATCTAAGCGAGGAAAAGATTTAAATACAGCGTACAATCATTTTTTGTGAAGTGCATTTGAAAAGTTCGGAGATCGTACGTATATCCAGTGGCTAAAAAGCAGAAAACGTGGGAGCGAAAGCACACAGGATCCCTCGTGAAAAGCAAGATCCGCGGAGGAGGATAAGATCGTCGACGAAATAAAAGAGTTACTCCATTTTCGCATTCGAATGAGATCGCACGTACAATGGTTCCTTCCTCGGCCAATGGAATATGAAATATGAAATCGATACGTGGACTTGTGAAAACCGCAAACCGATGGGCAACGTGGGAGATTTTTATTGTACGTACCGAGGGTAAGTTATTATACCGCAATGCTGCGCGAATAACGCCACTTTTTTTCCCTTTTTCTCAGAGAAAGGAAAGCGGAGATCCTTTTGGATTTCTCGTCAAGAAACGAGTCGCGAGATCCTTCGATGACATAAATCTAAAAATATTTTCTTCGCTAGTAGTACAGTTAAACGTTTGTAATGCAGGACGTCTGTGCAAATTTTGCTAAGAAAAATTCCCTGATTTTTCAGATTTGTTATATTTTTAAAATTCAAAGTAAAGAGAATACTTTAAAAATCTTTTGCAACTTTCTTAAATAAGTCTTTTTATTGCATGCATTTTCTAACGTTCACTCAGACACGGGACAAACATAGAGTCACTTAAGCTTCAAGTGTTATATTTGCAAATGTACTAAAAAAGCTGTCGTAAGATAAACATTTTTTACTAGGAAAATATTTTCATTTTTTCGTCACTAAAAATTACAAGAAAAAAATATTTTCTGCAGATTCAATATTTTATCGAGACATTGAATGTATAAACAGTGATAGATGTATATTTATAATATATTTTACATTTAATTCACTTGGCTTGCCGACTGTTTTTGTAAAAAAGTTCCTTAAAAAAATTTCTCCGATCTTTCAGACATTTTTATTCAAAATTGCAAGCAAAGAAAATATTTTAAAGATTTTTTAGTGCAACGTTCTAAAATAATTTTTTTATTATATGTGTTTTCACTTGTACAAAGGAAAAACCTCTTAAGACTATTTACAATAAGCGCAAAATTATCAAAGAGAAGATTATTTAAAGAAATTCCCTGAGAAAAAGAGATTCTCAATAAAATAAAATACATGAGAATTGGCTGATTTTTCCAAAAACGAAAGGTAATCCTTGAGAATTCCAGGCTTCTCCTGTCCTTTTAGGAAGTAGACATCCTGAGAGCAAAATTATCAAAGAGAGAATGATTGAAAAAAATTCCCCGAGGCCCAATAAAATTCCACGAGAAATTCCCTGATTTTTCCAGGTACAAAAGAAATCCTTCAGAAATCTGTTTCTCACATTTTCCCAGGGACCAGGTACCCTATATTTAAAAAATCCCGTAGAGAGGAAAGGATTTCAACCGCGAAATACGACAGCGAAAATGTGCTAATCCTGTATTCGATTTCCGCTTGGCCGAAATCAAATTGCAAGCTCCGTAAATGGATAATTTAATATCGAAAGAAGAATATATATATATATATATATGAAGGGTCGCGTGTGTCTCTAAGAACACGTTATTCAGCCACCGACAACCTCGTTACATCGCTTCCTGCATCCCTCCTTCTCGCTCTCTCTTCCTCCCTTCGTCTCTTTTTAGCTCAAACGAATTTGTCAGCCGCATGCTTCGCGAAACACAGGGATGCGCCGTTTTCAGGTCAGTTGCCATTATTCCGCAAACCAAGATTTTAACCCGACGCGGGACGTATCTCTCCCTTTCCGTCCTCGCGCGAGGGATCCAAGCAATTGCCAGTGAATTAAGCTCAAAGAAAGCAAGTTTTCGTGCGGGCACATTCTCCCCGCGGTGTCGTGTGTTCCTGTTGAGATAGCAAATCGCGCGAGGACGAAGGGAGAGGGAGATTCTCCCCGGGCTTTCCGACTTGTTCGATCATCACCCTCGCGAAAATTTCGCGCAATCTTCTTTGAGGGTGTTTACAGTTGCATTTTAGTTTAGTTGCTGCACTTTCATCGCCTTTGACGAAGGCTTTCGGCGCGCTTAAAGCGAACTCACTGGCAATTTTGAAACCATCCGGAAGGAAACGGGGAAGGAAGCGGGAGCATAAAATATCTCCACTTTGCTGTAGATCTATAAACTTGTGTAGCACCGTTTAAGGATACTTGGACGTGTGAGTAAATCTTTTATACTTGAATATTATAAAGTATATAAAGTATATTATAAAGTATATAAAGAAATTTAGAAATAATATATGAAGAAAAAAATATTGTCAGACGTTTTTATTATGATGACATGAACAGACAAAATTAAATGCAACGTTGTGAAATAAATCTCTCACACTTGTTATAAAAATATTATAAAAAAATTCAAAAATAATAATATAAGGTAATATAATATAATATAATATAATATAATATAATATAATAAAATAATATATAAAAAAATTTAAAAAACTATTGTTGGGTGTTTTTATGATGATATGAATAGACAAAATTAAATGCAACGTTGTGAAATAAATCTCTCACACTTGTTATAAAAATATTATTAAAAAATTCAAAAATAATATAAGTAATATAATATAATATAATATAATATAAGATAATATAATATAATAAAATAATATATAAAAAAATTTAAAAAACTATTGTTGGGTGTTTTTATGATGATGTGAATAGACAAAATTAAATGTAACCTTGTTGTGAAGTGTCAAAAGTGATTATACAAACATCGCGTGGCGGCTATCTCTATGCAGAAAAATTGGCTTGTTTTTGCATAAACAAAAAAAGGAATTTGCGTAGATTTATTCATTTACATGTAATAATTTTTTTATTTCCTCTTTTGAGAAAATTATAAGTTTCAAAGTTACCATATTATTTTCCAGCCACACCAAACATTTGAATTTATTTAATTTGTATTCATCTCACATTGTATGTCAAGCAGAAATAAATGTAATGTCTTTTTTGTAAAACATAAAATAAAAATTGAAAAAGAAAACACGTATTTTAGAGATTGTGAAACATTAAATTACTAATAATCAGTTAATTCGTAATTATTATTTTTGTAGCAAGAATATTCTTAAATTGTCGCACTGAATTTTTCGTGTTACATCTAACAATAAATAGTAATAACAATTAATAAATAACAATAAATACGTAAATAGGAGAAGATAATCGTGATAGGAAAGATTGCGGCAATCTTGAGTCTACGTGAAATCTTCCAAAAGATAAGAATGAGTGTACTGCAATTCATGCACGAGGTCACGCATCCGAACAAAGTTTACGAGGCTTGAAGCGTACGGAGGTTAACCCCCCCAGAAAGGGTGGATCCGGTTTACGATTCTTTCCGGTTTGGTAACCATGCGGAGTAGGAGGGAAAACGAGAATGCACGAGAAGAATATATCATCTATGTCCTTTTCTTAGATTAGAAACGAGGAACCAAAAAGTAAGACGTTGAATATTTTGCAGTTTCGAAAGCGAAATCGAGAAATAAATAAAATATTATCGTATAAATGTGAAGCCTCGAAAAGGAAAATTTTGCTTTTGATGAAAGAGGGCAGGGAGAATAAATAGATGAATTTAAAAATTTTCAGTTACTCAAAAACGATTTTAAAAGATGAAATTTTCATATAAAGAATAGCTTTTTGCTTTTCTTAATAATCTTAATAATCTTCAAAATTATTCGAGATATCAAAAAATGTTTCTCATATAAAAGATTTGTCATAAAAGTATCTCTAATCTCTTTAACCGCATCAATAAAATTTTTAAAAAATAATTTTTTTCAAGAATTATTTTTAAAAAAAATTTTTATTAATGTGGTTAAATAGAGGTATTTTTACAATAAAACTTTTGTATAAAACATTTTTAGATAATAATTGTTATAATGCGGTTTATCGAAACCAGAATTTTCCAGCTCGCGAAGATCCCTTGTCAGCTATATATCAAGGTACAATCGTGTAATGTCGGTTATAATAAAACGGATATAACGTATCCTATATATTTGATCGACGTTCGGATTCTTTGAAACTTTCGAGTTTAGGCAGCCGGGAGTTTAGACTCCGCAAAACTTCCTTTTGGATGCTGAGGCAGAATTGGAAGATAATCGGAATCTAAAGTACGTCCAAATATTAAACTTTCCGCGAAAGGGTGGGATCATGTCTTATCAAGTCTTGCAAATTTGCCAAGTTCGTACGCTACGTTATTACACGAGAAATACACGAGTATTTGTGTGTGTGTAATCAAGCTTTTGGCTTATTACAGAAGAAACATGTCGTATTAAACACTAATTACATTTCAAGACTGACGAAATTATATGATATCTGATGTAAAAATACACAGTTAATGATGTCATTAATTAATAGAAAAGAAATCAAATTATTATACAAGCAGGATACTCGATAATGAATATTGCAATCTCAAAAAAAGTTTAAATCACTCTTCAAAAATGAAGAAATGAAATATAAAAGAGAAAGTTAAAATTCTGTTTTATATACGAGAGTTTGAATGTGTCAAGCTTTTATCTTATTACAGAAGAAACGTATCACTTTAAACGTCAATTACATGTCAAGATTGACAAAATTATTTAGTACTCTTGACATTAAAATTATATACAGTTAATGATATCCTTAATTAAAAGAAAATTATTTTATCAATCAAATTATTTTATTAGGGTCGGACACTTGGTGAATCGGTATTTCGCCCTCAAAAAGTTTTAATTCCTCTTCAAAAAAACAAAGAAGTGAAATATAAACGAGAAAATTAAAGTCCTCTCTTTTCGCAAATAAAAATATATTTCGAGGGAAATCGTGCAATCGTCTTAAGGATGTATTGGAGATATATTACAATCAATGAGATCGCCGTGAATTTTTAATTTAACATTCTTAATAACATTCTAAATCAATATGATTTATTTCAAATTTTTTTACTTGCGCTTTTAAAAGTTATTAATTTTTTAATTTTGCGATTTTAACATAGGATCTTATGTAAACGTTCAAGAGACAGGTAATAAATTATTCACGAACTATAAAAAAACAATGATAAAAATTTCATTTTGTAATATTATATTCTTCATACATGTAAAAATGTTTCCACAAGGTTTTAAAATGATTTACTTGCTCGTTTTGAAATTATTATTAAAAAATAACTGTGATTATCGGTTTGACGCAATATTAATGATAAAACGTGGCAACATTTTCTTGGAAATTAAGACCGATTTATATTAAAGAAAACTTTGAAATATGATTTCGTGATTTTTAAAAAAATTTTTGATCAATTAGAATTCCTATTCTGCCCAACTTTAATTTTTTGATACTTTAGATTAACTTTTGAGATAGACGGTCCGTCCAATACATCCCTTGAGAAAATTATAATCTTTGATTTAAAAATATTATTTTCTATCCAACATTGTTTTTTAACCATTCAAGAAAATTAAATCTTAAATCATAAGAGTATATTTTTCTTAATTGAATTATATTAAGGATATATTGGAGATATATTACAATCAATGAGATCGCTGTGAATTTTTAATTTAACATTCCTAATAACATTCTAAATCATCATGAATTATTTCAAATTTTTTTACTTGCACTTTTAAAAGTTATTAATTTTTTAATTTTGCGATTTTAACATAGGATCTTATGTAAACGTTCACGAGACAGGTAATAAATTATTCACGAACTATAAAAAAACAATGATAAAAATTTCATTTTGTAATATTATATTCTTCATACATGTAAAAATGTTTCCACAAGGTTTTAAAACGATTTACTTGCTCGTTTTGAAATTATTATTAAAAAAATAACTGTGATTATCGGTTTGACGCAATATTGATGATAAAACGTGGCAACATTTTCTTGGAAATTAAGACCGATTTATATTAAAGAATACTTTAAAGTATGATTTCGTGATTTTTAAAAAATTTTTGATCAATTAGAATTCCTATTCTGCCCAACTTTAATTTTTGGATACTTTAGATTAACTTTTGAGATAGACGGTCCGTCCAATACATCCTTGAGAAAATTATAATCTTTGATTTAAAAATATTATTTTCTATCCAACATTGTTTTTTAACCATTCAAGAAAATTAAATCTTAAATCATACGAATATATTTTTTTAAATTAAATTATGTTAAGGATGTATTGGAGATATATTACAATCAATGAGATCGCCGTGAATTTTTAATTTAACATTCTTAATAACATTCTAAATCATCATGAATTATTTCAAATTTTTTTACTTGCACTTTTAAAAGTTATTAATTTTTTAATTTTGCGATTTTAACATAGGATCTTATGTAAACGTTCACGAGACAGGTAATAAATTATTCACGAACTATAAAAAAACAATGATAAAAATTTCATTTTGTAATATTATATTCTTCATACATGTAAAAATGTTTCCACAAGGTTTTAAAACGATTTACTTGCTCGTTTTGAAATTATTATTAAAAAATAACTGTGATTATCGGTTTGACGCAATATTGATGATAAAACGTGGCAACATTTTCTTGGAAATTAAGACCGATTTATATTAAAGAATACTTTAAAGTATGATTTCGTGATTTTTAAAAAATTTTTGATCAATTAGAATTCGTATTCTGCCCAACTTTAATTTTTTGGTACTTTAGATTAACTTTTGAGATAGACGGTCCGTCCAATACATCCTTGAGAAAATTATAATCTTTGATTTAAAAATATTATTTTCTATCCAACATTGTTTTTTTAACCATTCAAGAAAATTAAATCTTAAATCATAAGAGTATATTTTTCTTAATTGAATTATATTAAGGATGTATTGGAGATATATTACAATCAATGAGATCGCCGTGAATTTTTAATTTAACATTCTTAATAACATTCTAAATCATCATGATTTATTTCAAATTTTTTACTTGCACTTTTAAAAGTTATTAATTTTTTAATTTTGCGATTTTAACATAGGATCTTATGTAAACGTTCACGAGACAAGTAATAAATTATTCACGAACTATAAAAAACAATGATAAAAATTTCAGTTTGTAATATTATATTCTTCATACATGTAAAAATGTTTCCACAAGGTTTTAAAATGATTTACTTGCTCGTTTTGAAATTATTATTAAAAAATAACTGTGATTATCGGTTTGACGCAATATTGATGATAAAACGTGGCAACATTTTCTTGGAAATTAAGACCGATTTATATTAAAGAATACTTTAAAGTATGATTTCGTGATTTTTAAAAAATTTTTGATCAATTAGAATTCGTATTCTGCCCAACTTTAATTTTTTGGTACTTTAGATTAACTTTTGAGATAGACGGTCCGTCCAATACATCCTTGAGAAAATTATAATCTTTGATTTAAAAATATTATTTTCTATCCAACATTGTTTTTTAACCATTCAAGAAAATTAAATCTTAAATCATAAGAGTATATTTTTCTTAATTGAATTATATTAAGGATGTATTGGAGATATATTACAATCAATGAGATCGCCGTGAATTTTTAATTTAACATTCTTAATAACATTCTAAATCATCATGAATTATTTCAAATTTTTTTACTTGCACTTTTAAAAGTTATTAATTTTTTAATTTTGCGATTTTAACATAGGATCTTATGTAAACGTTCACGAGACAGGTAATAAATTATTCACGAACTATAAAAAAACAATGATAAAAATTTCATTTTGTAATATTATATTCTTCATACATGTAAAAATGTTTCCACAAGGTTTTAAAACGATTTACTTGCTCGTTTTGAAATTATTATTAAAAAATAACTGTGATTATCGGTTTGACGCAATATTAATGATAAAACGTGGCAACATTTTCTTGGAAATTAAGACCGATTTATATTAAAGAATACTTTAAAATATGATTTCGTGATTTTTAAAAAATTTTTGATCAATTAGAATTCGTCTTCTGCCCAACTTTAATTTTTTGATACTTTGGATTAACTTTTGAGACAAACGGTTCGTCCAATACATCCTTAATTCGGTGCAAATTAAAATCTTTAGAAGTTGTGAATCGATTTAAAAATTGTACTGAAGATTCTAAACATACGTAAGATACAATTTTCATTAAATTCTCAATATTCTGAAAATAGGTACAAAACATCCTTAAGATTTTACTCTCAATTTTCTCTTCCGAATCAATGAAAGCTATTAATGCGTTCACGGCAATTTTCAATGAACTCGAAAATCCTAGGCGCTCAATCGGCATCCGCTTGTGCGAAACGAGGGAATTTCATTGGCACATACCTGCACTGATTGCGGCCAGATGCATGTGTGATTCGTCGGCTCGTCCCCCGCGATCATCGGGGGAACGGATGAGTTGCATTTGCTGATACCATGCATTCCCGTTCTTCCGTACTGAGCGTGTTCGACGAGGATGGTCGTGCCGGGTGGGCATTTCAACGTCATCGTTTCCTCGTCGCAGGCCGCACGTTGATAGGTCTTCAGCGTGCCTGACAACAGGACTGTCCAGTTAAAAAAACGCGAAAAACGAAGCCGCGAGCGACATAGAAAAAAATAGAAAAAAAAATGAAAATATTAAATATTCAAGAAACAAACGCGAGACGCGATAAACGGAATAAAGATCAACGCATGCATTAATTATCCGTGGATGAGAGAAAAGACGCGCGGCAAGTTCGGGTGCACGATCGGATATCGAGAATCGATCAATGAGCCGTAATGACGTCGCCGCCGCAACAGTGATCAATTTAAGGGAGATCGGGGAGTAATTAATGAGTGGAGTCAGGCAAAGTGGATTGGGTTTGCCCGATGGAGCGGGCACAGGTTGGTTGTATCAATGGTAACAATTCCGCCAGCAGCGAAAGCGGCGTCGTTTCGTTTACACACGATACGCGGTTTAACATGGCGTGGCAAGGGAGACGGGGGACGGGGGGAGGGGGGGGGGGACAAGGGCCAGGGGAGGCGGCCAACATTTGCGGAATTTAACGCGGAGATCGTTCGTGACGATGGAGTTTGCGGACGGGACCGCAGACGTTCCAGCATGTAAATGCAGATTCGCGCGATAATTTCGCGTGCGGGGGGAGGAGGAGGGGGGGGGCCAATAAAGGGACACGACGGCACACGGTCGCAGAAGTTTCCGAGGAAATGGCGAAACGATTGCAATAGTGCGTGATATCGGAATGCGGAGTGTCCCGATTGTTTCGCGATATATATATATATATATATGTATATCAAGTTCGCGGTGATCGATACGAGCGGTTTTCGAAACGTCGTTGTTAATATTAACAATTCGAGCATTAATGAATGATTAACGAGGAGGGGGGGAGAGGGGGGGGGGGCGGGAAAGGCGAGCGACAACGGTTCGCATATTTTAATATTATTTTTCCAAGCGAAATAAACGAGGCGAAAATATGAAAATGCATGCGTATGCGTGCGTGTCACCATCACCGGGTACGTTAATGTGTCACCATCGCAGTCATCAGCATCCCAGTAGAGAGAGAGAGAGAGAAACGGAGGAGAGGAGAGTTATCAGCAGCCAGCCCGACGTCCCGATGGGAGACATGAAAAATAAAACAGATAATGACGTCTGTTAGTTACATCGTGGGCAGGTCACGTTCGAGGGAGAAACGCGAAATATGCAAATTCCTCGATATTTTCCGGGAGACTTTCGCGCGCGCGAAGGCGCAAAAGTCGACGAAGGAACGATTTCTGACCCGATATCGATAGTTTCCCTCTGCGACGAGACATTCGGGTGCGGGTAAAGTGCGGGATACGCCTTTCAATTCTGTTGAGTAAATTTGTAGAACCAAAGAAGAGGGTGCGAAACCCCATTTCGATTATTCTCGCATATACCCGCAATTGTGTTGCGCTCTCGCGCAAATATTGACGGTTTCCAAGATTTCCTTAAAGATATGACATCTCTTATCTTACGTCTTCTATCCTTTCGAATATTATTAAGTTCATTGTTGACACAGTTTTGTATTTGATCGAGCAGAAATAGTAATTGATTCAAAATGTTTGAGTCGATTTTACGAAAAGCAATAAGTATCGTAAGTATCGGAATATTAAAATTAATAATATCATTGTTAAATATATATATAACAATTGTTATTATTATTATATATATATATATATACAATTGTTATTATTATTATATATATATACAGGATGTCCCGAATTTTTTCGGACAAACTTTGGAAGCTTATTCTATCAACGTGCAAGAACAACACTTCGAAATGAGAGGATAAACACGTTTGACTCATTATTTTTGGTTTGTGAACATTTTTTCTCATTACTTGGTGATAAAGCGTTTCCAAACAAATTTTATATAACAGTTTTTTCTTATTTCAACTTGTAAAATAAGCTCCCAAAGTTTGTCCGCACAAACCCGAGACACCCTGTATATATATAAATAAACTAATTATAAGATGTTTACCATACATGTAAATAAATATTTTTTAAGTATTCTGTTCATTTTATTATTTTTAATCGTATCATTTTATTATTATTAATCGTATCATTTTATTATTATTAATTGTATTAATTTATTATTATTAATCGTATCATTTTATTATTATAAGAGCAAGTCATTCAATATAGAAATTAATTTAAATTTTTGCGAATCTTCATCGCCTCCAAATTTTTAACACTTTTAAAAATCGTTAAACACATATTTATTTATCGTTATTATCGTATTTAACGTTATTTATCGTATTTAACGATATTTATCGTTAAACACATGATATTTGTTATTAATATTATATAATCTTGTTTTTTAAGGTCTTATTAATTTTATTATTGATATAGGTTTTCATTCGAGGAATTAATTAATTCAAAACATTTCAAAATAAATCTTACGGAAAATAGGAGTGTAAAATTGGATTAATAAAATTAATAATATCACTGGTAATGTATAAAAATAAACTAATTTTAAGATGATTATCATATATGTAAATAAATATTTCCGAAATATTCCGCTCCGGATTTATTATGATAAAAGCATGATTTAGTAGAAAATAATTTCAATTTCCACCAAAATGTTATATAGAAAGGTTTCTCTATAGAATATAATTGTGCGCTAATAAACGGTATTATTTGTGATATTATATTGTGATATTAAAATTTATCGTTTCCTCCAATTTTTTGACGCTTCAAAAATCGTTATTAAACATACGATCTCTTATGTTTCTTATATTTTGCAAATATTAGTAATTTTATTATTGATATAATTTTGTATTTATTCGAGAGCAGGAATTAATTAATTCAAAATGTTTCAAAAAATAAAAATAATAAAAAATAATAAAAAAAAACTAAAAATAAATTTTACTTAATAAAAAATTAAAAGTGAAATATTGGATTAATAATATCAACAATATTTTTCTTATAAAAATAACGATTATTGTAAATAAATGTAAATAAATATTTATATTAATAAATAATATTTATATTAATTTTTATTAATAAATTATATTATAATTTATATTAATAAATATAAATATTTTCTGTTCTATATCAATAAAATATAGGAGCAAATTTAACGAGAAATAATTTAAATTTTCGCGAAAGGCGTAAAGTTACAGGTTTTCTCGCAGAATGCGATCAAGTGTTAAACGCGAAGGATGTTGTACAATTTGTGACGTTACGTAATTCGTCTCCTCCATCGACGAGGTTCGCAATAAGTGTCGAGACACGACAAGAGGCACGTTTTCCGAGGCATCTTGGTGCGCAACGATCCCCGTCTTGTGAACCCCGGCGTCTAGATTATATGCATAAAGCCAGGCACCGCAAAGAGTAATGCATACAAACGATTGTTGCACCGGCAATAACAAACCCGAGAGGTCCGCTATTACATTCCTTGTACAGCGCACGTCCGTAAATCAACCAGTATGCAAACTGTAAAGCGCTGAACTGCAGCACCGGCAACGCCAACCACTCGGAATCTTCTTCTTCGCGAGGGAGGACCGTTGTAACTCGACTACGTGATTGGAATGACCGAGCGATTCGATGGATGCCCCTTTCTTCCTCCCTGACCTCCGAGGAATGCGCCTGTACTATTCAGAGGCGAAGAATGCACAAAGTTTCCCGTCGCGATCTGATTAGATTTAATCGGCCAAGTTTCCCAAGTTCTCGCATACGTCGAATAATCGAGTATTTTTTTTTTTTTTTTTTTTCGTCCAGCGATCGGATCACCATTTATGTAAATCACAGGGGAGAAGGAAAACACGAGGGGCTGCGACAGGAAGCTCGGTTGCATTTCAGAATATTTAATGAAATATGAAATACTTGAATAATATGATATTTGAATATATAATAATAATATGAATAATAATATAATATTTGAAAAAATACTGAAGAATTTTATCAGGTTTAATATCCATTAATCGAGTTAAAGAAAGAGCTTTTACGTGAAACATTGAAATCGAAACTTTCAGACAGCTTTGAGATCTTATAGGAAATTTAATTCTGAACGAAAAATTTCCTATAAACCTCTGATGAAGGAAGAGCTAAATAAACTAAATAAATTTCTTGAAAAAAAAACGATAAAAATAAAAAATAAAAATCTTCTTCTTTTATGAAAATAAAATAATTTTTTTTAAACTAATATCTTAGTAATAGCACGTAATAGTAGAAAATGAATAAAGACGGTTTTCAAAAAGTTTATTTAATTTCATTTTCTTTTCACCTTTTGCTCTTCCTTCATCGGAGGTTTTTAAGCGATAACTTCTTAAAGAAGCATTTTTCGACTCATGTTTATAGAAAATTTTTTGTTCAGAATTAAATTTTCTACAAGATCTCGATTTCAGAATTAAATTTTCTATAAGATCTTCGTTTCATTGATTTTATTTTATACGTTATTCTCTCTGTTTAAGATTATTATCGATTATTTTCACTGTAATAACTCGCGGCATAATTTGTTGTATCTACCTTGTTGAAAAAAAATAAAGACGTCTCGTACAAAATATTATTTCCATAGCCACTCGCTGTTCTAATACACTTAATCAACGTCTATTCAAAGCCGTGCATGTATATACAAGTAGATAATAAAAAGATAAATAAAAGTATATGAAAATTCAAGACATTCTCTTATTATCCAAACTGGGTTAATGGCTATCTCGAACAACAGCTTATTCTGATTTATCTCCTATAATTATGACGAGAGCTTGCACGGAAATTAAACGCCAGAATATCACGGATTAATCAAACTTAATGACATTTGCATATGATTATTGCATTTCAGATTGCAAATGATAAATACGCATATAAATTGCATAGTTATATATTAAAATTATTCAAAACATTCATTAAAAAGTTAAAAAATGTCTCATAAAATTTATATATCGTAAAAGTCAAAATTATATGTATACATCATGCGAGAGAAGGAGAGATAATAATGTTTAAATACATCAAAATTATTAATATATATTTACTTAATTTTCTCACACAGCTTTTTAATAATTAAATTATAATCAAATTATTTAAAAATGCTATGTCCTGCGAGGAGGAAAGATATTTCCTTCGAGAGAATCGTAGCTTATCTGTCGTTCCACTAGAAGAAAACGCGATATAATTACTTGACATTATTTATCCGACATTTTCGAAAGCGCAGGCACTTTTCCCTTTAATGCATAAACACAGCAGATGCTGCACCCAAGACGATTCCGTTTTTGCCGAACACTCTTTTCCCGAGACATTCAATTTCGCTCTCATCCTACTTCTCGCCGCACGAACATCGCCCTCGCACTTTTATGGCGACAAGCTGCAGAATAACTCACGGCAGCGGAAGTAAATTGTTGCGCTGGTAAAGGATGAACACAGCGGAAGTAGAACGTAGTGAATTCGAATGTTTATTCAGTTGTAACCTTACGAGCGTGACTTCCGAGGGGAGCGCATTATTTAAAAGGCTCATTTATCTGGCGGATCGTACATCGAATCGAAATGGAGAGAGGACAAGAGTTGAAAAACAACTTATAAATTCGTAGCCTGACATGAACGGCAGGTCGCTTTCCACCTTTCCTCTCGACACGTGGCTTTACCGTATGATTCGCATCCCGAGTGACACTTCATCACGTATCTACCTTTAAAAGGAAGCTCAATATTGTTATGTTACAATAATAATGTATATCCATTATCCAATATTATATATCCATTTATATTTAAATTGAGATATTTAAGAGTTTGCGTTTCAATAAAATTAAAAATAATAAAAAAATAATATAATAATTAATTATATAATATTATAATAATTGACAAATGAACTTAGGCCACTTTCAAAATAAACGGCTGAATTATATTGTTCACTAATTCTTGCGATTGATTTTAAATAAAGATAATGAGATACCTGTTTCATTTTTTTAAATTCAAAATATAGGAATTCAAAATATAGAATAAAAAATATTCTACTTTTTATAGTGAATGGAAAATGGCTGATAAATTTTTAGCCCGACAGCAGCGACATTTTTACTAGACATTTGCGTTGAAAGATTAACCTAAATCGAACGCGCGCGTAGAGATAGTTGGACTTAATTCGTCCAGTTCTAATCCAAGGTTTAAGGTTCCTCGAGACGGAAGCTTACCCGGGGATTAAAGTATCGCTGCTCCGATGGAACGAATACCATGAGACAGTGTAAACATACCGAAGTTCACCGGAAAAGTTGGAGAATAATGACTGTTTGCAACAATTATAGTGACCCTAAAATATGCGCAATGTCGTTGAATTTATTAAAAATTTTGTTATCCTTATATTTAGTCTGAAATTTTTTAAGGATGTTTTGTATGTACAATCTCAGCAAAAAGTAGCTGAAAATCAATATTGACAAATATCCACTTTTAATGTATTTTGAGTTTTATGAGAAATTATGAGGAATATTACAATTTGATTTTAGCTACAGTGCAGAGATGTATATTTTAATATTTATTGCGTTTTCACTGAAATATTCCGAATTTTGTTAATCGAAATGATTAACTTTCGGCAGCGAATTTCGCCTTGTGACAGATACATGGCTAATTTCATTGAATTATATTTAATATCTTTTTAACTAGTTAGTACTTGTATAATATTATTTGACCAAATATTTCCTCTGTATCTAAACTTTTGCAAATTTTAAACAAATTCTAAATATTCCCATGTGTTTTTGTCATTTGAATCAACGTGGTTATATGTTTCCCATAAAAACACATGTTAATTGGGTGTAAATTAAAATTCTTATAACTTGTGAACGCTTTAGTGAATCGATTTAAAAATTGTACTGAAGATTCCAAACATATGTAAGGACATTCTGTACAATTTTCATTAAATTCTCAATATTTTGAAAATAGGTACAAAACTTAACGTGATCAAATAGAGTTGTTTTAATCACAAAACTTTTATATAAAACACTTTTCAATATCTCGAAAAATTTTCTGAGAAAAATAAACACACAGAAAAAAAGGACACTCTTGTTTTGAAAATATATTTAGTTTTAACATGGAAATTTTGAAATGAGATTATATTGCGTTAACGAAAAATATAATTGCTTGAATAATTGCTTACTTGAAAATAAGAACACATTAATTCGGTGCAAATTAAAATCCTTATAACTTGTGAACTTTAGTGAATTGATTTAAAAATTATACTAAAAATTCCAAACATACGTAAGGACATTCTGTACAATTTTCATTAAATTCTTAATATTTTGAAAATAAATACAAAACATCTTTAATACTTGACCATGTATCAGTGAAAAAAAATTTTACTAAATCAAAATTGGTCCGTTTTTCTATATATTAATTGGAAATCTAACAATAATAAATATGTAAATAAAAATAAAACAATAATAAATATGTAAAATAAAAATATATTTAATAAATCTTCAAAATATATTTAATAAATCTTCACTTTTATAAAAACAACGATAGATAATCTCAATTGCAAGCGCGTATCACGCACAAAATGGTTACCATGACTAATAAAACCTCGTATAAGCGGTGGTTTATTAATATTAAAAATATAATAAAAATAAATAAGAGCAAATATTATATAAAAATATAAATTAAATATCAGCAGGTAAATATTCGTATAAAATATGCTATTTTGTTAAAAATATATAATATTGTCTACTGCAGATATAACGATTAGAAATCATTAAATGATAATGAATTGAAGGAAACAGGAATACGAGAAATATCCTTGTTATTTATTGCAAAAGACGATTTTACATGGAAATACACGCAGAAATATTTCGTTTCCTCGCAATCACAATTACAATAACGTCCATTTGATTGCCACACTAATTAAATCATCCCAACTTTCATGACACATGCGAATGATTACGTTTCGCAACTACTGTGTTCGTACGAAACTTCTCCCGAATCTAATTGTACATTAATGTGCGTTTACGAAACCGCATGAAGCACGATTTACGATGTTCGAGATTAATTTAACGTCCAATTATACCGAAAGACTACAGCATCTGATAAACGCGTACCGCGGAGCCGAATTATCCGACATTAATATTAAATACACATGTGATATTCAAATTCTAAATTACTCATATATCTTTATATTTCGACTTTTATATTTCGACAAGTCAAATAAAATTTTCAAATATAATATACAGTTCACGGGGAATTGAATTATGCACTTGACAGGTACCGCGAACAAAAATTCTCGATATTAAATATTCTGTTTCTATTTCGCTGTCAATATTCCGTAACAGATACGCAGCGTTTATAAATATTATTAGACAGTTTAAAAAAAAAAATACGTACAAAGCTACTGGGATACTCGTCAAGTTTTCCTCGAGGTAGAAAATCGCATAAGTTCTATTGAAATAGGAAATTTAAGTTGAATTGGCCGCATTCGCGTCGACGAGAGGGCCAATGGCTAGTTGAGATTTGCAGCTAGATTCGATCAATGTTCGTCCTGGTTCCCAGTGTAACGGAAACCGGAAGACGTGCTGCTCGAGCTGCTTACGAGGCAGCTTGTACGAAACTCGCCCCGTAGCGCTCGTTCTGTAGAACAACTGAAATCTGGAAACGATGCCAACTTTTCAGAACTCGACCCGGCCAGGGCGTCGTACAATCATTTCCCTTCTCTCTCGTTTATTGCCGTTCCATGAGTACGGATCATTCGGACTTTTAGCTTTTTGCACTTGGCACATTAAGCAATCGTCACGATTGTCGGTCGCAATTTTATAAACTATCGAATTTTACAGAAAATAGAATAAAAAATAAATAATAAAAATTAATATAATTAATAAATAAATAATTAATTAATTAATAATAAAAATTTTACACAAAATAGAATAAAAATAAATAATATAAAGAAACGAATTTGATAAAAAATCGAATTTTAAAAAAAGTAGAATAAAAAAATCAAATCTTAGAAGATAACACGAAAGTGCAATCAAAATAAAAATGTAAAAATTATTATTAACTTTGTTGTAATATATGCAGATTTTATATATGCAAATTTTTATTCATAAACGATCAAGTAATTTTATTATTCTTATTTCGGGAGAAAAGTGAAAATTTTGAAGATAATTAATGTTACATATCAAGATAAAAATTTTACGTTACACTAAATAATTGATTTATTATTATTTTATTATTCTCCTAAATAGCTTATAGAAAAAGAAAACCATCTCAAACTTTATAAGCCTTGTTTACGAATCGATTAAAATTCGTGTAACGAGATCGACAAACTTCCCTTTGCAGCTAAAAGTGAAGTCAGATTATGAAACTAATGTAATAACATTGCTACTCCATCAGAAGTTACCTCCATCTTTTGCGCTCAAAACATAAAAACGTCAATCAATTTACAATTTTGATATTTTTAGTGCGCGTTTCTGAAAGATATTTTTACTACAATATTCTTCCGTATAAAATGAGTACTAATAAATTCTGCGAAACAAATAGCAATATTTATACGCAAAGTATATTAACGATTGAAATTTCGCGGCGCAGTAAACTAATATCCCATTTTATTCATGCAACAATTAACCGAAAGATATTTATTCACGGATTTCGACGATGCGTTTTGTGATGCGTTGCATTTAAAATTCAAGACGAGACGCATCGCATCCGAATATTATCAGAGAGGGAAAACATACGCGTGAATAATTATCGATTATCATTTACACATTGTTGGGAATTAATGGATATTCCCTAAAAAAGAAGTAACGCCCGATCGATTTAGCGCTTACACGTACGTATTTCTCAATCTACCTTTCTGTATTTTCGACGAGCGACTGCGTCAGTTACTCATCTCTGCTGGTGTAACGCGATTTCGTGACAAATGATGGCATAATAATTGCCTGTAGTCACAGAAAAATAGTAACATCACGCGGAACATGCGCGCAATTTACGAACTAATTGAAAATAAGCGCCTATATAAACGTACTTTATCGACAGCACGAGTTTTAAGCTTGATACGTCGGGACAACGCGCGTATAAATTGTTATTGATCATTATCTACATAGTCGGGGTTAATGGATATTTTCCAGCCGGATATAATGACGCCGAAAAGTATGAGTACACTCTACATGCTCCGATATAATTTAATTTGCCCTCAATAATATTATTTCTAGAAGCTGATATAGTATATAGTTTTGAATATTAATCATCGAGTTATATAGTAAAAAAAAAATGTATATAAAAAAATTTGTATCGCATATTTCTTCATTAAAAAAAACCGCGTTGTATCTACAAGAGGGAGATAAATGTATGAAAACAATTTTCTAGATACGATAGATGGCGTAGATAATAGAAAATTCTAATTATAATCTTTTTTTCCAAATTTTTCCAACATTTTATAATTCTGCTTATTGAATATATTTGAATACAGTCGGATTTTTCTTCTTTAATTTGCTGATGTTATTAAAGCTCTAATAAAAAATTTTCTTTGGATAATTAAATGATTGTTATATTTATTATGCGTATATTAAATGATTATTGTATTTATTGTACTAACAAATAAAGGTGGATTCTGGAATTAATGAAATTTGCAAATTAAAATATATTGCACAAATAAAATATAATTAATTAAATATTTATATATTTATATATTTATATATTTGCATATTTATATATTTAAAAATTGGCAAGTGTAAAACAATTTTTTAGATATCTATTATATTACGTAGATAATTGAAGATTCTTCTTCAATAAAAAGGAGAAAATTCAAAGTTTCTCGAACAATTATTCTGCTGAAACTCATCGATATAATTTAATACAATCGGATTTTTGTTTCTTTAATTTGTTGATATTATGAAAATTCTAATAAAACTTTTGTTGTAGACAATTAAATAATTATTACATTTATTACGCTAATAAACAAAGACCACACATTCTTGAAATTAATAAAATTATATAGAATTTGCTAATTAAAATAAATTGCAAATAATATGTGTGTGACATAAAAAATTCTCTAAACATGAAACTTTGCACGCATCTGGAGAAATACTTTCACAAGTTTAATGTCTTGTAAATATGATAGATTCCTGCAAAGAAATTTGCCCCCAATTAAAAACCTTTACCGTACACACACAAAATCGGCAATTAATATTCAAAATGATATCAGCTTTCCCAAACAAATTTCAATCTTCAAATATTGCAAATGTTATAATATCTAACCAAATAACGCTAAAATGCACAGCCAATCATCTATATCAACATGTATACATATGAAATCAACTATTGTAAACATCCCCATCGGCTAGAATATTTGTTAAATTAATCTGCAGCGAAATTAATTAATACATTTTACCAGATTGCGATCGAATTTACATATATTGCACTTGATATGACCTATTATTCATACACATATACATCGATCTAAAGATCGAATTAATTGCTGCGCAATCGCCGACACAGCCATATTCTCTCTTGTCAGTAGCAGACCGCATTTAAAATTGATAGACTCGACCTGACAGCGCGCACAAATTGTTATCACTTATTATCCGCCGGATAACGACACACTCCTCCCAACGGATTTAATCAGGACCCCACCCCTATCCCACCCCCAATCAACCCCCGTCGAATGCGCGACCGATTATTAATCGCGACTCCGAGGAATAAAAAGCGATATTCTATTTTTATTGGAGTCGATCGGCGAACTCTCGTTTCCTTCGTCATTTCACGCGTTGGCGGCACGGAAGTAATTTCTCTCGACGTTCGCGTCAATGATTTCCTCTCACGCGTAGTTCAATTTTCCTGCGCGCGCCCCGGATGGATTAAACAGAGGAACGAGCAGCGGCATCGTTTCATCGCGTTCGGGACGCGAGGCATGTCAAAAAAGCGCGGCGCGAAACAATGCGACGTCCTGTCGCGTCAAAATGCATAGGGCTTTTGAAATTGTGTTTCTCTTATCCTTCGATAACTTTCAAAAAGATAGAGCGTGATATCTCGTAGATATTTTTTTTTTCAATGCGGCCTCTTACACTCTATCGAAAGTCGAAACAAACCGCCTCGAGAGAGAGGAAAATGGTTAAAATATATGAATACGATAAAAAAAATACGATAAAAATATACGAAAAAATACGATAAAAATATATGAGGCTGAATAACGGATTTTGCAATATAATTAAAAAATTTAAAAAGAGAGGTTTATTCTCTAATTGATATAGATATAGACGTAAGCGCGTAATGAGAATTGCTCGATTAAACGTGTATTGTACGAAATGAAATTTTCTAGGAATATAATAGTAAAAAAATATTGTAAGTTTCTATTTCTATTTTGATACTAAACTTTCACAGTTTATTTTCTTAAAAGCTCGGAAAAGGTACGAAAAAAATATATATATATATTTTTTTTTTCATGCAACATAAAATATACAAAATAAATAAATAGAAAATATCCTATAAATATAATAGAAAAGAATAATAGAAAATAATAGAAAAAAATAGAAATATAATATTATAGAAAATAAATTAGAATACAATACATTCGTAAGTATTACTCGGTTCATATTTGCACGCAATTGTGCAAAACTACAGAGAAAAATTCTAATATTACAAATCGCCAAAAAAGGATAATTAATGCGTTATTTATAATTATAAATTCTAAATCAGCAGAGAAAATATGAGGAGTTACGAAATCCAACGACATAGGAATTTTGATTTTATTTTTCATTTGGTTTAGTTTGAATCTTATCTATACTAATATATTTTCATTTGGTTTAATTTGAATCTTATCTATACCGATAAATTATCATTTGGTTTAGTTTTAATCTTATCTATATATTATCGAAGTAACGCGCGTCTGCCACTGTGCATTTCACTGAAAGCATATCGGGAAAAATAAACATGTTTTATGTAGACGAAGAAAACGCTCTGTCAAAATTCCTTCGTTTCTTTATGAAGAAGGAAATATCGAGTGCATTTGTTACAGATCTTGTGTAACGCTTCGGAATTTTAAGAAGATAGACGATGCTACATAATTTTTCAATTGTACTTTACACGATATACCAACATTTCCGGCGAGATAAACAGAAAATCTCATTCAATATTCTAATTCGAGCGCATTCTGACTTTTTGTGTGCCAATAATCGCAGCAAATCTTCAAGAAAAATGTGCCACTTGGACGATTAACACAAGAGAAAATATGTAAAATGAGATAAAAAATTTATATGGAAAATATCGAAATGTAAATTTTTATTTCTCCCTTAAAAGTATAAAAATTTCCATGTTTACAACTTAAATTAAGAATGTTTTATATAATCCCAGCAAAAAGTAGCTAAAAATCAATATTGATGAATATCCACTTTTGTATTTTGAGAAATTGTGTGGAATATTACAATTTGATTTTAGCTGCAGAGATGTATATTTTAATGTTTATTTTTACTGAAATATTCTGAATTTTCTTAATCGAAATGATTAACTTTTGGCAGAGAATTTCGCCTTGTGACAGATACATGGCTAACTTCATTGAATTATATCTTTTTAATATCTTTTTAACCAGTACTTGTGTAATATTATTCGACCAAATATTTCCTCTGTATCTAAACTTTTGCAAATCTTAAACAAATTCTGAATATTATTTCCATGTGTTTTTGTTTTGAATCGACGTGGTTATACGTTTTCCATAAGAACACAATTCGATGTAAATTAAAATCCTTATAACTTGTGAACGCTTCAGTGAATCGATTCAAAAATTGTACTAAAGATTCTAAACATATGTAAGGACATTTTATATAATTTTCATTAAATTCTCAATATTTTAAAAATAGATACAAAACATTCTTAACGTGATCAAATAAAGCTGTTTTAATCACAAAACTTTTATATAAAACACTTTTCGATATCTCGAAAAATTTTGCGAGAAAAGTAAAGAAAAAAAGGACATTCTTGTTTCGAAAATATTTAGTTTTAACATGGAAATCTTGAGATTATATTGCGTTAATTAAAGAAAAATATAATTGCTTGAATAATTACTTACTTGAATGAAGCCATTTTATATAATGCAATCGAGAAAAATATATTCTTATGACTTAAGATTTAATTTTGTTGAATGGAAAAGAAACAAAGTTAGAAAATGATATTTTTAAATCAAAGATTATAATTTTCTTAAAGTAGAATTAAAAAATATATTCGATATCTCGAAAAATTTTCCGAGAAAAGTAAACACACAGAAAAAAAGAACATTCTTGTTTTGAAAATATATTTAGTTTTAACATGGAAATCTTGAAATGAGATTATATTGCGTTAATTAAAGAAAAATATAATTGCTTGAATAATTGCTTACTTGAATGAAGCCATTTTATATAATTCAATCGAGAAAAATATATTCTTATGACTTAAGATTTAATTTTCTTGAATGGAAAAAAAAAACAATGTTAGATAGAAGATAACATTTGCAAATTTTAAACAAATTCTGAGTATTATTTCCATGTGTTTTTGTCATTCGAATCGACGTGGTTATACGTTTTCCATAAGAACACATATTAATTCGGTGCAAATTAAAGTCCTTATAACTTGTAAACGCTTTAGTGAATCAATTTAAAAATTGTACTAAAGATTCTAAACAGATAAGGACATTTTGTACAATTTTCATTAAATTCTCAATATTTTAAAAATAGGTACAAAACATTCTTAACGTGATCAAATAAAGCTGTTTTAATCACAAAACTTTTATATAAAACACTTTTCGATATCTCGAAAAAATTTCCGAGAAAAGTAAAGAAAAAGAGGACATTCTTGTTTCGAAAATATTTAGTTTTAACATGGAAATCTTGAGATTATATTGCGTTAATTAAAGAAAAATATAATTGCTTGAATAATTGCTTACTTGAATGAAGCCATTTTATATAATTCAAAACGTCCTTAACTTCTGGCAAAGATAAATATACAATTCAAGTCGTGAATAGAGACAAGTGTACGTCTCAAAATGTCCAATTTTATGGATAGCGGATATACGTAAAGCATTAAAGAGAGAGATGAAATGGATTCATATTTACGCCCTGTGCAGCAGATAAAAATGTATCTTTGTCGGGAAAAATGCACGACCGGTGTCACTAAAGAACTGCAGCCCGAGAGAAATCCTGCCGCCCTATTCAGCGCAAAGGAATGTAAGAGAATCAGGGCGACCGATGTAGCGTTGACGTTTTCGATTTGAAATAACATTTTCTCACGATGGTACGCGTCTTCCCGAGTATTACGATGCACAGTATTTCCCGGCGACAAGAGGAAGAAGAGGCGAAGGAAGAAGAAGCGATTCGCGCCAAGAGAGTCCGCTGCAGGAGGCACTTCCCATCCACTTACAAAGAGAAATACGCCTCGACATAAGAGCCGTCGTTTTACTTTCCGGTCGGTACAGAATTGTGTAAAAAAAGGTCCCGTCGTCGCTTTTTAACACTGTGTATGCTTCCAGCAGACTCCTCGCGTCTTTCATTCGCTCTTGCATGCGTCCCGTTTAATACCTCCCTCTTAGCGAAGGGGGATCAATACACGATCAATTATTCACTCGGGAATAAAAAAGCTTTTAAGCACGCTACTGGAGAGTCGAAAATAAAGTAAACCTTCAACTTATCGATGACTCGACGTGTACCCCCGGGGGAAGTTCTCTCTCTCTCTCTCTCCTTTTTTTTATCTAGCAAGCTTTCATTAAAATGTGCGCGAGCATGGCGCGGATATTGCCCTAGTCTGCGCTATTTTCGCTCCTGGTGCTACGTAAAAAGGCGGATAAAGTCATTAATAATGATTTCGAGAACGTGAGCCTGAGATAATATTATCACAAGTGTGTAAGGTGCGCTCGATCCGATAAATTCACGACAATGAGATGAAACTTTCGGAGTAAATGTAATAGTGACCGGGGAAAACGAGATATCGAGGCTCAAATTTACTTGTTAGGGATTTCCATATTACATTACGTCACGAAAGGTTTCAATAATTACATCGCAACACAATATTTGCTCAACAATGATCGTTCTATCGGATGTATACACGTGATATTTATATCTGCTAATGAACCGAGCATCTCTTGGTTGAATATTAAATATTTATTTGCTTAATTATATATACAAATTAAACAAACCGTCGAATCACTAATAATGTTCATCTCGTGTGCCTGACTTAACTAAATAATATTATTCGTACGCCAACTATTCCGGGGCTTTTTCCCGGGGTCTAGGTATTCGCAAAGTTTCGCGGTGAGCCAAAAGATTAACGAACATTGCTTAAATGGGGATTACTGCACTAACTACTAGGTAACATCCTGTTCGAGGACAATTAAGGAGAATTAATACCGGTTAATTCTCATTACAATCTCCAGAACATCGGAATTCCTCGGTTGGTTACTCTCTCTTTTTCTTGTCCCAAGATGGCTGGGTTAGGTATGAAATCGTTCCAAGATGGTATGAAAAAATAAAATGTTTCCAGCGACAGGGTTTCATTCACTCTACAAGTTAATCCTAAGCTTTATCGCGACTATTCTTTCAAATGTCACTGGCCGATTCACGTTCGCGACTAACAATTCGTTGAAGGTCGGAGTCGAATTGTCTCGTATGTAAGTTAATTTTCGACGCTCAAAGTGCCAGACAAAGCGCCGTTTCGATTGTTGAAGCGAGAGGTACTACTGGTTCTCTCATGGAAAGCAGGCTAACTCGCTGTATTTACGACGAAGTGCGCCTTCTATTCGGGTCGCCTGGTACATTAAAAGCTCAAGCTCTGTAAAATGAAAGGAGGAGGGAAGTCAAAGGGAAGGAAAGTAGGGAAAACCAACGAGGGAATGGACGCAAAGTCGAACGACTCGCGATAACAAACTCGCGTAAATTTACATAGCGGATAGGGTGGGAAATTTGTGTTGCACGCGCAGAGGTACACAAGAGGGAGGGCCGACTCGTGTTGCCTCGTTTTCCCTCGCGCATCCATTCGATTCACATTGGCTCTCGCATTCACAAACGCGCTCATATATACACATTACGCTTTATATCATAATATAAATGTAAAATTTTCTTTGTACTCGGTTACTTCTCGACTTGCACGACTTTTCTGTCGATCCGTCCGATCTATCAAAGGTCGAAATTCGACTGGAAAAATGAGGGCAGAAGATCAACTAAGGGAATAAGCTGAACAAACGGGGGAAATATCTGAAATTCCGCGTTGCATAATAAACTTTAAGCATTTCGATTCTTCAAAGTATTGCGAGTTAGATGAAAAAAAAAAAAAGAGGGCTAATCGCGTTCACCCTTTCCCGAGCGAGTAATGCAGTAATTTCAATTACGCACGATCCATCAAGTTCTTTGTCAGACTCAACTAACTGTAATAGTTTGCATGGTTGGTAGAGAATGTAACCAAGCAACACGGAAATGGGGATGCTGAAAAACTGCAAGCTCAGATCGTCGAGAATAAACTGGAAAGGTTATTTTTCTCCGGCACTTTTTCACACGATTACTTTCGCGAAAATCGCGACCATCGCGATCCCGCGCGTTCCGTGATTATTTATTCATTCTTGCCGCAATAATATTAAATAATATTAAATGTTAAAATGTGTTCATCGCCGCAAGAAACCTTTAATAAATTTCAAAAATAAACGACAATAAAAGAAATGCAAGATCAAAAATTAGATAAAACCCACTAAAATTATGCATTATAATCGTTTTCTATTGATAATAAAAAATCCATGCTCTTGAAGTAATAACCTTGTCCACTTGGGATATCGTTATTTTTAGAGATATAAAAATATTGTAATTACGAAAATTGTACTATATTAAAAAAGTCATGATACGCTGGTAATAATTTTTCTACGAATGAAAGCGCCGCAGAGATTTCATGATTATCTTTATTTTTTTTAGTGGAAACACTTTAATACTTTTTTATATAAATCGACTTTATAAAATGTTAGAACAGCGTAAGAAATTATTAGGGTAGGATAAACCAAAAATTGAATAATTTATGAAATATTTTATATCTTAATTTGACAAAATTTTACATAAACTATGAAACATTTCGTCAAATATTCATTTCTCGATCATCTTATTTCAATATTTATGAAAGAAATCAATTATAAAAAAAAAAACACAATCGTAATTTTTAAGAAAAAAATATTTAATTGCTTGTTGCAGATTCATAAATTATATAATAATAATAATAATAATAATAATAATAATAATAATAATAATAATAATAATAATAATAATAACGTTAATCAATTAAAAAATAAATCAAATTCGAATCTCTTTATTAAAGGAAAACAAGAAATAAGAACGAAATAATGCATGAAAAATTCATATCAATTTTCGATAAGCCGTCAAGTTTTGTAAGTGCACTTAACATCGCTTAAAATTAAAATCACTTTTGCGTGATTTTCGAGTCAATTTGCCTTTAAGCAATAGCATACGATCATGTTAATCAAACTTCTGACACACGATGAGGGTTGAAACGTTTACTATACTTAGTTTACGTTAGTTTGCTGTATGTAGATCGAACGGGCCCTAAAATATTCAGGTGGCGGCGCATCGAGCGACCACGACACTAAATTGTCGATAGGACTCAAAATGGCGAGAGCTTTGATCAGGCTTACGTCGTTGCACCGTAGAAAGCTTTTAGAAATTAGCAAATCCCTTTTGAAGCTTTATCTTTGAGAAGAAGAGCACACAAAAGAGAGACCCCGTTAAAACCTGCGATGAAATTTATCGATAAAATGCCAAAAGCAAATTTTGCATCAAATTCAAGAATAACAAATTTAAATTTTAATTAACAATTATATCTTTTCGTTAGTATGTTAAATCGAGAGAAGACTCATCCTGCGACAGGTAAAGGATAATAAAAATAATTTATAAACGATAAACTATAAATAATTTATAAACGATAATAATTCATAATCGATAAGCGTTACTTACAAAGTGAAGAATTTTTTTCTTTAATACGATGCGACAGAATAAATAATTTTTTTTTTTTTTACTTTGAACGCTGTACTTTGTCGTCGAGCACAATTCGTTTGTAAATGCACGATACGAATCCAGAAGAAACAACGTATTTGCTTAATCGTCGACTCTCTGGCGCTTCGCCCGACATGGTTTTCGGCCGTAATCCGACTCGGGGAGAAAACGCTCGCGGAAATTTTTCGCGGAAAGCATCTCGAGAACGATCCGCAGATCGCTATCGACGATTCGCGATTATTACAGGGCGGAATTTTCGTCCCTCGGCTCGAGAGAATCCTTTTATCCTTCTTCCCGTTTCCAGGGCCGGGATATGTAGATGGGCGATGTACTCGCGCGATCCATCTCTCGAAACTGGCGGAAACTGGATTATCCGGCCGCGTCTTAGGCGCTTTCGAATTCGGATCGATCGTGCGGAAGAATCGATCATTTTGTACCGCGCACGAACAATTTACGATTCTTCCCGCCGTGAAATCGTGCATAAGAACGTGGAGCGATTCGCGAACAGAGCGGACCGAGACGACGCCCAACATTTTACTGCGAGTCCATAAAACGAAATCGAGTATCTGGCAAAGAACTTTTCCGGAAATTTTTCGTACGAGATACTTTTTAGCAAATATTTATTAAACGAGTGCGTTAAGTTATGTACACAGTAAAAAATTTTGTGTTAAATTTAACATATTTCACATGTCCCAATTTATCCACTCTAATTTTAATGTTAATTTAACAGCAGGCAAGTATGTAAATAAATAATACAAATAATATATTTAAAAATTAACACAAAAGTGTAACACTTAAATTTTATCTGGAAATAAAGTTTATGTTAAATTAACATATTTATAATGTTAAATTTATTTAAAAGAAAATGTTATTCTTACATTTTTATGATAAATAAAAGGAAGAGATATATCGATTTAACATATGGAAACTGTTATAGAGAGAAAAATAACACAACTTATCTGTTAATTTTAACATATAACTTATTTCATCAAAAATTCGTGCATTTACATATTAATTGTGTTATTTTAACTCTTAGAAACGGTGAATATTAACTCAACGCAGAAATGTCAAAATAACACAACGATAATATGTTACATTAACATAAGAGTATGTTAAAAATTTAACACAAAAATTTTTACACGAGAAAAATTCCACAGAAATACAAAATGTTTTTTACCGTGTATGTAATATTGCATTGATATCGAAAATTTTCGAAAATCTTGTCTTGATTTTTTTGTATCTTGCAGAAATCTCTTTTTATATTTTCTCGATTTTATTAACAATTTTCATTTAACTTGATAATTATTTATAAAATAATATTTAATATAATCTTTATAATATATAATAATTTTTAAAATTATTTCTTGTGTCATTCATTATATATTATATATGTATATACAGGGTGTCCCCGACCACCCGTACACCCCTTTTAAAATGAAAATAAATGACTTTTATCAAAAGTCACGAACAATTTTTAAATAAATCAGGTATGTTCTATATTAAATGGTGATATTTTCTACTTTTGATTCCGACCGGAAATATGCCATCCGGATCGGAAGTTGAATTTTTTTAGGGGAACATGATACTTTTTATTACAGATTCGAATTGTACATGAAAAAATAAGAAACTTTTGTATCAAATGTTTTTTCTAAAAGTACTTCTATCAATCTTAAAATTGACCTTGAAAGTAACTGTGATGAAATAATGAACTTCAATTTTAAGATCGACAGAGGCACTTTCAGAAAAAAAGTTTGATACAAAAGTTTCTTATTTTTTCACGTACAATTCGAATCTGTAATAAAAAGTATCATATTCCTCTAAGAAAATTCAACTTGCGATCCGGATGGCGTATTTCCGGTCGGAATCAAAAGTTTAAAATATCACCATTTGATAGAGCGTACCCGATTTACTTGAAAATTGTTCGCGATTTTTTATAAAAGTCATTTATTTTCATTTTAAAAGGATACCCTGTATATATTAACTTCTTTTAAAAATTCTTGATAGAGCCAATAAACTTCGCAATCTTAATCTTGATAACAAATTATAAATTTACATGAGAACTAATTAAAAATCTTGTCTTGATCTTGCCTCGAATTTTCAGGACAGGCCAAAACAATATCAAGATTCGCCATGATATCTCGTGCAAACTTAATTTCACAACATTGCTATTATTTTTTACTTCTACATCTCTAATGAAATGACGAACCCACGGATGTACATAGGAATCTAATCATCTTAATTCAACAAGAAATTTAATTAAAGTTATTCACTTCATATACATAATTTAAGAAATGACTAATTTATTTTACGACCTTTGAGAGAAAGCCCAATCTGCGACGAGAAATTGACTCGACAATAGTTTACGCACGTCGCGTAAGTGCTAAATCGTTAATGTTTAATACACCACGGGTGTACATAATCATGTGATTTAAACTTTCTGAAGACCTCTCGGATATGTAATTAACGTCGCGTACTCGGCCGAGAGTTAGGAATTCCATACCTTAGTTAAATATGCATCCGGGTTTACGTTTGACGCGATCGTCAACGAAGAATAACTCTTCGCGCGGAACCAAGTAACGAGATTACCCGTTGTATTTTACGCTAAAGCGAATGTAAGACGCGGCGTTTATTCCGTGGCGTTATATGAGAGAGATTCTACGGGGATGACGTTAACATGCACAGCGAACGGAGTGGTCGATAGCACGTCTCGACGCTTGTCTTTGCGGATAAATTTAAGTTGGACGTGGGTGCAACGACAAAGAGCTATTGCATTTTATGGAATGTCCAATAGTCGTGAGGAAAATGCGAAAACGAAGCGAAAAAAGCCTGCATTATTATAGACGAATGCTAAATAAGTAACAACAGTCTGCACACATGTTATGTCTATACTTGAGCTGATATTTTTATATTTTTCGTTTATAAATATAAATTAAAAAGTCATTTTTTAATTTCCTTAAGAATTTATGTCGATTTTATATCATATTATAAATTTTCCTGATAATTCCATTCAGAATTTATTTGATTTCCGCGCTATTTTTATTCCGCTCGGCTTTTATTAACCCAGTTTTATTGTTTTATTTAGTAATATTCAGAGCCTCATCGATTTTTTCAATCAACTTTGTTGATTTTATTATAATTATGAATAGAAGTATCAGAAGCTTTATTGTCGTTGATGCTACAAATTCTCTTACTTTTTGTCATAAAAAATTATAAATAGGATTGCACGAGATACTAACAATAAGTCTTGACATTGTTTTGTCTCGAAACTTCGAAGATTAAATTTTTAATTAATTATCAAGGTAATAACAATATTAAGATTGTTAAGAGAGCTTATTGGTCTTGTCAAGATTATTGATTAAAAAAACTAAAATAAAATAAGCATATTAATAAATTAGATAAGAAAAAAAAATACAAATTATGTACAAATTTAAACAATTTTATTTAATAAATAAAAACATTTAAGTTAATGTGAATTGATACAGTAAATTTAATACAGTAAACAAAATAAGCAATATAAAATTTTACAATTATTTAATTGTAGGAAATTTTACATACAACATTTATACAGTTCTCTGATTGTGCATTTGAGCAGCGTTTACGTCCTCTATTATTGTACGCAATTGCCTTTTCGTAAAATAAATTGCGATTTAATTTAATACATCGTGTTTTGTGGAAAATGAACGATTGACGTAGATAGTAAAAATATTTTATATTATATTATAAAGAATATATTAAATACTTTTCATTTTAAACTGTTCAATATTAGATAAAAATTATTAATAAAATGAGGCAGGACGATATAAGATGAGATTTTTGCTACCAATATTCATTCAAGACCAACTCAAGATGAAGACAAGGTTTTAAGTTTTCGAAAATTTCCAATTATTTTACGCACATTGTCTTGTCTCTTGTGTGATTCAAGTTATAAAACCCTTATAAAATCTAAATTTTTATATTGATTTATTCGCATACATGTACTATAGTTTACATTAAACATGATAATTTAATTCCAACGAATTTTTGTTTCATTTTAAAGATTTCACGTACATTTCGCATCTGCCTGTGTTAATTATTCAGTTTTTAGAACTTCTAATTTGTTCATTCTGCTTATGTATATTTTAAATCTGCATTCACGATATATTATCGTGTCAAGTTATCAATTATCATGTTTGTTACGAGAAAGTAGTACATGTCACATGCGTAAAAGTCAAAGACGTAATTTTCTAGATATTTACTTCAAGTGCAATAAAGCGAATGAGAAAGTTTGGGGACAAACAAAAAAGTGGTATAGCGTCTGAATAGAGTAAACTCCTTCTCTCCCGAGGTGTAGAGTGTATACATAAATTCATGTCCTACTTTTTCCCCCCTTTCTCGGCAATTTCGGAGGCAAGAAATTACGTTTTTCGACTTCTATCACCGCGTGTACGCGCTGTTCAGAATCCACTCCCACCTCGTTACTTAGTTTCGTCTCTACAACGAAGCAATGAATTTTTATATGAAGGATTTTCTTCTCGCGTCGAGCTTTATCCCGAGGATACCTTCCGGATATATGACGAGGAGAAGGACGGAGGATCGTAATCCAAAAATATATGTATTCGATTACGTGATATGCGTACGCATAAATTTCACGTGATTTAATTTAATCTCGACGGCAGGGAATTGTTCGAGTTTAATTTATGCCCTGTCCACCGAATAAAAAAATGCACACACGTACAACAAATTTTATGTCATTTCAAATTAGAGATTTCAGAAACAGATTTTAAAACGCATCATTGCGTATGAATTTCGGGAGTGATTTTTTTCTCTCTCTTTTTTTTCGTAACAAATAATGAACCGGAAAATCATCGAGGATTAAAGATATCGTTGGAAAATAAAAAAATTACGCGATGTAAAATAAAAGATTGATTTATTGAGATTATTTGACGCTCTTCAACAGGAGTGATTCCCGCGGCTGTAATAGAAGCCGATAGTATCTCGGAGACTCACCATTTTCCGAAGCTTTCTGAGACAGCGAAACCCTTAATTAACAAACATAATAGCTTAATTTGGTCTACAGCTCTTAATGCCTTATCAAGCGAGGTTACTGGTACTGATTAAACAGATTCCAAGCTTGCGCTACCATGAGACGTAGGAAATTAATTTCCACCGCGTACCTGCTCAAGGTGTTCGATCCGTCGACAAGACGGAGACGGAGAGGGAGAGAGAGAGAGAGAGAGAATTATCAAGCCTGCTCATTTTAGAGACATATTGAAATAGTATATTTGACAAATCATTTAACGCAATTTATATGTATGTGTGTAATATTTAGGAAAAATATAATATAAAGTTAAAAAAATTAAAGTTCATATTTCAAATATCGATATTTCAGCTTTTGAATCGGCCATTTTGAATGTAAATTTTAATAATAAATTTGATATCAACATCCTCATCTATTTATAAAATCTAAAACTGCCTTCATATCAGAGTTTCTCTTTTGGCAAAGCCGCAGGCACGAAAAAGATGAAATATTTCGGAAGTTTTTTTTTGTAATACATATTCACATCGATTAAAATAAAGTAAGTTTTTATTATACATATTTTATTATATATACAGGGTGTCCCGGGTTTTTTCGTTCAAACTTTGAGAGCTTATTTTACAAGTTGAAACGAGAAAAAAATGTTATATGAAGTTTGTTTGGAAAAGCTTTATTATGAAATTATGAAAAAAAATGTTCACAAACTAAAAATAATGAGTTAAATGTTTTTTCTCTCATTTCGAAGTGTTGTCCTCATACGTTGACACAAGCATCGATGTTCTATGAAACTTATTATATCACTTTCCTGAGCGTTTTCTCGAATTTTAGTAACTGAGTTTATAATTCGTTGCATTAGTTCTTCAAGTGAAGTCACCTCTGTACAGTAAACTTTATCTTTTAAAATTCTATAGATTCCTCATAGTTCCCCATAGATAAAAATCCAATAAAAATCCATTAAAAATCCATTTATGAAGTAGGTAATCTTGAGTAAACACCAAGAGTATTGTTTAAGACAATATTATGTTATTTGTGATAACTTCGTAATAAAGCTTTCAAATAAACTTCATATAGCATTTCTTTTTATTTCAACTTGTAGAATAAACTCCCAAAGTTTGAACGGAAGAACCCGGGATACTCTGTATATTCGAAATATTGATAACAATTTTGCCAAAAATTGTAAATTATTTATGATATTAGCTGTTTTAGAATTTATTTATTAGTTAGTCACGTATCCGTCAATAAATATATCTAACACACAGATGAAATTTTATACTGTAATTTGAAAGAAGCGTATGCAATTTGAAGATAATACATATTTGTGTAACATATTTGTACATTTGTAGCATATGCGTATCTGTCGAATAATTCTGAAGGAAACCTCATAGTTTGCATGATCCTGCTGTGTTGTATTGAAGTGAAAAATTGATAATATTTTTTGTCTCCGAAACTGTTATTTAACATTTATAAGAAATTAATAAAGATATATTAGAGTAAAAATGAATTCGACAGTGACTTTCAGTTTAGTTTTAATTTAAATTTTAGAGCCATCTTAATCGAACACCGATTAATCGATAATTAATACATTTGTTATTAACAATATTTTTGCCGATATTTCTCTTTCTTTCTCTTTATAATATTCTCGTTCTAAAATATGTTTGATTCGCTATGTTCGCAATTCTGTTGATTGAGTTAATTAATGATTAAATTAATAAGCTTATGATCGAAATAATCATTAACCTCCAAATATTCTTCTTTCTCTCCTTATGTTAATGCGAGTACATTAAAATCAGATAATAACAATACATATCAGTTTATCCTAACAATTAATAGTAAATGATGTGATTTGTTGAGTCTCTCTTTAGACGTAATGATATAGATAATGCGTGATAGAAACCATCGTTAAAAGACGATTTGTTGGGTTTCCCTTTAGGCGTAATGACATATGAAATGCGTGATGATGGAAACCATCGTTAAAATACGCATATTTTGAGGAAAGCAATGAAATATTTTCAGAACGTAATATTATTTTAAATATCTCATAAATTTAGAATTTAATCTCTATATTAATGAATATTATCCTCTGAGAATAAAGATTCCTTTTAGAAAAAAATAATTTGCTGATTTTTAATATTATTTTTCAATTGCATATATTTTTTTAATTATAAGATACTTCGCATCGCGCGCGTTTTCCCGTTTATTTAAGTAATTCAACGCTTCTTGAATTTTTATATGAAAAGCGATGTTTTTATAATATGTTAATAAAATACGTGATAAAACTTAACTCATCAATATTTATCATCGCGCAATTCATGTAATTTGTAATTAACGATTACATTATTTTTTCTTAAAAGTAACTAATTGTTTTTTCTATCAATTGATTCCTCACATTATTTTGTGAATAAAAGTATTGAGGTGTTGAGATATTCAAAAAATAAATATTTTACTAAATAGATATTTTACTAAATAGATTTTACTAAATAGATATTTTACGGTTTATGTGAAATTAAAATATTATTTCGAACCTCATAACGAACCTCGAGAATTACTTAATAAAAAAACGTTTAATTATAATATTTTTATTACATATTCTGTATAACTTATCTTGAGAGCTTTCCAAAACAATATAATAAAATATTTTTTATTGAGTACTTTTCGAATAATTATGAAGCTTGAAATAATTTCTTTATTTTACGTAAATCATAAAATATCTCGTAAAATATTCATTTTTTAATTATCTCACCTTAACATTTTTATGCAAAATAATGTGAGAAATCAATTAGTGTAGAGAAAAAAATTCTTAATTTTAAGAAAAAATATGTAATTGTTAATTGCGAAATTTTTCAGATTCGCAGAATATTTCAAATTTAAAAATGATCTTATCGAGAATCTTTATTCGATAACATTAAATATAAACACATTTAATTAAACATTATAGCATTTGATAATTGATTGTAAAAATTATATTTCAGGTGTCTGTGAAGCTGGCACGATAATCTAGAAATTTCACAAAATTACTAAGAGTTCTGATAGATAAATGTTTATGCGAAAGGGACTGAAGCGGTTGATAAAAAAAAATATATCGCATTCGTTTTTTGTCGCTAGTGTTAACGAAAGTAAGTGCCTCTTATTGATTTTACTTTTATATTTTATATTTTATTATTCTGTTTCGAAAAGATGTAATTATGCCTTGCGACCAACTCTTTCTCTTCTATTGCAAACTTTCATAAAAATGTTATTAACGTATGAATGAATTTCTTCGCGATTTTTTTTTCTCACCTCGTCTCGAAAAAATCAAAAATATAAAGATGGTTTATCGATTTTAACTTTTCGAAATTTCACGTGAAAATTCATTTCTTTTATAATAAATTATCAAAATGTATATAAAGAAAATTTTAACCTTTCCCTCATTTAGTTATATATATATACGCCAAATATAAAAATCCTTTTTATTAGTTAAATAATATAGTAATAAAAGAAATGAAAGAAAGAAGGATAAAAAGAAGGCCAGATTTGCACGTGTAGTGTGTGAACAACTTTAGCAATAAAAAAATTCAACCTAATAAACTAATTATATTGAAACTAATTGCATTTGAAACAGAAAAGCACCCTGACCCTTAAACAAGTCTCGAAAAATTGCTAATTTTGATCAGCGCTGAGACTATATTAATCGGACACAATTTAGCAAGTGACCTTAGAGCGTTTCATTTAATTCATACAAATATTATTGATATGACAGTTCAATTGTACTGTCATCAGCCACTTCCTATTGATAGCATAGATAAATTATATAAGCAGAGATGTATTTATCATCCAGGAAAGTTCGATGGAAGAACTAATGGGGAAATGGGAGAATATTATTGGACTTGTTGTAAGGGCTTGAAATTTTCAACCAGTTAATAGCACAGGCAACTTATACAAACAGCGTTGTATCTATCATTGGGGCAAATTATTCAATGGAAGGACCAACGGTGAGATGAATCGGAAATATTGGACTTGTTGCAAGAGCTTGAAATTTTCAATCGGTTGCGAGTCAGGAATAAAACGCCAGAGAAAGATAGGGATATATGTGGGAGGAGATCGGACCTTTACACGCTCATTAGCTCAATGAGCGATAGATTTCATCCGTGGCAACGGCATTCCTGGAGAGAGCCTTTTTCAGCCTAACGAATAATTGATGGAAAACAATATTCGTAGACTAGAAAAATACGTGAGGCGTAAGTGGCTGAATCGGGAATCGAACCCGAGTTTTTCGCTTTCTGGGCAACTGCTCTAAACCACTGAGCTACCCAGGCCTCACATCTAATGTTGCTTTTTAATACAGTGATATGCGACGAGCGATGTTGGTATCTCACTCGATGGATGCCGATTGCCATGGAGGATCCCTGAAAGGTCGCTCGCTGACCAAATAAGTGCCGGCGGAGGTATTTGCGTACACGCTGGCTTCCAGATATATTTTGTATATTATATAAAAGTCATTAATTACCAGTGTTTTATACTTATATTTTATACAAGACGAATCACGAATTTTATATTTATAAAAATCAATATACATACAAGAATCTGTATGTATTTATGGTTTATATTATTGCATTATATATATATATATATATATATATATATATATTTGTGATATCGACTATTTTTATAAGAATTCTGTAACTAAATAATATCGTAAAATATATTTTTTAACTATTTTTATATGAATTTTGTAACTAAATAATATTGTAAAATATATTTTTTTGAGCCTTACATACATCGGTGTACATATTTATATAAGTTTTAATTATAAGCAAAGTTATTTGATTATTCTTTTATAATAAAATTAAATTACGTGAAAGTGCTTTCAATTTTTTTAAACAATGAAATAATCGATCATGCAAAAATTTGCGAGTCTCTATTTTAAATAAAGTTTTGATTAACAGAAATATATATATATATATATATATATATATGTGTGTGTGTGTGTGTGTGTGTGTGTGTGTGTGTGTGTGTGTGTGTGTGTGTGTGTGTGTGTAATAATTGGATTAATAAGATTTTATTCTTATCGCTCTAATTATTTAAAATTCGTTGATAGGAGTAATCAATTATAAAGAAAGGCAAGAAGAAACAAACTAACGCATTTTGAGCTTAGTATGTGATGGAGATTCATTTTATTACGCATAATGTAACGCTCATAATTTTATTGATCTATTGTATTTCAGCACTATCCTTAATCTTGAAAGTTGCGATCATTTTTACAATTAGATGAGAGAATAAAAAAAGTTCGTTGAACTCTTAACTTTGCATAAAAGAATTCTTAAAAATACGTACAAATTTCAGTATTTTTTATTTATTTTTTTGTCATATATTGGGATTCTAAAAAGAAAAAATTTTAAAAGTGAGATATTAATAGGGAAAGAATTTCAGGAGTTCAAGGATGCGTCACTTTCTCTTCTTTCCTTCTGAGAGAATCATTAACAACACAATGAAACTATATAGATATATAAATAATTATTTTCAATTATCTCGTGTGATTTTATTGTTCGCCTTCTCTCTATTTCCAACAATATTTGCGTATCCATTACATATATATACATACATATATATCTATCTATCTATCTATATATATATATTATTCTATAAATACTGTTATCGTATTTATTCAAGTGCATTACGAGATAAAGTTACCCGTTGATCCAACGAAACGATATTCTTTCGCGCAAAGAAAAAGAAATAAAAGAAAAACAAATGAAAAAATATTGCTATTACAATTATTATCGAATATGTGTCAGATTATCTTCGTTTTGATAAAAGTTCAAAAGTCAAGCAAATTAATTCTTGGAAATTAAAATTGATTGTTTCATAGTTTTTCGATATTAAAAATCACGAAAATGTCGTATTTTGTTTAAAAATGTATTTGTTTTTATAAAAGTTTTTTTTGAAATTAAGAGTTCTCTGATATTCTACGTTGTCATGTTTTATATTCTCAAACATACAATGAAAAAAACAATATATTCATATTTTTATAAAGCATATCTTTGAAAACTTTGATAACATTTTTGTTACATTTTATTTTCAATTTGTTTCATCTCTTGTTTTCGCTTTGAAATATCAAGCTTTGAATGAAAATAGGTGGGAGAATAATAGATTCGTTTATATTATGCAGATTCTCAAACGCAAGTAATTAGATTATATTGATATAAGCAAAAAATTCTTAACATTTGCAGCGGAGTCATTAGTTTGGGTAATTATTATTCCATTTAATCATTTTTATTCTTACTCGACGAGACAGTAATGACAACATTATTTCTTTTAACATTTAAATAATAAAATATAAAAGTAGTTAAATAATGAATGATACGAATTTCAGCGGCAAAATAATTTTCAACGCGTTTTAATATTTCAGAATGTCGTGCTGGATTTGTAAAAAAATGTTTAAAAAAATATTAATTGGTCGGAACTTTACGTAAAAATGTTTCTAAAGGAGAGAACTTTTATACAATTGTCGAGAACTGTCGCAAAAACTATGGAAAATCATCAGCACGACACATTTTCACTAATTATAAGTATCGTGCTGGTCGGTTAAAATTATTTAAAAATTATTAATTATTGAAATATCGGTTTAATATTGCATATTTAGGTTGAACAGAACTATCGGAAACTCTTCACGGACACATAAATATAATTATTTTTGCAATCACATTAATAATACACGTACATGATATAATTATTCTTACTCAAAAAAGGTATCTCGATTTTCGATGTATTTTTTATCACTTCAATGCTTATAAATTTAGAGATTATTTCAAGATTAGAAATTATTAATTTAAAAATTATTAATTAATAAAATATCGGTTTGATATTGCATATGTAGGCTGAACTTGAACAGAATTATCGGGAACTCTTCACAGACACATAAATATAATTATTTTTGCAATTATTTTTGCAATCACATTAATAATACACGTACATGATATAATTATTATTATTCAAAAAAGGTATCTCGATTTTCCATGTATTTTTTATCACTTCAATGCTTATAAATTTAGAGATTATTTCAAGATTAGAAATTATTTATTTAAAAATTATTAATTAATGAAATATCGGTTTGATATTGCATATGTAGGCTGAACTTGAACAGAATTATCGGGAACTCTTCGCAGACACATAAATATAATTATTTTTGCAATCACATTAATAATACACGTACATGATATAATTATTATTATTCAAAAAAAGTTATCTCGATTTTCGATGTATTTTTATCACTTCAATGCTTATAAATTTAGAGATTATTTCAAGATTAGAAATTATTTATTTAAAAATTATTAATTAATGAAATATCGGTTTGATACTGCATATGTAGGCTGAACTTGAACAGAATTATCGGGAACTCTTCACAGACGCATAAATATAATTATTTTTGCAATTATTTTTGCAATCACATTAATAATACACGTACATGATATAATTATTATTATTCAAAAAAAGGTATCTCGATTTTCCATGTATTTTTTATCACTTCAATGCTTATAAATTTAGAGATTATTTCAAGATTAGAAATTATTTATTTAAAAATTATTAATTAATGAAATATCGGTTTGATATTGCATATGTAGGCTGAACTTGAACAGAATTATCGGGAACTCTTCGCAGACACATAAATATAATTATTTTTGCAATCACATTAATAATACACGTACATGATATAATTATTATTATTCAAAAAAAGGTATCTCGATTTTCGATGTATTTTTTATCACTTCAATGCTTATAAATTTAGAGATTATTTCAAGATTAGAAATTATTTATTTAAAAATTATTAATTAATGAAATATCGGTTTGATACTGCATATGTAGGCTGAACTTGAACAGAATTATCGGGAACTCTTCACAGACGCATAAATATAATTATTTTTGCAATTATTTTTGCAATCACATTAATAATACACGTACATGATATAATTATTATTATTCAAAAAAAAGGTATCTCGATTTTCCATGTATTTTTTATCACTTCAATGCTTATAAATTTAGAGATTATTTCAAGATTAGAAATTATTAATTTAAAAATTATTAATTAATAAAATATCGGTTTGATATTGCATATGTAGGCTGAACTTGAACAGAATTATCGGGAACTCTTCACAGACGCATAAATATAATTATTTTTGCAATTATTTTTGCAATCACATTAATAATACACGTACATGATATAATTATTATTATTCAAAAAAAGGTATCTCGATTTTCCATGTATTTTTTATCACTTCAATGCTTATAAATTTAGAGATTATTTCAAGATTAGAAATGCGCGTTTTTCTTTATTATACGTTATACACGACATCCACCTGAGGGAGGAATAATTTTCTTGTTTGTAAAACAAGAAAAACATTGCGCAAGTTACTTAACTTACTTGCGCGCGAAAGAAGCTACATATTTATGAGAAGAACGATGATGCTCGTTTATTTCGGTGACGTTAGTGGACGTTAAATAAATTTCGAGGTAGTCGTTTACGTCGCGACGACGAAGGATGGACATGAATTACATCTGTTTTAGAATTCAGGTCCTCGAAAAAGACCTTGGAGGAGACGCAAAAAAGACAGTAGCAGTAAGGCAGCCCAACGAAAGACGACCGTGCTCGTTACGGAGATTTAATTAAATTGTTTCAAAAGTGGCATGCTTAAACGAACCTTACGTATGATACCTTTGAGACTGATTAATTAAACCCCGGAATCGAAAAATGGAACTAATGATTCTACGATCCCCATTGTTAGGAAACGCGAAAGGATATAATGATTCATAATCCTCTCGCCTGACTCTTACGCGATCGTAAATGATAAGCCGCAGTGCCTTCTCTGGGACACTTAATTACGTGCCCATCCGAGAAGTTTGCGTGACTCGCCTACTAAATGGCTACCAATCCGAGTGTCACTTAAAATAAATCGCATAACTCCTTCCCGATCTTTTAATTAAGTTTCAATTTAATTTAATGCCAGTAATTTATAAGTCATTACTTTTCGATTCCTTCCTTCTCAATTTTTATGTCACATTTAGAAATCACTTGACGTCGTATTTAAGTTAAACGAAATGCATAAGCAATTGCTAATAAGTCAGTAACAATTCGTCATATTTATTTTCAACGTCACGCATAATTTTTTTTAGTATATTTTGATTTAACATAAAAATTTCTCTAAAATATTCCTCCTTATAAATCATCGTAAAAACGTAATGAAGTACATGGAGATATTATACAAAGTATTTTTATTAAAAAAAAAAATAAAAAATACAGTTTACATTCTTTTTCCGTCTTTATTTAATTCATTTAATATTATGTTTGTCCATTCTTTTATCGTACAATGCTAGCACATGAAAAAAAGCAACAACACTTAGTAGAAATTATTCGTTGTAAAAATGTGGCGGCACTTTGGCTGATTAATGCGCGTTGGGCGCGCTACTATTAAATATTCTCTCACATAATTGGAATTCTCTATTTTATTTGTGATTTCTCCCACGTTCGCGCTAACCGCCAGAAAACCGGCAGAAAATGCGAAATTTCGTGTTTTACGCATGTTTGTAAAGTCGACGATGAAGGCGTGTTTAACCCACTCCACGATCGCATTTGCGAGATTAAACCACTCTTATAGAATAATCTCATTCCCGTAAATGCTGCGTGGTTGGGTCAAGAATCGCAGAAGATGCGTCTTGTGCATACGATGCGGTTCAAGATTCTGCAAATCGCTTCGATGAAGCACCGACATTTTAATATTTATGGTATTCGAAATTTTAATCTCGATAATACTGTCTTTATTAATTGTAAACTGCATTTGCAGTTGTACACGTAACAACGTGAAGATAAATAAATATACTATAAGATAACTAAATATCTAATAAATATATTATTAATGGGATTATCTATGTTTACTAATTATTCGATTATTAAAATGATGTATTTCTCATAAAATTAAAAAAGAATGATAAGATTACTTATCTCGATAATACTGTCATTATTAATTGTAAACTGCATTCGCAGTTATACACGTAACAACGTGAAAATAAATATACTATAAGATAACTAAATATCTAATAAATATATTATTAATAGGATTATCTATATTTACATTAAAATTAAATTACATTGAAATTAAAAAATATATGATAGGATTATACATCTATTATTAATTATTACATTATTACGTGCATTTATCATGAGATTTTTCACCAAAGAGAATATAGGATGGACTTTTAATTTTTCAGTATTAGTTTTTAATTTCAAATATTTAAGTTTTTTTTCATTATCGGTTCATATATTGAAATACATAAGAATAATATATGATCCGACAATGTGAGAAAATTGCGCTTACTTCTAATTAAATCGCCAGATAAAATATATCGTGCCCGAGGATAACGAAATTATCTCTCGATAATTAAAGGATTAAATAAGCTCTTTCAGATGGGGGGATCGATATTATAAAATCGATGAGGAGAATGTTATTGGCGCCAGTAGTGGCGAGTGTTTAAATTGTCTGTAGGTAAGGGACTTCCCGTGTTACAATCCATTATATCAGGCGCTAAAGAGTAAATTCTAGTCCCCAACCTTAATCGCTTTCCCGTGTTACTGCGCGACATTACTCCGGAACAAATCGCGGCTACTTTCGAGTAAAACGAGTAAAATTCATGGAACAGAAATAACTCTTCCGCCTGAGAATTCCGCTATTTTTTTCTTCCTTCTCCATTTTCTCGGCCGTCCCGTGCGCGAGCGCCGCCAGGCGGGAAAAGGGAGAAACCGACGAGCGTCGGAAAAAGATCAAGAATACGGGGATCGTAAGTCATCGTGCGATGAGGCCTTGGATACCGTCCAGAGGAGAGACACCGGGTAAAGAGGAATAATAATACGATGAGCGAAACGAGCGTCGTGGAGGGACGATTTTTCATCGCGAGATTAAATAGATTAGGTGCCACGGTGTCACACGTCTCTCGCGGGGAATTTATGCGCTCGGCGATCGCGATCGCCGATGTAGTTGCCGCTGCCACTGCTGTCAGTCAGTACATCCCTCGCTCCCATTACGGGATGCAGCCGGCATGCTTAGTCTACGACAATGGAAGCCAATATATCTGCAGCAGAGATCAGTTCCTATCTCTTCGAGTATGTATCTGGGAAAAGGAATGAATTAATTCTACGATTTCGCAAACAGAGGACTCGCTGTTCCAGCAGACAATGCAGAATCTATCGCGTAGATGCGAATCTTGGTCTTGAAATAATCAGCTTTTGAATGGAATATAATTTTAAATCGAAAGAAGTCCTCGGTCGCTTGCTTTTCCAGTTAAAAGATTAGGGTTACACAAGATTAAAGAGATAATAAAAATATTAAAGATTTCAACAAATTTAAATTTCGTCTCGACTTTGTAGCAAAAGTTTCGTCTTATATTATAATAAATATTATATTATATTATAATTATATTATAATAAATATTATAATATATTTATTATAATATTTATTATAATATAATTATAATATAATATATTATATTATATTATAATTATATTATAATAAATATTATAATAAATATTAATTATTATATTATAATAAATATTAATTATTATATTATAATAAATATTGTATTAAATATTAAATAATAAAAACATTGTATTAAAGATTTCAACAAATTTAAATTTCGTCTCGATTTTGTAGCAAAAATTTCGTCTCATATTATTTTATCTCAATTTTATTAACAATTTTTATCTAATACTGAAAAAGATTGATTAAAGTAATATATCTAACGTAATTTTTATAGTATAATTTAAGATAATTATTGCTATTTATGTCATTTGTTTACTTCCTAAAGCACTATAAATAAATGCATATATTCGTAGTTTTATGAAAAGGCAGTTACATACATGATTAGAATGCAGATTCACATGTATTCAATCAGAGAACTGCATACATGCAAAGTGTGCAGCTAAATAATTGCGTAAAATTGGTGTTAATATAAATGTTTTCATTTATTAATATTATTAATAAAATAAAATAATTTATTTATTCATTAATAATATAAAATAATCTTTAATTATTAATAATAAAATTTTTTTTAAGTTCGAATATAATACAGTCTTTTTCCTCATCTCATTTCCAAATATATACGTTTTAGCTTTATTTTTAAATCCATAATCTTGACAATCTTAGCCTAGGTGTTATCTTCATAACTAATTCAAAATCTTGTCTTAATCTTGTCTCGAATTTCGACAAGGTAATATCAAGTCTAATCTTAGTGTCTCGTGCAACCTTACAAAAGATCAACAAGAGATTAGTTCGAAATTAAAATAGAGAAGCGCACGTTGCTAAACATTGTTGATAATACATCAATTATACATATTGTTATTACTTTTACGTCCCAAAAATATACACTCCGATCACACAGCAGCATGGACAGCTGAAACGAACACAAACTATATAAAACAAATATAAAACGAATATAAACGAACATGTAACTATAACGAATATAAACTTTTCAGATCTAGCGCCTCGACTGATATACGATGCGACATTATTTGTCGAAAACTACCGCGTGGAATCAAAAGTTGCAGCGTATCCCCGGTAACACAGAGCGAGCCCTTTAACGCGAGGTGCTCGAGAACCTTCAACGAGTCCTCCCTCGAGCTCGTCGTCGCCCTCAAAGGGAACGGTAATCGCGGTCTACGTACGTCGCCATATTGTTCGTCCAAGACCGCGCTCGTCTAATTATTATCAGTTGCAGAGAACACAGTTTATCCCGGAAATACCGGGTGTATACAGGTGTACGTGTGCAAAATACATATGCACGTATGCGTGTGTGTGTCCCTGCTCTCTCCTACTTCAAAGGCATGCGCTAGTCACGTGCATCCGCGTCCTTCGTGTCGTTTCACCTAACCATCTTCTCTATCTCTCTCCCCCGGCCTGATCCTTACGCCCGACATTTCTCTACACCACGTATAATATGCGGCTGTATGCATGGCGCCGTGTCATACGGTGCACGTCTGATCCCTCCGGCGCGAATTACTGTCGGCGAGGAATTGCCAGAAAATTTGTCGTGTCGGCTTTATAAAATAAAGCCCGTAGATATACGATTCTTTCCCGACAAGAGACACGCATGTTCGCGTTAATTCGTTTCCTAAATGGTAAGTTTCTTTCTTTGTTTGTTTTTTTTTTTTTCGGTCACCCGATGTGTAGTTGATTATATTCAGTCCGGTATATTAAAGGAGAAGGACGTCGGGAAATATAATACTAATAAGTTTCTGACATTATACTGACTTATGGTAAGAACGTAACGTATGAGGGTAATTTTCCGGCGAGATGAAAATTCTCTCGCGAGTGCATTGTCGCCCGAAAACACAATTTTGTCCGTACTTTTGAGAAAGGAAGAAAAAAAAAAGAAAAGAAGTGACACAATGCATCCGCAAGATAGATAGTCGCCGAAGATATAAAGTTGCTTCAATTCCTTCCGAGATGGAGGCGACTTGAGATAAATTATCGTTCATATAAATCAATAATACACGCTAATAAATCTTTCGCATTTCATATTTTTTAGGGTTTGCACAAGATCCAAGACAATATTCGTAAAAATATTGCATTGGTATTGAAAATTTTCAAAAATTTAAATCTTGTCTTGAGTGAATATTGGTAGCAAAAATCTCGTCTTGTATTGTCTTATCTGGATTTTATTAACAATTTTTTATCTAATATTAAAGAATTATTTAAATAATATTTAACATAATTTTTGTAATATAATTTGAAATAATTATTAATATTGTATTATATTTTAATTATAATTATTACTATGTAATCGATATAAATGCCGTCTATTTACATAAAAAAACATTTACTGTTTCATGGAAAAAAGAAATTAATAACTATTTACAGGCTCCAAGGGAATGTGCGGATATAAATATTTTGGAGAAAAATAAAACCAGATTACAAAGTAAATCTTTAAAAGCACTAATGTGCATCAATTCCTGGGTAAAATGCTCTTTAATGTCTAAAATTTGTGAGTTTGATTTCTAATTTTTTGATTTCTAATTTATAAAAATGTTATATTGTATTAATATTAAATGTTTTTAAATTTATCAATATAAATTAGTTAAAGATGTCAGACTCAACGAATATAAAATTAAATATAACTAATATCATTGGCAATATTAATATTACACAAATAATTTATTAAAAATTCAAATAAAGATATTCATTGAATAGATATAAATGTAATCGAATCGCGAACGTTTCGACCCTATTTTTGGATCATTTTCAGCGCAACAAGAAGGCAGATTATACAGTCAGGTTATTAAAATAATTTTTTAAAAAATTAAAACAATGGTAAAGAATTAAAAAATCTTATAATTGAAGCGGTGTCTCGTTATTAATGTTATTTTGACGATGTCTGTAGAGAAGTCAAACAATAACAGCAAATTAATATATAATTAATTAATATAATATAATTAATATATAATTAATTAATATATAATTGAAATAAAATAAACAGAACAAGTTAAGAAATATAAAAAAAATATAAAAAAATTAATGAAAGGTTCAACTTACAGGTTCAACTTACTCTTATTGCCAATGATATTAGTTATATTTAATTATCAATATAACATTTATATTGATAAATTTAAAAACATTTAATATTAATATAATATAACATTTTTACAAATTAGAAATCAAACTCACAAAATTTTTTATCGAATACAATTTTTTGAAATTCGTATATAGTGATTTATTTTCATTTACAAATATAAATATTTTTTTGAGAACCAATAATCTTGACAAGACTAATAATCTTGACAGTCTCAGTCTTGGTATTGTCTTGATAACTAATTAAAAATCTTGTCTTGAATTTCAAGACAAGACAAGACAATATCAAGATTAATCTTGGTATCTCGTGCAACCCTAATATTTTTATATCTATCGCGCATCTCTCTCTGTAAAAAAACATCCCACATAAAATTTCCCAAGTACATAAATGATTGTAAAAAAACCAAGAGGATATAGTGATTTTATTAATATCTGGAGCGATGTTCGACCGGCTTAAAGTGAAAGTTTGCGCCCGTAGACCGCGCTCGCTAATAGAATGAAGGTTTATTTTAGTCGACACGACGTCATTTTTAATGAAGAGATCGCACTCAGCCGTGTCCCAGCAGTTCCTCGTCGTGCTTCCCCTATTATAAAATCTATCGTAAAGTCAGATGAGGGGATGAGGGCAATTGTTAAATCCCGTACGTGAGAAAACATTCGTCGCGAAAAACACGAACGCATCCCTCAAAGCAGCTACTGCTGCTTCTGATATTTTTATGACCCATTTTATTTCACGACGGGCGTTCTAAAGCACAGCAGAAGCAGTTAGAAGAGCTTCATCGATCAGTCGTGTTGCCACAGTGCAACTATGACATTCGCGACTGCTATCGATAACAAGTTTGGAGTGCTTCTCGCAGTTCCATCTGTCCAAAAATAACGATCCTTGTTACCGTCGAGTACTAGAATAGAGTCGGGAGTGCATTTGGCCGACGAAGAAGTGCATTTATATGCGCGCGTATATTTTGCAAAAATACGATCAACAAAAAAAGATGCCCGCGTATACATCTATTTAAAATATTTCACCGTAAAATTTATGTGTTTCATGAATTAAAAACATATTAAATGAATTAAAATCGTTCCGGGGAAAAAATTAATGTTTCAAAATGAAATATCTCTCCCCGCAAACGACATGCAAAAATGCTGCTCTTTTTCTCCTAGAATTCATACGCGTATCTCGCTCGTATAATCTTTTTTATTAATAAAAGTTAAAATGAGAAAATTAATTAATTTCAAAATTAATAATTTAACAACGACGTCCCCTCGAGTCTTTTATTCGACGTTCTTTTGCACGACAATCGATATTATTGTTACGAGAGACGGCATTATTGCTTCCCGTTTGGCAATTGGGAAGTTAGTAGCACTTCGTTGCACGGGTTCCAAAAATTGAAACGGAAATCCGAATGCCGTCCCGAGATAGCAAAGGCGCAGTTTCCTCGTGCCAAAATTTACTCAATGGATGTACCGTTATCGAAAACGACGTTCGATAAAAATTTGCGTCGATTGCGACCGATCGGCTGACTTCGCGCGTGTTCATAAAAATCTCATTCCAGATACCATTTACATCCGCGATCGGGGAAATTCTATAAAGCGGAGTCGCAATTGCAGCGGATTAAAGCCCGTTAAAAATGCACGGTAAAAGTCAGTGCTTTTTTTTTTTTCCTTTTCATTTATTTCGCGGCGTTAACTATAACCGGGAAGGGGGATAAATATTGCGCAAAAATTACCGTCGTTTCGGAGAAACGAGCAATAAGTTCGCGGAATGCATCTCGGGGAAACTATTACAATAGGGGAGAAACGCACGACGGAATCGCGATCGAGGCAATATCAGTGCCTGCGACTTTATTGTTTCCCCGCAAACGATATTCCGGCTGCCATCTGCCATGAACGACCCCTCTCCCCCTCCCCCGCGACGCACCGTATGCGCCGCGAATTAATTTCCGATCTATAAAAATTACTGTGATTTCGCTCGAACTCGAAAGGCTTCGTTTTTTTTTTTTGACGTCGAGACAAAACTCGCTCGCGTTATTTCTTCGATTGTTTTGCTCTATTTCGCTATTTTCGAGCGAGTTTTCGATTTTTATTTAACGTTTCATCGAAGCGCAGGAATTAAATTAAAAGTCAAGCAGATACAAAATAAATAAATTAATTAAAAAATATATTTTATGTCCTCAAAATTTTTTTTTTTTTCACCTAGATATTTTATTTCCCGTGAGAAGTTTACTGATATCAGTAAGGAATTTTCACTAAATCTGCAGTCTTGGAATCGAAATATCGGAGCATAGAGAAGAATCTGGGTTAAATTATCTTGGGGAAAAAAATTGTCGACGTTGAAGAAAATTCTGTCGACGTCACTCTGTAAAGTAATTATTTTGCATAAATCAATGTACATTGTATTTTTCCGAACAATGGAAGCCCCTGATAAGAACGAATAAAAAATCAATATCATCGATTTTGAAAAAAAAAGAAGCAAATATTATCTCACGATTTATCAAAACAACAATATTCAAAGTAGTCCTCACAACAGAATTTCGACCTCGCAGGCATGCGAAGCGGCTTCGAAATAGCATTCGTGCCACGAAGACAATAAGACTAAAACGGAGAGCAGAAAGCAAGGATGTTTTCGCATGACCACATGCAAGCCAGTAGTGGATTAAGATTCTCCGGGTTCTATTTCTTCTCCGACTTGCTTCGCATTCAAAGCCAGAAAAGAACGCAATATGAGAATGGCAGACCTCAAAAACTGCATTTACATGGCCACTTGGACGGCCTTACTTTTTTCGTTTCCCTCTGATAAAAACACAACTAAAATTTTTCTCCTGAAAAAAAATAAAAAAAATTCCAAATCCTTAAATTCTTAAGTCTCATCTGACTAAATTTTACCACGAATAGGGCACGAGAGGGTTGCACGAGATACCAAGATTAGTCTTGATATTGTCTTGTCTTGTCTTGAATTTCAAGACAAGATCAAGACAAGATTTTTAATTAGTTATCAAGACAATACCAAGACTAAGACTGTCAAGATTATTAGTCTTGTCAAGATTATTGGTTCTCAAAAAAAAATATTTATATTTGTAAATGAAAAAAAATCACTATATAAGATTTAAAAAAATTTTATTCAATAAAAACATTTAATATTAATATAATTTGATAAATACATTTGATAAATTTAAAAACATTTAATATTAATACAATATAACATTTTTATAAATTAGAAATCAAACTTACAAATTTTAGACATTAAAGAGCATTTCACTCAGGAATTAATGCACATTAGTGCTTTTAAAGATTTACTTTGTAATCTGGTTCTATTTTTTAACATAGTCAGAGTTCCTATTGAGAAAAGTCTTTCTACTGGCATGGACGAGAATTTAAAATGTCTCGAGCCATTTTTGACAATATAGGATAAATATGAACCTGATTTTTTAAAATATTTTTCCAAAATATTTATCTGCACATTCCCTTGGAGCCTGTAAATAGTTATTAATTTCTGTTTTCCATGAAACAGTAAATGTTTGTTTATGATGTAAATAGACAGCATTTATATTGATTACATAGTAATAATTATAATTAAAATATCATACAATAGTCATAATTATTTCAAATTATATTACAAAAATTACATTAAATATTATTTAAATAATTTTTTAATATTAGATAAAAAATGGTTAATAAAATCGAGACAAGACAATACAAGACGAGATTTTTGCTACCAATATTCACTCAAGACCAAGACAAGATTTAAATTTTCAATACCAATACAATATTTTTAAGAATATTGTCTTGTTTTAGGTCTTGCGTAATCCCTATGAACAAATTACTGTTTAAAAGACAAAACAATATAAACAATACAACGAAGATAATCAGATAGATACGCCAAGAATTGTAAAATGGAAAATGCTTCCGGAAAATCACCTACACACACATACAAACTGTATCGCAAATGCCACTGCATTATTAAACACAAGACGGAAATTACTTTGAAGTTAAGCTTATAGTAAAGATAGTCCGCTTACTGTCCCCATATAATACGATACTGAGCGCAGTACGCCGAAGATTATTTCTGTGCGACGAAAAACGACTTCGAGGAACGTAACAGAGAGAATATAGGGAGCAAAAGAGGGATGCGAGTGCGAGGGAATGCAAAGAGGAGCAACGTTCCATGCTGGAACGTCGAAGATGCGAAGTACCAGGTGGTACGTTGCTCCTTTTCCTCTCCCGCTCTTTGATTTTTACTCGTTCCCAGTTAGAGTGGAAAGAGGGCAGGTGGAGGAGGAGGGAGGGAGAAGATTTTCCGCGCTCGGCAATATACCCTTTGACTCTTGAAGCTTTTCATCGACTTAGCCCGCTGGCGCGATTGAAATTTCTATCATTTTTTTCAAATCGAATTAAAATGACCGACGCGTTAACGTTCGTTTTAGCTCGACTAAATAACTTGTCCAAGGTTGTCATTTCGCGTATCAACAGTCGTGAAAAGATGGTCGCGGATAATAAATTTGATTGCGCGATATATTGAAAAGAATTCACAATTTTTAATTTAACTTTTAATTGAACATTTAATTTCATTTAACTTTTTGCACTGCAGTATAATGTGTTATAGTAATTAGCTTATTGATAACTGTATACAAACAATTTGTATAGAGATAGTTTTCATAATAAAAAATGAAAATTTGTAATAATTATTTAAAATATGCCTTAAAAAATCAAGTTATACATGTAATTGATAAATAATTTAGTCTCTCAAAGTTCTTCAATTTTATAGTAACTGTCAGTTTATTTATATAAGTGCTTCAGCTTGTATTTAATTAAATTAAAAAAAAAAATGTTTTGTATATTGTTTATTAAATTCTCTTTCGTAAAGCTCGATATATATTTTAATAAATCCGCAAAATGTTCGATTAGTGTAAAAATTTCACCGAAAGATTATCGCAAATGCGACGATAAAAGCTTCGATATCATTTCATATATCGTATAAATTCCTGCAAAATTAATTCCGTTTTATGTTCGATAAGAAATTAATATCTACATGTTGTGAAATTTTAACGCTTTGTAAAATCTCTTTTCAAGTCCGTATTTTATCGATTATTCCTTTCTATTTATTTTTCTCTTTATATTATTCTTGTAAAAAGGATGTATTTATGGATGAAAGAAATACATACGCGTCGATAGAAAACAACAATGCAAAAAGCAAGCTATTACATAACAATAATTTTTTTCTTCTTTCACGTTTCTCTATGCATTCTGATATGCACTAATTTTCTTTTTCACAATGCTGCCTACAGCAATATTTAATAACGTATAGTTTTTATCAGCTTCCTTTTCATGCAATCAAAATATTTAGTATCACATGAAATAAAATTATTCAATCGGGAGAAAAATTGATAGAAAGAGAAATATATACATTTACAAAAATAAAATTCGATATTGCGTTTTTGCAATCCAGTTTTTTTTTTTATGTGCGAAACGCATCCAAACAATTTGTAACAAACACGCCAACATCTGTACAGTTATTACTATCTTTTGATTACTACGAATACGATGATTTGCTGCTTGCTTTTATATAATTTATGTTTATAGATACTTTATATAATTAGATCAATGAGCTGTTGAAATAAGCCATCATCCGTAAAGAAATTTTTACGATGCATGCTTTATTCATTTCATAGCCTACGTCATTCTTGTATTCTTGTGTGTGTGTTGAAAGTAGAGTATGACCTGATTAGAAGAAAGCAACGTAGCATGCACGTGTTATCGTGCGTGAACCGGTTAAAAAGAATGCTATTACAATGTAAGAAAATCGTGCTGTTAAGATAACAATATTACAAATATTATAAAATGAAATAAGTTATATGGAATATAAAAATAAAGTGTCGTTGCTTTTTAATGATATGTTTAAAACGAGAAAATTTTTTCTTATGCTACCATAATTATAGATATATTTGAAATTACATTAGTGAAAATTCAGATTAATAAAAATAATCTATTAAATAATTAAATTTAAATCAATATATTTATAAAAAATTATAGATATATTTATACATTCCTTTTTTAAATTTATTCTAAAAAAAGCTAGAAGTATATTATTAGTATAGCAAATATTTATTTTAAGAAAATAATAAAAATAATATTTATGAAAATAATATTTAAAGTTTTCTTTTTTATTTTTTTTTGCTTGTATTTTTTGTTTCACACATATATCATTTCTTGTATTTTAAATGTTATTTTAAATGTGTTTTAGTAAAGAATATTATATAATACAGAAATAAATATGTGCATTTATCTTAAAAATAATTATCGTTTTTCTATAATAATAATTTATAAAAAGAATTAACAAAATTTAATAAAATATAAACAAAAATCAATTTAGATATAAATCGAGAAATAAATGTAAATAAAAATTCGTGAAAATACCATTCAAATATTTGACTACCTCTATAACTCATTGTCAGAGAAATAATAATGTAAATTAATTAAAACGATTAATAAAGAATAAATATTTAAAATATTTTTTAAACTCAAGTATTTCAAATAGGCTTTTAATTACTTAATATGTGATTAATACATGAAATTTTTTATCATAGCAATTTTTTGCAATTTATGTTATATTAATTAGATCTTCGGTATAATTTAGATGAATTAATCCTATATAATTTAATAGGAAAATGGCTCACGTAAATATATTTATTTTTGATTTCAAAAGTATTATTTTGTTCAGCTTTATATCAATAAAGTTTCCAACATTTTCTACAGTTTATATATTGTCATAAATAACGAGTCGACATAAATCAAAATTTTATATATGTTTTAAGAAACTATTTTATACAAATTTCATATATTATGTCCAAAATTATACAAAATACAAACATATAAAAAAATTGCATTTAAACAAAATGCACAAAAAATGCGTTGCATAAAATTGTTGCGTAAAATAAAATTGCAAAAATATATGATAATTTTAGCGTTATAAGAATAATAAAAATGTGCAAAATGTGTTTTCTTTAAAATTGGTATGTATTATATATAAAATAAAGAGATAAAAATATTCTGGTTATTTCATCTCTCTACACAAATATTGCAGAGTGAAGTTCAAATAATAGAAAATTTACTGAATAAACTCTCTCATACCACAATCTGGGAAAAAAATTTATATTCGACATAGAAGTGCATCGAATAATTGCTCTTCCAATAATAACTTTCAGCGTCGTCTAATAATATGGGCTTTCTGATCACAGCACGAAAATATTTCTTCCTTGAGAGAAAGAACTTAATCATGTCGGGTCGTGCAAGAATACTGTATGAAACTGCCGGAGTACTTTCGGAATGCCGAGCGTGCGGAAAATAATTTTCGTGAATAATAAAGAGTTACAGCGACACGGTAATGTAACTTTCCAGAGACGTGAGAGATAGTTCTCTTTCCTTGAGAGTGCGAATCTCTCATATAGTTATGTAAGTGCAATGAAAATAAAGCAATTCTCTCAAAATTGTAACATATTGCATCTTTGACATCATATGAATACAGTCCCATGTATTTGATATCCATCCGAAAAGTTTAAACGTGAAGCAAAAGATACAAGCTGTTTCCTTTAATTTTATAAAGAACTTCAACTTTATAAAATTTGTAAAAATTTTTCATCAAATGTATATATTATGAAATTTTTACAAGCACGAAGAAGAGCAAAAAATGAATTTTGACATAAAGACTTACGAATTATGTCATACTTTATTTATCAACTACTAATTTTCTTATGCTATAATTTTCTCGTTAAATGTTATATATCCTTTCAAGAAATATTATTTCAAGAAATTAATTTTGTAATTAACTTTATTTGACTTCATTTATTTGAATTTGATTAGATTTCAGCAGCCTTCGGGCTGCTTTTAGCAAATACGAATTATAGAAATCGTTAATACTCAGTTAATTTCAATTTAACTTACTTTAATTTACTTTAATTTACTTTAACTTTATATTATATTTAACTTATATTTTTAAATTTAATTTTAAAATATTTAATTTACATATTATATATTCTATAAATTAAATATAAAATAAATTAAACATTACATAAATCAATATTAAATTTAATTATAAAATTATACAAATTAAATTTGATTGTTATATATTCAATTGTTACATATTCAAAATTAAATTTTATTATTTTATATTCAATATATTATATTATATGTTCGTCAAATTAAAAAATACACGATATATGAAGAATCGCAGTAAACATAATTCTGCGACAGCTGTTAATAGGACATGTCAATATGATCCGGTAAGATTGATTTTGACTTTATTTTGACAAAACCACTTTGAAGGACGTACCGTATATTACATGATCGATCGTCGAGCGCATAATCTATGAACCCACGTGAGCCAGTCACGACAGAAAGCCGCAGTATAAGATTAATACGATCCCGTCCTAAGTTTTTCGTAGCTACTAGTAACTCACGGTGTAGGATATTCTGAAGCTTCCAATTCGCTTCGCATCTTTCGCTCTCTTTTCTTTCCTTAGCTTTCGGGAAGAAAGTTTCTTTTGACCAGGTTTCGATAAAGTAAATCGCCATCGGCGAATCAAACGGGGTTGGGGATGACAAGAGAGAAGAGAGAGAGAGAGAGAAGTTTTTTTCGGGCAACGACCCAGTGCTCTCGTGCTCCCAACACGCGCATGTGTTGCGACTAGTTGTATTAAAATTGTAGGCACCATCACGAAAACGAGAAGCAGAAGCAATCGAAATGATTGCAAAGCCCAACCTTCACTTTTAATATAATTCAATATCAATTAAATAAATCGTTATCGCGGTTAATGACGATTAAATTCGAAAAAAAGAAGTACGCCAACGCTCAATTAAACGAATTGAATATCTTAAATGTATGCTAAATTCATAAATTTTAAGATATTTTGCATATAAATGTTTTCAGTCATTTAGCCGCGCTAAATAAATTGCGGGTGTGCAAATTAAATTTATTCACATGGTGCGAAACATTTTGTTACATGCGTTTATCATGCCATTGCAATGTTAATGCATAATTAATGGCACATAGCAAAATAAATTCTACGCGTATATAACGTATAGGGAAAATCGATGGCTCGATAGATATTCAATGCATATTGCGTGTGAAATGCGAATCGTATATTTATCAGGGAATTTATCGCCGCTCGCGCGGGATGATCGAATTCGCGTAAAAGTTATTGCTCCGCCAAAATCATCGATGTGCATCAATGGTGATATCCGTTGATTTATATTGACTATATGGGGTGTAGTTTTTCGGCAACAGACCGCTATATGCGGATTGCACAACGAATAATGCTGCTTTCACGGATATGGAAGGAATAAACTGCAGCGTACATTTGCAAATTTGTGAATTATGGATGCGTCCATGGCTCATTAATTTCAGTTGTCAACAATTTCACTGTCAGTCTACACCGAACATATGTTTCTAAAGTAGGTACTTATTTCTCGCGTTCGATCATTTTTTAAAGAACGTGTCACGTGGATAAATGTAAAATCACTCATGTCAGATGTATAAATTATAGGGAGATACTTTATCACAGATACATTTACATGTTTTATTTTTAAATTTGTATAATCAAATTATTCTAGTGTTTAAAAAAATCCAGATTAATTTGAAAAATTCAGTCGGAGATGCATAGATCAATTTTGCAAACCAATAATCAAATATTATTCTTTATTATTCCATATAAAAAATAAACAGTTTCATTCGCAGTTTTGATTATATATAATAAAACTCATAATATTTGATCAAATAAAATCGCCAATATCCGAACCAGGTATGCGATGTCTAAATTTTTTCTAAATTTTGCAAAAATTATTCTCTTCCCGAATGAATATATTATGCATAATATATTATGAATATATTATGTTTCGTGGGAACATTTTCCTAATTTTTTCTAAAGATTTTCAAGCGTATACATATTTGTCAGATGGTTAAATGAAAATTTAAATTATCGGAGACAATATTAAAAATAAAAACAGAATATGGAGAATGTAAAATATATTATTAATTGAGGACACAAAATATCTCATCAATCTCGTCGCAGTATTTGCAATTGTTAAAAAATCGCCTGTTCGTATATTTGACGATGCATTCTTAATCGCATTTGCCGGCAAAATAAAAACTCGTCCCAGCGGATATAGTTTTTTTTTTTTTTTTTTTTTATATATTCCACACGCGCGTATGCTTACACCTGTTAGTAGACGCGTGAATAAAACTGACGTACAATTCTACCTTTTTGTTTCATTTGCGAATTGTCATCCGCATGACACGTGACACCAATACAAATTTAATTGGCGCCGCAAACAAAAAAGCCGGTCGCGGGAGCGAGAGGGGAAAAAATACGGACGATACATCGGGGAAGGTAGAAAAAACGTATATACGAGTTAACGCAGAAAAGAGGAACTTGTACCTGAATGATGCGGCATGTTGAAAACAATGGCGTCCAGAAACGAATGTTTCCCTGCTGACCGACCGGATAATGGGAAAAGCCAGATCGGCGAAGATGCTGTTGTTGGTTTCATTGCAACTCGAGCAATTTTCAAACGTTTCTCATTCTTGACTTGCGTGTTTTTCGCAAAATTCCTATCAGTATGTTTTCCATCATACATATTAATATACTTCTGTCATTTAGATTATCATTATATTGTCGCTTAGATTATTATTACTTTTATACAAGCTTAGATTACTATTATACAAGGTGTCTCATTTTTTCGAATCGATAATTCCTCAAAATATGTTTATCTTTGATTTTGAAAAAAATGTTTCAGACAAAAGTTGTAGAAGACATAAGACGGATCAAAGGAAATTTTAAAACGTTTCTCATTCTTGACTTGCGTGTTTTTCGCAAAATTCCCATCAGTATGTTTTCCATCATACATATTAATTATTCTATCTTAGATCTGGTAATATACTTCTGTCATTTAGATTATCATTATATCGTCGCTTAGATTATTATACAAGGTGTCTCATTTTTTCGAATCGATTAATTCCTCAAAATATTTTATCTTTGAATATTTTTATCTTTTGAAAAAAATGTTTCAGACAAAAGTTGCAGAAGACATAAGACGGATCAAAGGAAATTTTGAAACGTTTCTCATTCTTGACTTGCGTGTTTTTCACAAAATTCCTATCAGTATGTTTTCCATCATACATATTAATATACTTCTGTCATTTAGATTATCATTATATTGTCGCTTAGATTATTATACAAGGTGTCTCATTTTTTCGAATCGATTAATTCCTCAAAATATTTTTATCTTTGAATATTTTTATCTTTTGAAAAAAATGTTTCAGACAAAAGTTGTAGAAGACATAAGACGGATCAAAGGAAATTTTGAAACGTTTCTCATTCTTGACTGCGTGTTTTTCGCAAAATTCCTATCAGTATGTTTTCCATCATGCATATTAACATACTTCTGTCATTTAGATTATCATTATATTGTCGCTTAGATTATCATAAGGTGTCTCATTTTTTCGAATCGATAATTCCTCAAAATATTTTTATCTTTGATTTTGAAAAAAATGTTCCAGACAAAAGTTATAGAAGACGGATCAAACGAAATTTTCCTAAATGAAGACATTTTACAAAGAAAATTTTTTTTAATGGAACTATTTTAATTGTTTTATGTAAACAGATTCCTTGTAATATTTTGTATAAAAAGTTATTAGGGCAAAATAGCCAATAATTGAACAATTTACGAGATATTTTATATTTTAAAATCTAACAAATTTTGACAAAAAATACAAAATATTTAGTTTTCGATAATCTTAGTAATTATTCATAGAATGATGAGACAAATCAATTGGTGCAAAAAAACACAAAGTTGTTTTTAAGAAAAAGTATGCAATTTGCAATACAATTCAACAAAAAAATATAATTTATATTAAAAGATATATAAATATAAAATATCTCAAGGAATGATCGATTAAAATAGGATAAAATGCATAATTCTTAATTATCTCATTAAAAGATCTCATTTTCTCTCTGTTACAGCAAAATCTCAAATATGTCTGATCCGTAAATTATATTACTACTTCTTTTTCTCTCTCAATTATAATAAAATTTTACAAAATTATACAAAATTTACATCAATGTAATCGATAATTGTACAAAATTTGTTTTTTTCATTTTAATAAAAATTAAGTATTTTCCTTTAAAATTCAATAAAAAATTTTTCGATTAAAATTTCATCAGTAAAATTATAAGCGTAGATTGTCGTCTTCTTTCAACATCTCTCTATATATATAGATTAGAAATATGCACTCGATAGTAATGATAGAAAATTCATCGCCCTCAAACGCAACGAATAATTCCATAATCTTCTGATGACCTTCTACACTGAGAAAAAAATCTGGTTGCATTAATTAGAATTCTGGTAAATTCAAGCAGTATGTCTGTTGAAAAATGGACGAATCGGAATTCTTCTGTAGGAATTATCAGATGAATCTGATTAATTTCTTCCTGTTAAATTTACCAAATTTTCTGTTTAATAATACTAAACTCGCTAGCAGCAAGTCGTCTAAAATTTTTTAATCTCAAAAGTCTAATATTCTAAATTCCAACAGGATTATTGGATAAATTCAATTCAGATTATTGAATAAATTATTTTAAATTCAATTTGTTAGAAATTAAACTGATAAACAGTAATGCAAGAAGAGGATGCAGCTCAAACACACACAATCAAAGAGCCAGCATCCTCTTTCTGGCACTACTGCTCGTAAGAGGAAAAAAAATATACTTTGAATTTAACGTCAATACTAGTTCTTTATATACATTTCATGGCAAATATTGAATACGAGTTAAGTTAAGAGTGGCTTGCAAAGAAATTAATGTAACAGGAAATTTTATAGACCAGCCAGAAAATACTAACCAAATCCAACCAGAAAATACTAACCAAATCCTTATAGTAAAATCTATTAAACGTTCTAGTTATACAAAATCGAGTTTTATCATGATAACTAGAAATTTTTGTTTGATTTAACCAAAATCCCTTCAATCATATACGTCTTGTTGGTAAAATCAAACGATTTTTCTCAGTGCGGAAACTAGAAGGATCGAATGCGGTTACCTGAAATTATTTCAAGGAAAAGAGAAAGTGTATATGTATATAAAAAAAAAAATTTTTATACTTACGAATTTAATAAAGTTTTAAAATATAAAGAGGTGGAATTTCATTTTTGCTATTTGTAGAAGATTTTCGGCAAATCTTGAAATATTTCGCCAGCCTTGAATAATATAAGAGAGACTGTTATCGCGAAATATACATAATCTTTGTACGTCGAAGCGACGATCTATTAAACGTTCTAGTTATAAAAAATCGAGTCTTATCATGATGACTAGAAATTCTTGTTTGATTTAACCAAAATGCCTTCAATCATATACTTGTCTTGTTGATACAATCAAACGATTTTTCTCAGTGCGGAAACTAGAAGAATCGAATGCGGTTATCTGAAATTATTTCGAGGAAAAGAGAAAGTGTATATGTATATAAAAAAATATTTTTTTATACTTATGAATTTAATAATAAAGTTTAATAATAAAGTTTTGAAGTGTAAAGGGGTGGAATTTCATTTTTGCTATTTGTAGAGGATTTTCGCAAATCTTGAAATATTTCGCAGCCTTGAATAATATAAGAGAGCCTGTTATCGCGAAATATACATAATCTTTGTACGTCGAAGCGACGATCTATTAAACGTTCTAGTTATAAAAAATCGATCATCTTATCATGATGACTAGAAATTCTTGTTTGATTTAATCAAAATGCCTTCATATACTTGTCTTGTTGTCTTGTTGAATCAAACGATTTTTCTCAGTGCGGAAACTAGAAGGATCGAATGCGATTACCTGAAATTATTTCGAGGAAAAGAGAAAGTGTATATGTATATAAAAAAAAAATTTTTATGAATTTAATAAAGTTTTAAAATATAAAGAGGTGGAATTTCATTTTTGCTATTTGTAGAAGATTTTCGGCAAATCTTGAAATATTTCGCCAGCCTTGAATAATATAAGAGAGCCTGTTATCGCGAAATATACATAATCTTTGTACGTCGAAGCGATGATCTATTAAACATTCTTGTTATAAAAAAATCGAGTCTTATCATGATGACTAGAAATTCTTGTTTGATTTAACCAAAATGCCTTCAATCATATACTTGTCTTGTTGATACAATCAAACGATTTTTTTCAGTGCGGAAACTAGAAGGATCGAATGCGGTTACCTGAAATTATTTCGAGGAAAAGAGAAAGTGTATATGTATATAAAAAAATATTTTTTTATACTTATGAATTTAATAATAAAGTTTAATAATAAAGTTTTGAAGTGTAAAGGGGTGGAATTTCATTTTTGCTATTTGTAGAGGATTTTCGCAAATCTTGAAATATTTCGCAGCCTTGAATAATATAAGAGAGCCTGTTATCGCGAAATATACATAATCTTTGTACGTCGAAGCGACGATCTTATTAAACGTTCTAGTTATAAAAAATCGATCATCTTATCATGATGACTAGAAATTCTTGTTTGATTTAATCAAAATGCCTTCATATACTTGTCTTGTTGTCTTGTTGAATCAAACGATTTTTCTCAGTGCGGAAACTAGAAGGATCGAATGCGATTACCTGAAATTATTTCGAGGAAAAGAGAAAGTGTATATGTATATAAAAAAAAAATTTTTATGAATTTAATAAAGTTTTAAAATATAAAGAGGTGGAATTTCATTTTTGCTATTTGTAGAAGATTTTCGGCAAATCTTGAAATATTTCGCCAGCCTTGAATAATATAAGAGAGACTGTTATCGCGAAATATACATAATCTTTGTACGTCGAAGCGACGATCTATTAAACGTTCTAGTTATAAAAAATCGAGTCTTATCATGATAACTAGAAATTCTTGTTTGATTTAACCAAAATGCCTTCAATCATATACTTGTCTTGTTGGTACAATCAAACAATTTTTCTCAGTGCGGAAACTAGAAGGATCGAATGCGGTTACCTGAAATTATTTCGAGGAAAAGAGAAAGTGTATATGTATATAAAAAAATATTTTTTTATACTTATGAATTTAATAATAAAGTTTAATAATAAAGTTTTGAAGTGTAAAGGGGTGGAATTTCATTTTTGCTATTTGTAGAGGATTTTCGCAAATCTTGAGATATTTCGCAGCCTTGAATAATATAAGAGAGCCTGTTATCGCGAAATATACATAATCTTTGTACGTCGAAGCGACGATTTATTAAACGTTCTAGTTATAAAAAATCGATCATCTTATCATGATGACTAGAAATTCTTGTTTGATTTAATCAAAATGCCTTCATATACTTGTCTTGTTGTCTTGTTGAATCAAACGATTTTTCTCAGTGTACGCACAACAAAGCTTTCAGATTCAGAGCATTCTGATATTTAATTTTATAAATTACAAAGCGCGCGCGTGCACAAGTCGTTCCTTTCACCGGAAGTAGGAAACGATCGACCATAAATACCCATCGGCCATCAGCAGCATGTCGTTCATCGAATGAATCCGGACGTATCGATAATCGAACATGAAAGCCGCGTGATGACAAATGCCTTTATCAGGAACGGCTGCCGCGCGTTGCGGCCCGACAATACTGTAAATAATTCGCAGACAGTGATTCGAACCACGTATTGTCCTATATATGTCATCAGCGATGCGGAGTCTGAGGAAATTACTGCGATGTTCCGCCCGGTGTATTCCTTCGAACCGTGATAATTAATGCTCCGCAAATCAATACGTTGTTACCCGGCCTATCCAGACTCTCCAAGAACACGCTAATGGAATAACAACATTGCGATGTACACACTGTATATACACATCGAATATACGGAGCAGAGCAACGGGGGATTCGACATTTATTTAGCGGAAACTATCGTTGCATGGGTTTCGTTCCGATCGAACTTCCAAAGCTCATCATTTATAGCTCATCCTACCCTTTGTGCCTCCCAATTGTGCATGAAACGATAAATAATTTAAGACAGTGTCTTAATGCTCTACTTTTCTCGGGGAAAAAACTTGAAATTCTTAATATATGATAATTTACGTTTATAATTTTATCGAAATTTAAAAGAAATTAAAATTCTTAATATATAATAATCTAAGTTTATAATTTTACTTAGTAATTAATCTACATTTTCATTTTTTAATTTTACGAAATGTATATAAAGTTAAAGCGAAAAAGTATAAAAAATTATAAAATTCAAAATTTAACTTTATAAAACTAAATTATATAGGTGTATAAAAGGATATAAATTTAAGACACACCTGTGTTTTAAATTTGTATCCTTTTATACACCTATATAATTTACCTATATAATTTTATCGAAAAAGGTAAAAAATTAAGAGAGAATCTTAATTTTTTACCTTTTTCGATAAAAAAATTAAAATTCTTAATACATCATCTAATACATACATCATTTACATTTTACTGAATTGTATATAAAATTAAAATAAAAAAGTATAAAAAATTATAAAATTCAATTTTAAAAAATTTAAATTTATAAATCTAAATTATATATGAAAGTATAAAAATTAATTTAAAATACACATGTTTTAATTTTCTACCTTTCTCGATAAAATAATTAAAATTCTTAACGTACGATAATCTATTTATAATTTTACTGAAATGTATATAAAATTCAAATGTGAAAAAAGTATAAAATTCTAAATTTAATTTTATAGAACTAAATTATTTTATATTGCCACATCTTCTCTAGTTACAGAGAAAAAAATGAAGACAACGTCGTAATTAAACTATGAATATGACGCTTGGAAGAATGAATTTTATTTTCTTTTTACACGCGAATTAATTTCGCCTCGTTGCTGATAAGAATAATGCCCCCGAAAGTATTTCACCGGCGGTTATCTAATCGTCTCCGCAGCTATTCCTTAATTCCGCAGTTCTCGGTGCACCTATCGACAGGGCTCCCTCGAAATCTTACACGGAAATGAAATTTTATGCCGCCATAAGTTCGCCGCGATAGAGCTCGATTCGAATCTCGTATCGGCGCGTAAATTTTATTCCCATCGAATTCCGCGCGTAGTCGGCGGATGCGATCGTATCCTGAGATGGCTGCTTGGGCTTCCTCAGCTTTTCGCGAGATATTGTGCGCGCGTAACGGGAATACCGGGTCCTTTTATAAACCTTTTCGAAAAGCCTTACACTGTATTACTGAGCATTGCAGCCTTATCTCCCGATGATTCAGATTCATATCTCGCCTCGATACCGATACTATCTTCGAGAATCCGGAAAGATGCGTTCAGAAAATATCCCAAGTTTGATTGAAACAATTCCTCAAGTTAAATTTAAAAAATGGCGATAACAGAGGATCTATTTTGTCGAAAAAATTCTCGTGAAGATTTGCTCCTTCCAGGTTCCTTGATGAAAATTCCAGGGAAAGAGAACTTTTCAGAATTTTTTTAATGCAACTCTTTCTAAATTTTTTTATTGCGTTTTATGTTTTATACTGCATTTTCTGTTTTTCATTCATACAAAGGAAATATAAAGAGTCATATTAGGTATTTAAAAATGTACTGAAAAAATTGAAATAGTTTTCGTAAGATAAATATTTTTCACCTGCATAACATTTTTAATTCTTTATCACTAAAAATTATAATTAAAGAAAAATTATAATTAAAAAATATCAACTGCCTATTCTATATTTTATCGAATATATAAGTAAAATATTAAACAATAATAAACAATAATAAATATATATTTATAATATACGTATTATATTTTAGACACATTATTTAATTTGCCACCTGGTTAAAATATTAAAAATATTAAAAATTATCAAAGAGAGAATTCTTTTCCCTGGATCTCAAAATTCTCTGATTTTTCCAAGTAGAAAAAAATCCTTGAAAATTCTACGTTTTCCACATTTTTCTAGGAAATAGACACTCTGAATAATTAACAGAACTTGTCGATTTAAAGCAGATTAAACATAATTTTCATTTGTCACTTGATTAGCAAAAAATTGAAGCTGCGAAAGTTATGATAAATGAATATCTTCTCGATAAATTTCGACGAATCTCTGAAATATTATTCGACGCACGTGCATCTTGTATATCATTTTATTTAACGCGGTAGACAGATGAATCCCAAGTTACGAAAATACGATACATTTTATTCAAAGTAAGACTTTGCATCCTCTTTGCATCCTCTTTGCATCGTCGTGTTCGATCGACACCGGTCGTACTTTAGAATCGATTATCCGCAGGGGACAACGTCCCCGAGGGCGAAGGAAAAAAAAAATGGCTGAAGACACACTGGGGATGAAGCGGAAGAAAAGGTGGAACCGACAAGAGAGCTCATCGCAAGGCGTAATCTTTCGTAATTAATCGCTCTGCGGTTCAACCGAGAAACGTAGAAAGAGAAGGATAGATAGATATACATATCTATCTACAGATAGAGAAAGAGAGAGAGAGAGAGAAGCGCGTTTGGAGAAAGGGGTAGGAGTGGTTCCGTGAGTGCCCAAATCCGCTTAATTATCTGGCGCTCATTTGATTCCCGCCTGCTCGCTCCTTCTCCCATTTCCCTTTGTGTCTGACAGCAGGAGAAACGCCAAAGGGGGCCGTTTCACCGTCTCCGGAGGACATAGACGCGAGAGAGTAAATGCAGCGATCTGTCTCCCGAGACTTATGAAGCGATCTGGCTTTTCGGAAGATTTTGCGATGCTTCTTCCCGGGAATTCGGCTAATAGGTAGGTATGTTTCTTGTTTCCGGAAGAGAAGGATGTTGCGAGAAGGGGATGAACGACGGACGATAGGGTTGCACAAGACTCGAGACAAGACAATATTCGTAAAAATATTGTATTGGTATTGAAAATTTTCAAAAATTTAAATCCTGTCTTGGTCTTGAGTGAATATTGGTAGCAAAAATCTCGTCTTGTATTGTCTCGATTTTATTAACAATTTTTTATCTAATATTAAAAAATTATTTAAATAATATTTGATATAATTTTTGTAATATAATTTGAAATAATTATTACTATTGTATTATATTTTAATTATAATTATTACTATGTAATCGATATAAATGCCGTCTATTTACATAAAAAATTTACTGTTTCATGGAAAACAGAAATTAATAACTATTTACAAGCTCCAAGGGAATGTGCAGATATCAATATTTTGAAGTGGTAAAAAAATCAGGTTCATATTTATTCCACACTGTCAAAAATGACTCGAGACATTTTAAGTTCAACTGCCTCGTCCGTGCCAGTAGAAAGGCTTTTCTCAATAGGAACTCTGACTATGTCAAAAAATAGAAAACCAGATTATAAAGTAAATTTTTAAAAGCACTAATGTGCATTAATTTAAAAATTTTTTTAAATTCGTATATAGTGATTTTTTTTCATTTGCAAATATAAATATTTTAGTTTTTTGAGAATCAATAATCTTGACAAGACTAATAAATCTTGACAGTCTTAGTCTTGGTTATTGTCTTGATAATTAATTAAAAATCTTGTCTTGATATTATCTTGAAATTTAAGACAAGATAAGACAATATGGGTAAAATACTCTTTAATGTCTAAAATTTGCGAGTTTGATTTTTAATTTATAAAAATGTTATATTGTATTAATATTAAATGTTTTTAAATTTATCAATATAAATGTTTTTATTGAATACAGTTTTTTTAAATTCGTATATAGTGATTTTGTTTCATTTACAAATATAAATATTTTAGTTTTTTGAGAACCAATAATTTTGACAAGACTAATAAATCTTGACAGTCTTAGTCTTGATATTGTCTTGATAATTAATTAAAAATCTTGTCTTGAAATTCAAGACAAGACAAGACAATATGGGTGAAATGCCCTTTAATGTCTAAAATTTGCGAGTTTGATTTCTAATTTATAAAAATGTTATATTGTATTAATATTAAATGTTTTTAAATTTATCAATATAAATGCTTTTATTGAATAAAATTTTTTGAAATTCGTATAGTGATTTTGTTTCATTTACAAATATAAATATTTTAGTTTTTTTGAGAATCAATAATCTTGACAAGACTAATAAATCTTGACAGTCTTAGTCTTGATATTGTCTTGATAATTAAAAATTTTGCCTTGATCTTGTCTTGAAATTCAAGACAAGACAAGACAATATCAAGACTAATCTTGATATCTCGTGCAACCCTAACGGACGATCTGTCTCCGATTTATTAACTCGCTGCACTCTCTTCGGCTTCTCGCGAATATTCCGTGATATCGCGAAATTATTCATACAATCCGCGAGGTAAAAGAACCAAGATATATTAGCGTGCATGCAGTTTGTGTGCTTTTTATTTATTTATTTTTTTTACGCCCGTCGTGTCAGCAACACACAGATATTTCGGGATAGCCCAACATTTATACGCGACCTACATTTCGACCAATATGTCTTTTCATTTATTGGTTATTCGAATACGTGTGAAAAATGTATAGAGCACTCTGTGTACTTTCATACACGAATTCTTTTATATCTTCCTGATATTGATTTTTTTGCCCAAGTACCACTACAATGTTGTTTTTGTGCTGTAAATGATTAAAAGATTTATTAAATCGATAAACAGAATGTTAGACTTTATATATTTAATTTTGGTAAACATGGATTTTAATGGCATTTCAATTCAATTTTAATAAATAAAAATATACAAACGTTTAATGTGTTAAGTATTATAAAATATATTATGGGAAAAATACATTTTATTGCTTCCTAAAAAAAATATCAAAATCAATCAAAACATTCGCGATTGAAAGAAGAGATGTATTAAATTTAAAATTAATTTTATACAAGATATCACAAATGAAATGTGTTACATATGTATTTCATTCGAATTAATTTTATCATAATATTCTTCAATTCAGTTATCACCATTTAATAAAGAAAGCAATTATCAAAAAATAATAACAAGCATTAATAGACCCATCAGTATAAGTCAATCAATTGATATATTAATACGTACAATATTCATGATACGTACAATATGATTTTGTAGATTCAAGCAAATAATTAATATAATTAAATCAAAATCGATAATTTGCGTTTTTAATGTTAGAGTGACAAATTTGCGATTACACACACACTCACACACACGTGACACGTCCCTTGCACAATCGTAACTTTCGATTCTTCTCTTTCCGTCTTTGAAATATATGTGCTCCCTTTCATGAGCCAGACAAAACGCTCCACTCAAAAAGCCATAGTACATCAAATCCATAACCGGTGAGGATAAAGTATCAAAGAGGTCAATCACGATAGTACATACGAGCTTCCTTCCGTCATTTCAAGCAATTGCCTTTCTTCCTCCCTCCTTCTCTTCCCCTACAACTGTCTTCCGATTTCTCCCTCTTCCTCCGCGCATTTCAACCTTACCTATCGTTACTGTATACGATTGCACTGCAACGGGCAATGCAATGATCGGGCCAAACTTGATTTCCGGAGTTTTCCGAAGACTCTGGAAGGAATTACTCACTTGGCGAAATCTAATAATTTTCATCAATTTCGTTGCAAGCGAACGAGATCTCGGCGGAGCTTTGAGAAAATTGTACCGGACATGTAGATCAATTTACGACATAAACGTAGCGATATTAATAACGCAATCTCAAAGTTAATGTATTAATTTAATTATTGCACTGAAAAAAATCTGATTGTAACCAATTTGATTGTACCAACAATACGTATATGATTGAAGACATTTTGGTTAAATCAAACAAGAATTTCTAGTTATCTAGTATGATAAGACTCGATTTTTTATAACTAGAACGTTTAATAGATTTTACTATAAAGATGTGATTAATATTTTCTGGTTGGATCTATCAAATTTCTTATTACATTAATTTCTTTGCTTGCTTCTTAATTTAACTCCTATCCAATATTTGCCATAAAATGTAAAAACTAGTATTAACATTAAATTCAAAGTATATTTTTTTTCTCTTACGAGCAGTAGTTTCAAAAAGAGGACGCTGGTTTTCTGATTGTGTGTGTTTGAGCTGCATCCTCTCCTTGCATCACTGTTTATCACTGTTTAATTTCTAACAAACTAAACTTAAAATAATTTATTCAATAATCTTGATTGAATTTATGCAATAATCGTGTTGGAATTCAGAATATTAAGACTTTTAAGATTAGATGAAAAAATTTTAGACGACTTATTATTAACCAGAAAATTTGACAGGAAATTTATCAGATTTATCTGATAATTCCTACAAGAATTCTGATTCGTCCATTTTCCAACAGACATATTGGTTGAATCTATAGAATTTTAATTAATGCAATCAGATTTTTTCTCAATGCACTGTTTATCAGTTTAATTTCTAACAAACTGAATTTAAAATAATTTATTCAATAATCTTGATTGAATTTATGCAATAATCGTGTTGGAATTCAGAATATTAAGACTTTTAAGATTAGATGGAAAAAATTTTAGACGACTTAGTGCTGGCAAGTTTAGTATTATTAACCAGAAAATTTGGTAAATTTAATAGGAAGAAATTAATCAGATTCATCTAGTAATTCTTACAAGAATGGTTCGTCCATTTTCCAACAGACATACTGGTTGAATCTATAGAATTCTAATTAATGCAACCAGATTTTTTCTCAATACACTGTTTATCAGTTTAATTTCTAACAAACTGAATTTAAAATAATTTATTCAATAATCTTTATTGAATTTATGCAATAATCGTGTTGGAATTCAGAATATTAAGACTTTTAAGATTAGATGGAAAAAATTTTAGACGACTTGGTGCTGGCAAGTTTAGTATTATTAACCAGAAAATTTGGTAAATTTAATAGGAAGAAATTAATCAGATTCATCTAGTAATTCTTACAAGAATGGTTCGTCCATTTTCCAACAGACATACTGGTTGAATCTATAGAATTCTAATTAATGCAACCAGATTTTTTCTCAATACACTGTTTATCAGTTTAATTTCTAACAAACTGAATTTAAAATAATTTATTCAATAATCTTGATTGAATTTATGCAATAATCGTGTTGGAATTCAGAATATTAAGACTTTTAAGATTAGATAGAAAAAATTTTAGACGACTTAGTGCTGGCAAGTTTAGTATTATTAATCAGAAAATTTGGTAAATTTAACAGGAAGAAATTAATCAGATTCATCTGCTAATTCTTACAAGAATTCTGGTTCGTCCATTTTCCAACAGACATACTGGTTGAATCTATAGAATTCTAATTAATGCAATCAGATTTTTTCTCAATGCACTGTTTATCAGTTTAATTTCTAACAAACTGAATTTGAAATAATTTATTCAATAATCTTGATTGAATTTATGCAATAATCGTGTTGGAATTCAGAATATTAAGACTTTTAAGATTAGATGGAAAAAATTTTAGACGACTTGGTGCTGGCAAGTTTAGTATTATTAACCAGAAAATTTGATAGGAAATTTAACAAGAAGAAATAATCAGATTCATCTGGTAATTTCTACAAGAATTCTGGTTCGTCCATTTTACAACAGACATACTGCTTGAATCTATAGAATTCTAATTAATGCAATCAGATTTTTTCTCAATGCACTGTTTATCAGTTTAATGTCTAACAAACTGAATTCAAAATAATTTATTCAATAATCTGGAATGTAATTAATGCAATCAGTTTTTTTTCTTAGTGCGATTAATAACAGAATTCTTAACAAATGACGACAATTATAGAATTATATTAATTTTAAGGAACAACAGAGGGGGAGAATATAATTCAACTCGAGAGCCAGGAGCGGTTAATTAACTAAATTCTTAATAGGAATATCAAATCATTCGGTTGCGGACATCTGTGACGCATATAAATGATAGATATCCATCTATCTGACTCGCTCGACGAGCCGATAAACAAAATCCGACTGCGCTATCTGTATTCCCGATACGCATGAAAATAGTTTATTGATCGCGGGCGTGCTTTCCCATTTCGACAAGCACGGCCAAACATCAGTGAAGCTATTTTTTTCACGGCGCACGTGAGTCATACAGAATTTTGATGCTGCCCGAGGGTACAGGTGCATAGTAACAGCGAGGGACGCTCTCCTTCTTTCTCTCTCTGGCCGCGTTTGTGTACGCGAGAATAGCAACGGGCGAAAATAGACAACGTGTGCGCTCAAATACCGAAAGACCGAGGAATAACTGCAGTCAAGAACGCTAACAAAGCACCGACGAGCGAAAAGGCCGCCGAGGATCAAGCGCGCGATATTAATGTCTCGCTAAAAAGAGAGGAGAACGGCTCTTTCGAGCGAAAAAGAAAGAGAGCGAAAGGGAGAGGTCAGACAAAGTCTAAGTGCAGAGGCTCATTAATGCCAAGCAGACGCCGGGAATATAATTTTATCTCCATCGAGATCGCGCATTCCGCGATCTGCATTCGCGAAACACGCGATTCATCGGCGCGGATCTTGACGGATGCGTGGGAGAGAACGGCCGGGGAGATGATCGGGACGGATTTTTCGTTTTTATTAACAAATACAAGCGATAAATACGATTTTTATTTCGCGCAATTCGTTTTTTCGTCCGCGCAAAAGCGCGCGCGATTGGTTTTTTCCTCCACGCGTCACTGATCAAAAGCTTTGTACTTCTATAGCGCGTAACAGCGATTAAGTGATTTCTCCGGGTTTTTTTTTTTTTTTTTCGTTTTTTCTCTTTCCCCCTACCCTTTTTTCCTCACCGTATTAATTAAATTGCAATTATCGAGATACGCGATATTTGTAACTTTATATTTGTCTTTGTGGTCTCAACCAAGAAGGGACTTTCGCAGTGTATGCTCAACGATAAGTAATTAAATATTGTACATTGCTTCTACTTTACACAATTCTACGTTGCGCAGTGCTTTCATATATGTATAATTTAATTACGTTTCAGAGAGAGAGAGAGAGAGAGAGAGAGAATTGACATTATGATATTTACACGTTAAAATTCGGTCAATGTATTTATCTTGTAGTACTTGCGTCTCGATTATGATTTCTGATATGATTAAAAATAAAATATTTTCATACATCACATTTCTAAAATTTTTATCTATCTAGAATTCAGTGATGAGCATATTTCAAATATAATTACAAATAATTATTTAAAATTTGTATATTTTATAAAATATTACTAATAAAAATTAATGAAAATATTATTAATAAATAAAATAAAAAATATCATTAATAAATAAAAACAAATTAATAAATAATAAAACATCTTATTAATTCAAATATCCTTTATTAATAAATAATAAAAGATGTATTTATTTAAAATATAATAAAAAATAATTTAAAAAATAAATTATCAAAAATTCTCTACAAAATAGCATTTATAAAATAATCTTCAAATTTACATAAATTATTTCAAATATTATTTTGTTTTCGTATTATTTTCAATACCTTTGTACAATTTATTTTGCAAGAGAGACCATTTAATTAACGCCAATTTATGTGTGTGAAAACAATTAATATAATATAAAATAATAAAACAAAAATTAATTTAAAACTGATCTATAAAACTGAAACAAGAAATAAATAGAAAGGGAATTCAAATTCATGAAAATGTAATTAAATATTTAGCTTCCGGCACATATACAATGAGAAATAATTATTTATTTGAATTATTTAAAATAATGTGAAATACATAAATAATATATATGTTTGTTTCTCTGATTTATAAAATCAACTAAATATATTTTAAATAGGATTATAATTAATATACTAATAATTTATTTTATCATTATTCGTATAATCGATAAAAATACCTTGTTGCAAAAATAACATTCTTATTTTCTACTCCTTCTTAAATTCTCTGTTTTACTTCTGTTAAAAATTAAATAAAAATTAAAAGAAATAACACGTCAATTAAAAAAAAAAGATATTAAAAAATATTCAAGAATATAACCTAATGAATAAAATTGATATTCGCTTTACTTATAATAAGACATTAATTAAATTACGTGATGTATTATTGTTTATTGTAATTTTTTTTTACATTTTTAATTATTTTATGAAAATAAAATTATAAAACGTATGTTGTTCGGAACCTAATCAAGAATTTCTACTGAAAGGAGACCACTTTATAACATTGCAAAATATCTCGTCTACATAAAAGGTTATTCTAGTTGAAGTATTGATAGAACGTTCCGTCGTGATACGAATAGGACACTCCGAATTGACATAAATGAAATGCGATCCTTGTATCGACGTCCCTATTATTTCGTTTGAAATCCTAGATATTCATCGCATCGCGCGATGAAGATGGACGTGTCAGATATTTGTGGAACATAATCGATAACGCGAATCGTCTCCCCCCCTTGACAAATCAACGTCGACGACAGATCATTTTCGGATATCGCGTCGTGATTCGTTTCTACTCGCCTGACAGACTCTCGCCGACGAAATTATTGCGCCTCTTTTTATCCTGCGTTATTTTATTTTATTCCCATCTCATTTTGCTTTATTAATGGCTCCCGTTATCTCTCGCGTATCGCAGATTCCATGCGACAAATTGAAATATTGACCGCCATTTATATACTTAATTTAATAATTATGTAATGATAAATCTATTCACAGAAATTAATGTTTCGATATCCGTGATAAGCCTTGGATAATGATGTCAAATCAGTTTTCAAATTTTGATATTAATAATTACCATAGGTTGACACAACATGAGAGAGAAGCTGAATATAATTTTAATGTTCACATGTCTCTGTCACGAATGAGTTATTACAGTTCCATTGTCTCGTAAATGTATGTATTATATTATACGTGTAGGTATGTATAAAATATGTATATATGTTTGTGTATATATGACATTTCTTTTGTTTAAGTGTGGAAAATTCACCCAAAATTTGTACAAATATTTTGGAATCATTCTACATATTTAATATAATATATACAAGTGTCCTAAACTTAACGAATCAGTTAATAATAGATTCCTGAGATTATTGGAGACGAAAATTTTAATACTAAAATATTAAGAAAGACTTCAACTCAAACTATTACCTACAAAAGAACGTAACGCGCCGATTTGGTAATCTTTAATCTTTTGTAGCGACGAAACTACATCTTCCTCAACATTTTAGTATTAAGATTTTCAAATGACAAGAATCTACCATTAAGGCTGATTCGTTAAGTCTGGGACACCCTATATATAATATATGTAATATATGTATAATAATATAATAATAATATAATAATAATATAATAATAATACACAGTAAAAAATTTTGTGTTAAATTTAACATATTTCACATGTCCCAATTTATCCACTCTAATTTTAATTAAAAAAAAAAATTAAAAAAATCTAATTATGTTAATTTAACAGAAGGCAAGTATGTAAATAAATAACACAAGTAATATGTTTAAAAATTAACAAAAATGTGTAACACTTAAACTTTATCTGGAAATAAAGTTTATGTTAAATTAACATATTTATAATGTTAAATTTAATTAAAAGAAAATATTATTCTTACATTTTTATGATAAATAAAACAGAAGAGATATGTCGATTTAACATATGGAAACTGTTATAGAGAGAAAAATAACACTAACTTATCTGTTCATTTTAACATATAACATATTTCATCAAAAATTCGTGCATTTACATATTAATTGTTTTAACTCTTAGAAACGGTGAATATTAACTCAAAAATGCAAAAATGTCAAAATAACGCAACGATAATATGTTACATTAACATAAGAGTATGTTAAAAATTTAACACAAAAATTTTTACACGAGAAAATTTTAACAGAAATACAAAATGTTTTTTATCATGTTTAATATACACAAGGTGTCTTAAATTTAACGAATTAACCGTTAATAACAGATTCTTGAGATCATTGGAGACGAAAATTCTAATACTAAAATGTTAAGGAAGACTTCAAATCAAACAAAATAATATAATAATAATATAATTCAATATATATAAAATGCACCTAAGTCTTTATACTCTATCAAAATACGAATTTATCCAAATTATATCGATTTCACATAATTTCAGACTTTGACATGTATCGGCCATCAAATTCTTTCCTGTCATGTTGCGAATCATTGCAAGAATTTACGTTTAGATTGTGAATAACTCATGAGAGATTCGATCAGCGAAGACAATAATTTCAGATAGTCCTGTCAATCAGCCGTCGAGAATCTCTAGTCTTGTCTTCGGTCTCTATTCCAGCAATGCAAAGGCGTCCTACACGTCCGGAAGTTCAATCGAAACTCCATCAATATCGATCGTAACTTAGCGACAATATTCTCTGTTTGGCTAGTCGACGTGGCCCCGTTATAGGATCTGAAAGATGGGATATCTCGGATGGAGAAAATGAGACGGGGAAAGTAAAGAGAGGAACATCGGGAGACCATTTCGCATGGATGTCGAAAGGGTTGATACCCCCTGGAATAATAAAGATTCCCAACAAAATCTATCCTCGAATAATCGCATAAATATTTACGCTGGTCGGTAATAATTTCAAAGGGAAGCGAGAAGAGAGAAATATCCGGATTTCCAAATTTCAAACTCCAACCGCCGATATAAGTCACTTACGCATTTGTTTACGATTTATGAAGAGACACGCGAAAGGTGGTCCCACATTTTTTATTCATTCACTTTGCAACAAGGAAATCGTGATGCGAAGAGAAGAAATTTAAAATACACATCGACGACAGAAACAGCAACGTTATTCGCGACAAATCGCTGCGAAATTTTTCGCGTTTATCCCTCGAGAGGGAGAAATTTATTCGGTAAAAAACATTTTGTATTTCTGTTAAAATTTTTTCGTGTAAAAATTTTTGTATTAAATTTTTAACATACTCTTATGTTAATGTAACATATTATCGTTGCGTTGATTTCTGCATTGAATTAATATTCACCGTTTCTAAGAGTTAAAACAACACAATTAATATATAAATGCACGTATTTTTGATAAAATATGTTATATGTTAAAATGAACAAATAAGTTGTGTTGTTTTTCTCTCGATAACAGTTTCCATATGTTAAATCGACATCTCTTCTATTATTTATCATGAAAATGTAAGAATAACATTTTCTTTTAATTGAAATTTAACATTATAAACATGTTAATTTAACATAAACTTTATTTCCAGATAAAGATTAAGTGTTACACTTTTGTATTAATTTCTACAAACATATTATTTGTGTTATTTATTTTCATACTTGCCTTCTGTTAAATTAACATTAAAATTAAAGTGGATAAATTGGTCGTGTGTTGTTAAATTTAAATGTAAATTGTTAAATTTAACATATTTCACATGTCCCAATTTATCCACTCTAATTTTAATGTTAATTTAACAGAAAGCAAATATGTAAATAAATAACACAAATAATATGTTTAAAAATTAACACAAAAGTGTAAAACACTTAAATTTTATCTGGAAATAAAGTCTATGTTAAATTAACATATTTATAATGTTAAATTTAATTAAAATGTTATTCTTACATTTTTATGATAAATAACAGAAGAGATATGTCGATTTAACATATGGAAACTGTTATCGAGAAAAAAACAACACAACTTATCTGTTCATTTTAACATATAACATATTTCATCAAAAATTCGTGCATTTACATATTAATTGTGTTGTTTTAACTCTTAGAAACGGTGAATATTAATTCAACGCAGAAATGTCAAAATAACGCAACGATAATATGTTACATTAACATAAGAGTATGTTAAAAATTTAACACAAAAATTTTTACACGAAGAAATTTTAACAGAAATACAAAATGTTTTTTATCGTGTGTGCAGATAAAGATTCTGTGTTACACTTTCGTGTTAATTTTTAAACATATTATTTGTGTTATTTATTTACATACTTGCCTTTTGTTAAATTAACATTAAAAATAGAGTGGATAAATTGGGACATGTGAAATATGTTAAATTTAACAATTTACATTTAAATTTAACAACACAGTAAAAAATTTTATGTTAAATTTAACATATTTCACATGTCCCAATTTATCCACTCTAATTTTAATGTTAATTTAACAGAAGGCAAGTATGTAAATAAATAAACACAAGTAATATGTTTAAAAATTAACACAAAAGTGTAACACTTAAACTTTATCTGGAAATAAAGTCTATAGTTAAATTAACATATTTATAATGTTAAATATAATATAATATAATTAATATAATTAATATAATATAATATAATTAATATAATATAATTTAACAATAAAATTAATTTAACAATAACACAATTTTTTACTGTGCGAGTTACGCTCGTTCGCATCGATAGCTACTGCGAAAAACTGGGAATCGCGCGAAAAGAACAATCACGTCGCGTCAATGGAAAACGAATCCGCGCGCCTGACACGTCCTTTACACCTCGCGGCGCGATGCGTGTCGCTCGTGGGACATACGTCATTCGCGGACCACTCGATTCGAAGATCGCGGATGCTGTGACGTGACGTGTACACCTGACAGAAACAAGCGGGGAATCGCATTAGCGTGTCACGCGTGTCTACAAACAGGACTGCGTATCTTACTCGAGAAATGCGCGGCGAAGGATATGCCCGGCATCTCACCGAGATGCGCAAAGTGGAATCGATCAAGATGCGAATATATATGCGCGCGGTGAGAAACTCGGTCGGGAAAGAGGAAAGATCTCGTCGTATAATCGAATCTCGAGTTCTAATCGAATTCCGTGCTTCTCAGGGAAGTCTTGAGCCCTCGCCTAAAGGACCCCTTTCCTTCGCGTTAATTTTTGTGTACTCTTCCCTCCCCGGGGAGGAGCGACGAATATTTGTGCACGATCCGCCTGCGCGGAAGATGCTCCTGCACAATATATATATATATATATTTCCTCCATCGCGAAATACAAATAACAACATAATTCTGCTTCGAACTTTAATTACATAAAGTGTCATTATTACAAAAACATTTTGTATTTCTGTTAAAATTTTCTGGTGTAAAAATTTTTGTATTAAATTTTTAACATACTCTTATGTTAATATAACGTATTATCGTTGCGTTATTTTGACATTTTTGCGTTGAGTTAATATTCACCGTTTCTAAGAGTTAAAACAACACAATTAATATGTAAATGCATGAATTTTTGATGAAATATGTTATATGTTAAAATAAACAGATAAGTTGTGTTATTTTTCTCTCTATAACAGTTTTTATGTTAAATCGACATATCTCTTCTATTATTTATCATAAAAATGTAAGAATAACATTTTCTTTTAATTAAATTTAACATTATAAATATGTTAATTTAACATAAACTTTATTTCCAGATAAAGTTTAAGTGTTAGACTTTTGTGTTAATTTTTAAACATATTACTTGTTGTACATATTATTTATTTACATACTTGCCTTCTGTTAAATTAACATTAAAATTAGAGTGGATAAATTGGGACATGAGAAATATGTTAAATTTAACACAAAATTTTTTACCGTGTAAGGAAGTCTATCAGTATGAAAAATCGATAATTTTAATGTTTTTTTTAGGAATATTAGACATTTATTATTTTGACGTTTAACATATATTTTTGTTGATTTAAGGATGTTTTGTATCTATTTTCAAAATTGAGAATTTAATGAAAATTGTACAGAATGTCTTTACGTATGTTTAGAATCTTTAGTACAATTTTTGAATCGAATTCACTGAAGCGTTCACAAGTTATAAGGATTTTAATTTGCACTGAATTAATATGTGTTCTGGGAAATGTATAACCACGTCGATTCAAATAACAAAAACACGTGGAAATAATATTCAGAATTTGTTTAAAATTTGCAAAAGTTTAGATACAGAGGAAATATTTGGTCAAATAGTTTGTACAAATATTAACTGGTTAAAAGGATATTAAATATAATTGAATGAAGTTAGCCATGTATCTGTCACAAAACGAAATTCTCTGCCAAAAATTAATCATTTCGATTAACAAAATTCTGAATATTTCAGTAAAAACGCAATAAATATTAAAAAATACATCTCTGCGCTGTAGCTCAGATCAAATTGTAATATTCCACGCAATTTCTCATACTCAAAATACACTAAAAGATGGATATATTCGTCAATATTGATTTTCAACTACTTTTTGCTGGAACTGCAAACATCCTTAAATAATCTGTCAGTATATTTAAATTTGAGATATTTATTTAATTCTTTTTTGTTCAACACGAATCTCTGTACTCAAAAGCGATGAAAGGACTTTTGCTAGTTTTAATATTTTTTATTAAAATATTTTTAAGACGCTAAATTTAATTAAAATTAAAATGATTAATATATAATATTTTTCTGATTTTCAAGAAATAAAAAAAAATTTCAGCAAAATTGAATTATATAATTTTAAAATGACACTGTACATATACTTTGTTATTTTTAATTATTTTTCTAAAAGAACAAAAAATTTAGTTTAAAATCTCAAAAATATCCCATGGAATATAATTAAACAGAATTTTTATTACATTTATTTGGAGCATACCATCATTTTTGAATACGCTATGTACAAAATTTCATACTGAACAAAAAATAAGAAACTAGATATCTAACTAAGATTTAAAAAAAATATTGACGTTCTTCCTTAAAAAATTAATCTTACCAGTTACTGATATATAAGGTCAATTAATCAATTTTTGTATCAGTAACTAGTAAAACTGTTCCAATATTTTCTTAAGGACTGTTTAAATATTAATAAAATTATGTAAAACGTCAAAAAGATAAATTTCTAATGTTAAAATAAAAATACTAAAGATCACCAATATATTATTTTTCTTAAGGTGTGTTTAAATATTAATAAAATTATGTAAAACATCAAAAAGATAAATCTCTAATCTTAAAATAAAAATACCTAAAGTTCACCAATATATTATTTTCCTTAAGGGCTGTTTAAATATTAATAAAATTATGTAAAACGTCAAAAAGATAAATCTCTGTTAAAATAAAAATACCTAAAGCTCATCAATATATTATTTTTCTTAAGGGTTGTTTAAATATTAATAAAATTATGTAAAACGTCAAAAAGATAAATCTCTGTTAAAATAAAAATACTTAAAGATCATCAATTTTTCATGTAAAGTAGTCCTTTAAGTCATTTTAAAAATATTTCAAAAATATTTTTTTTGCTTTCCGATAAGAGAAGACTGTTAAGAAAATCAAAATTCTGATAGCTGTCAAGCGGCTTTCCCCTCGTCAGATGATAATACCGATTTCTCTTCAATGCAAAATGAAATAAAAAATTACACACATTATAATACAGAAAATTGCTCTAGTTTCGCGATGATTGCGCATGCATGAACGGACGGACGCACCTGTGATTGCAAAAATGCGCAAATTTTCACGCATGAATAGTTTTTGGCGCCGCGATGTAGTCGAGCCACGTACAATCGCGAGCACGAGCGAGCATTCGGCGAGGACGACGGATCACGTCTTCGGCTGTTCCTTGCAGCCACAGGGGATTCTCTCTTGACTGACGCGATACCGTCTTACTACTTCGAAGAATGGATTGGCACTTTTGTCCGCTTTGGCCGTAGGGAGTCCGAACATTGGTTACCAAACTGCTTATTTACCTTGCTAATATCTTGGTTCTCCCACGCAAACTTTTGTATTTCGCTTCGATAAGGAATTATCCCGACGACGAATCAATGACAGTTTCGACGACGGGACATGAAAGATTTAATTGAACGCCGTGAATATTTTTAATAATAAAATTTGATAATAAAATTATTATAAAATAAAATTTTTATAATAAATTTTTATAAAATTGATATCTCAAGGGGAAATATTACTCGTTGAATAAAAAATAAAGATCGATTCATTTAATATCTTTACGACCAGCGATATTATTATCGAAATAATTTTAAAGAAGAAAATGTCCGTAATTTTAAAGAAGAAAATGTACCGTCTTACTACTTGGAAGAATGGATTGGCACTTTTGTCCGCTTTGGCCGCAGGGAGTCCGAACATTGGTTACCAAACTGCTTATTTACCTTGCTAATATCTTGGTTCTCCCACGCAAACTTTTGTATTTCGCTTCGATAAGGAATTATCCCGACGACGAATCAATGACAGTTTCGACGACGGGGCATGAAAGACTTAATTGAATACTTTTAATAATAAAATTATTACAAAATAAAATTTTTATAATAAATTTTTATAATTTGATATCTCAAAAGGAAATATTATAGGGTATATTATAATAAATTTTTAATAAAATTGATATCTCAAGAGGAAATATTACTCGTTGAATAAAAAATAAAGATCGATTCATTTAATATCTTTACGACCAGCGATATTATTATCGAAAAAATTTTAAAGAAGAAAATATACCGTCTTACTACTTCGAAGATTGGCACTTTTGTCTGCTTTGGTTGCAGGGAGCTCGTCACATTAGTTACCAAACTGCTTATTTATCTTGCTAATCTTGGTTCTCCCACGCAAACTTTTGTATTTCGCTTCGATAAGAAATTATCCCGATGACAAATCAACGACAGTTTCGACGACGAGACATGAAAGATTTAATTGAACGCCGTGAATATTTTTAATAATAAAATTTGATAATAAAATTATTATAAAATAAAATTTTTATAATAAATTTTTATAAAATTGATATCTCAAGGGGAAATATTACAGGATATATTATAATAAATTTTTAATAAAATTGATATCTCAAGAAGAAATATTACTCGTTGAATAAAAAATAAAGATCGATTCATTTAATATCTTTACGACCAGCGATATTATTATCGAAATAATTTTAAAGAAGAAAATGTCCGTAATTTTAAAGAAGAAAATGTATCGTTTTACTACTTCGAAGAATGGATTGGCACTTTTGTCCGCTTTGGCCGCAGGGAGTCCGTCACATTGGTTACCAAACTGCTTATTTACCTTGCTAATCTTGGTTCTCCCACATAAACTTTTGTATTTCGCTTCGATAAGGAATTATCCCGACGACGAATTAATGGCAGTTTCGACGACAGGTCATGAAAGAAATTAATTGAACGCCGTGAATACTTTTATAATTAAATTTTATAATAAAATATTTTTAATATTTAATTTATATTTATACTATTTATTTTTAATTTATTATTATTAATTTATTATTATTAATTTTTATTTATAATATTTATTTTTAATATTTAATTTTAATAATATTATTAATATTTTATAATAAAGTTATTACAAAATAAAATTTTTGTAATAAATTTTTATAATAAAATTGTATAGTATAAAGTAATAATATCTCAAGAGGAAATATTACAGGATATATTATAATAAATTTTTAATAAAATTGATATCTCAAGATGAAATATTACTCGTTGAGTAAAAAATAAAAATCGATTCATTTAATATCTTTACGACCAGCGATATTATTATCGAAATAATTTTAAAGAAGAAAATGTTGATTAAATGAAACTAACTCGAAAGTGCAATTAAACTGCGGAACATTGCGCCAAGTTTTTTTATCGCTTGGAAAGTTTACGCTGCGACACCCCCGAGATCGAACACACATATGGAAGATTAAAAACATTGATGATTTTTCACGATGTAACAGCGCTCTTTTTTTATGCGCAGTTTGTATAAACTTTATTGACACTTTATGGGTTAAGAATCGAAATACAATTTAGCTAAATGTCATCCACAGCTGTAACACGTGGCCGTTAAGTTTAACGTTAACTTCCACCACTCGTGCGAACGAGATATCCGAATCGATAAGGGATGTTCCACTATCTATAGGTAGGACACGCTCCTTGCACTTCCTCTCATGCGCAGACTACGTATTGAACTAATTCGGAATAGATTTATTCTTCATAAAAATAGAGTCATATCGACATAATTTGAGTTTAAGACGTTTTATTGTACAATTAAATTTCAATAAAACGAGTAGAGAAAAATGATAATTTATTTTTTATCAAATTATAAGTACATTTAACTTTTTTAACAATTTTTTTTTATTTGAAAGTTAATTACAAAATTTTGATATATTTTAGTTTTAAATAATAATACAAAATTGTTGAAAATTTTTCACTGAAGGAAAAATTCGAGACTGATTGGAAAATTCATAGAGGACATAAGCCTGTCATTAATGTAACATGAATTCTTTGGTTGGCTTGTAAAATATGAGAGATTTAGTTCTTTCAAACGAATAAATATAACTTTCTACACAGTGAAAGTCCGACCAACTGTAACAGATGGCTCCGTGACTAGGGCGTTAAGTTCCGGTGAACTCTGAAGAGTACCAGACACCTATTCCCCTCTGTTCGTGGTTCGAAGAATTTAAGAACCCTCTAGAGAGAGAAGAAAGAGAGAGATTGCACCAAGAATTTAGCAACACAGATACTGGAAACAATTAAAAAAATATATAAAATGGTAAAATTTGACAAAATCTAAATTTTCCAATTAAATAAAATCAGAACATGAACAAAAATAAATGACAGAACGTTGCTTTTATATCGATTACGAAATATAAATTGTTTATTTGATACATAATCTCTAAACATTATAATTTCAAGCAATTCCTCTTTATTTAAAATAACTTAATTTCCATGTAAATTCATGTGTATTTGACGTGAACGATGTTAAGCAAATACTCTCATCAACATAATGACAAGGAGATTCTTGAAAATGTTTTTTCTGAAATTTAAAATTTAAATAAAATTCTTTCCAAGGGAAAAGATAACATGTGCTGGATTGTTCACTTCACAATGTTTAATCCCGACGACCTATTAATCGATCTATCAAGCGACTCGATGTTCTACTTTATGCGGTGCTCTTAGTTTTTCATCTACATAGTAAAAAATTTTATGTTAAATTTAACATATTTCACATGTCCCAATTTATCCACTCTAATTTTAATGTTAATTTAACAGGCAAGTATGTAAATAAATAACACAAGTAATATGTTTAAAAATTAACACAAAAGTGTAACACTTAAACTTTATCTGGAAATGAAGTCTATGTTAAATTAACATATTTATAATGTTAAATTTAATTAAAATGTTATTCTTACATTTTTATGATAAATAACAGAAGAGATATGTCGATTTAACATATGGAAATTGTTATAGAGAGAAAAAACACAACTTATCTGTTCATTTTAACTTATTTCATCAAAAATTCGTGCATTTACATATTAATTTGTGTTGCTTTAACTCTTAGAAACGATGAATATTAATTCAACGCAGAAATGTCAAAATAACGCAACGATAATATGTTACATTAACATAAGAGTATGTTAGAAATTTAACACAAAAATTTTTACACGAGAAAATTTTAACAGACACGGTAAAAAACATTTTGTATTTCTGTTGAAATTTTCTCGTGTAAAAATTTTTGTGTTAAATTTTTAACATACTCTTATGTTAATGTAACATATTATCGTTGTGTTATTTTGACATTTCTGCGTTGAGTTAATATTCACCATTTCTAAGAGTTAAAATAACACAATTAATATGTAAATGCACGAATTTTTGATGAAATAAGTTAAAATGAACAGATAAGTTGTGTTATTTTTCTCTCTATAACAATTTCCATATGTTAAATCGACATATCTCTTCCGTTATTTATCATAAAAAAAAATGTAAGAATAACATTTTCTTTTAAATAAATTTAACATTATAAATATGTTAATTTAACATAAACTTTATTTCCAGATAAAATTTAAGTGTTACACTTTTGTGTTAATTTTTAAACATATTACTTATTTATTTACATACTTGCCTTCTGTTAAATTAAACATTAAAATTAGAGTGGATAAATTGGGACATGTGAAATATGTTAAATTTAACACAAAATTTTTTACTGTGCACAGATACAAAATGCTTTTTACCGTATACTAACGGACAACGGTTCCAAACTTGGGAGGAACGTATCGAGATGGATAGGTTTCCCTCCGGAGAATAATAGCCCAACCTCATCAGAGGGAGTTATCGCCCAAGATCGACGTTAAGCGGTGTTCGGCCTTCTCAAGTATCGGGGGCCGCTTCCATCGTCCAACACGCGCTAGTGACCCTGCGGTTGCGGCAGAACTGCACCAAACTTCTCCCCATCTCCAGTTTCGCCAGCTCTCTATCTCTTCCCTTTTCACTTCCATGATTCACTTCCAGATTGCCACATTTATCCATGCGCACCTACGACCCGTCGTAATTACGACGCCGGACTATTGAAGCTCTAATCACGAGGCGACAACTGTCCTCTCCGTTTCTCTCCCCTATCCCTTCTCCCGTTTCTCCTATCTCCGTCTCTTTCCTGGCCGCATATCCTTCCGGATGGATCTCCTTCTTCCCCCCAACCCCGTTGAATACCGGCAACTGCTTGGAACAGACGCGGATGACAGGCTTCCCCAGCGTCTCTTGGTAGACATGTGTATCCGACCTGTCTTTGTGATATGCAAGATCAAGCGGACCATTCATTAAACGATTGAAATTGTCATTAAGGGAACCGTCGAACTTGTCATCGCCTTCAACGAGCTTAGAGATCTCTGAAGCGAGCTTGCAACTACCAGTAGGTCCGATTTATGCCAGCGTGTAATCAAATCGCTAGTGTTCCGACTGAATGAAAGGCGATACGCTAGACGAGAGAGGTACAGGCGAATATCGCCCGAGCGAGGTGCAGGTGTGAATAATGCAAACGTTTTCTCTTTGATTTAATACGCGGCAAATTTATCACGATACTTTTCCTCCCGTGCAGGCTCTCCATTAGTTATAGAACAGTTTTCGCGCGCAGGTCTATAATTATTTATGCACTTCTCTCTTTTTATAAAGTGCGCAAATAATCGTGAAACTGCGCGGAAACTATTTTAGAACAAGCAAAACTTGGCAACTTGTAAGTTTTTTTTTTAACTATATCTTATTCTCGTCGCTATTTTGATCAATATCTTTCGCTTCTGAAACTTGTGTAAAAGCTATGAATTCTTTAAAATCCGATGAAACATGATAAAAAATTTCATAGGTGAAATAAGAAACTACCTACGTGAATTTACATCTTATATTAATTAATGTGTTTTTCGTATGTTAATTTTTCTTGAAATAATTTATCACATCTTTAATTTATGTGTTTTACCTTAATTTTCTTGAAATAATTTTTTTTATTTAACGAGCATAGCTATTTCTTTAAATAATTTAAAGTTATTAAAAGTAAAGATTAATTAATATTCTTAATAATTTATAAATTTAATATTCCAGTTTTTTCATACAAATACATTATTGTGAAAAATCTTAAAAATATCTTATAACTTCAATTTAATCAAATCTGGATTAATTGATTAATTATCTGCATCTAGCTAAACTTGATAACTTGTAAGTTTTTACCATTAACAATATGTTATTCTCGCGCCATTTTGATCAATATCTTTCGCTTCTGAAACTTGTGTAAAAGCTATGAATTCTTTAAAATCCGATGAAACATGATAAAAAATTTCATAGGTGAAATAAGAAACTACCTACGTGAATTTACATCTTATATTAATTGATGTGTTTTATCGTATGTTAATTTTTCTTGAAACAATTTCTTTGATTCAATGAGTATAGCTATTTCTCTAAAGAATCGAGAAATTTAAAATTATTAAAAATAAAGATTAATTAATATTCTTAATAATTTATAAATTTAATACGCCAGTTTATCACATTTTATATTAATTTATGTGTTTTACCCTAATTTTTCTTGAAATAATTTTTTTTATTTAATGAATATAGCTATTTCTTTAAATAATTTAAAGTTATTAAAAGTAAAGATTAATTAATATTTTTAATAATTTATAAATTTAATATTCCAGTTTTTTTCATACAAATACATACATTGTGAAAAAATATCTTAAAAATATCTTATAACTTCAATTTAATCAAATCTGGATTAATTGATTAATTATCTGCATCTAGCTAAACTTGGTAACTTGTAAGTTTTTTTACCTATATTTTGAAACAACACGCTATTCTCGTTGCCATTTTGATCAATATCTTTTGCTTCTGAAACTTGTGTAAAAGCTATGAATTCTTTAAAATCCGATGAAACATGATAAAAAATTTCATAGGTGAAATAAGAAACTACCTACGTGAATTTACATCTTATGTTAATTTATGTGTTTTATCCTATGTTAATTTTTCTTGAAACTATTTCATTAATATAATGAATATAGCTAAATAATCGAGAAATTTAAAATTATTAAAAATAAAGATTAATTAATATTCTTAATAATTTATAAATTTAATACACCAGTTTATCACATTTTATATTAATTTATGTTATATTAATTTATATTAATTTATGTTTTACCCTAATTTTTTTCGAAATAATTTTTTTTATTTAACGAGTATAGCTATTTCTTTAAATAATTTAAAGTTATTAAAAGTAAAGATTAATTAATATTCTTAATAATTTATAAATTTAATATTCCAGTTTTTTTCATACAAATACATACATTGTGAAAAAATATCTTAAAAATATCTTATAACTTCAATTTAATCAAATCTGGATTAATTGATTAATTATCTGTGTCTAGCTAAACTTGGTAACTTGTAGTTTTTTTACCTATATTTTGTAACAACACGTTATTGATCAATATCTTTCGCTTCTGAAACTTGTGTAAAAGCTATGAATTCTTTAAAATTCGATAAAAATTTACATCTTATATTAATTTATGTGTTTTATCCTATTTTTCTCGAAATAATTTTTTTTTATTTAACGAGCTTAGCTATTTCTTTAAATAATTTAAAGTTATTAAAAGTAAAGATTAATTAATATTCTTAATAATTTATAAATTTAATATTCCAGTTTTTTTCATACAAATATTACATACATTGTGAAAAAAATATCTTAAAAATATCTTATAACTTCAATTCAATCAAATCTGGATTAATTGATTAATTATCTGTGTCTAGCTAAACCTAAATTAAATTAAAAATGAAAAAAGAAAAAAGAGAGACATTGAGAAAAATATAACGTACAGTGAAAAAGAGTATCGGCTAAAAGTTATCCATCTAATTAAATATATCAGGTTATCGAAATAGTGCTTATATTCACATTATAAATTATTAACTCGACATTCTATGATCAATCCATTTATCGACATTCTATGATCAATCTATTATCGATATTCTATGATCAATCATGTTATTATAGTACGAGAACAGGGTAAGGTATCATATATTATTCACGACAGCTCGCGGCTATTGGTTAATGAATAATTAGATAATCGCTAATGGACACAGTTAGAGGACACTTTTTGCTGCTAATTAATAACAAATAATAATAATTATATAAAACAGATCGTATCATTCAAAGTCAAATGTAATAATCACATTTCAATTATCTATATGTTGACTTAGAAAGAAGATCGCGCATGAAATAAACAAGGTTCTTTCGTGTTAAGAACACTGATTGTTGACTGTGTTAAGCACGAGAGGAGAAACTTTCAGACGTGTGAGTGGAAGACTAGAATTCTTCCGAATCGCTATTTTTAAATTACGAAAGAAGGAATTTAGCGGATCTCGCTTCGTCTACAAAAAAAGAAGAAGACTTTCATTTTGTTCCTCAAATATATCCAATTCTCAAGATTCCATCTGCTCAAGAACACAATTGAAGTCACCGTTGTAAATAACTTCTGTAGGAAAATCGGATTGCCCTTCCCCTCCTACTCAATCCTCCCTCCCTCCCGCTGTCTCTATTATCTTATTTCCGTATCTTTAGAATTCATACATTTCCGCAAAAGGTGAGATATAAAAGAGGAGCGGATGAATTATTTTGAAGAGAAGGTAAAAAAAGGGAATAAGTTTGCTTATATATATATATGTATAATATATTCTCGAGTATGTTCTCGCGGAAAAGAGCAAGAGAAGAAAGAGCAATCACCCGAAATCTTATTTATAGACTGCTCGACCTTCTTCCCTGATCGACGTGATCGCGATAATGTATTCCAAAGAAGAAAAATCGAACTCGCGGAATTCTCTCTCTCTTCAAGATTCATCCAGCCTTTATCCAAGTCCACCGCCATCCCCCTTTTCGGATCCAAAGTCTCTGTCGAACGAGCACTTTTTTTCCGCGGAAACGATCGGAAAATTCCTCCTCCCGATGACGCGCTCGACGAAAAACAATTCCCGGACAAAGTTTCGGGAGCGTCGACGAAATGCAAAGCGTAAAACCGGATTAAGCGTGACGCGGACGACGGGAGTCAATCAATGTAATTTACATAAATCCGAGGTGACGGAGCGGCTACGAAGAGCTACACCGGAGAGACCCCCGACACGTTGTCGGAGGGGGATGATTTACACGGGCCGGGCTTCATCGCTTCGTACGCATCAACAAGATCTGCATTCATTTTTCTTGATACGCCGCGACAAAGCTATCCATTGTCGACGGCTTTGTCGACGATGCACGTGTCAATGCGTCTCGTTGCGCTCGCTGAAATCGCGAAAGCGTGCAAATCCCGAAATAAACGCGACGCTCAAGCCCCAAATGTTTGCCGTGCAAATGAAACTTACACCGTACAACGCACGTCATACGCGCCCGAATCGCCGTACACACATTACACTATGTTAACTATTCAATATACATTGCATTTACCCAACCTGCAGTCTCTCTTTTCAATTGTAAATCTCATTACCCGCGCTAGTGGAGCAGCTCATACAGCTCAGACCATTGTTGTGACATTGCCGCAATATTGCAGCAATATTAAAGCAGTATTGCAGCAACATTGCAATATTGCAGTAATATTAAAGCAATATTGCAGCAACATAGTAATATTGCAGCAACATTATTAATATTGCAGTAATATTAAAGCAATATTGCAGCAACATTGCAATATTGCAGTGATATTGCAGCAATATTAAAGCGATATTGCAGCAACATTGCAATATTGCAATAATATTAAAGCAATATTGCAGCAATATTAAAGCAACATTGCAATATTGCTTTAATATTAAAGCAATATTGCAGTAATATTAAAGCAATATTGCAGCAACATTGCAATATTGCAGTAATATTGCAGCAATATTAAAGCAATATTGCAGCAACATTGCAATATTGCAATAATATTAAAGCAATATTGTAATAATATTAAAGCAATATTGCAGCAACATTGCAATATTGCAGTAATATTGCAGTAATATTGCAGCAACATTGCATTTTTGCAGTAATATTACAGCAATATTAAAGCAATATTGCAGTACACCCACAGAAAAGATTTCTAAATTTAATACTATCACAATTTAATCTATCATAAAATAGGATCGATATAGCGACAATCATATTTTTTATTAAGAAAAGAATATTTTAATCTGAAATGGAAATTTCTTAAATCTAGAATGAAATGATCCTGATACTATTATATCTACAAAAGACGACAGACGCATATCGGTTTTGCGCAACTACTGACGCTAATATCAAATTATTCCAAATGCAAGAATATGTAACTTAGATTTCTCTATATTATGCTTGTTTCCAAATTATAAAAACAATCTTATTTAATTCGAGAGAGAAGAAGAATAAGAATTATTATTCTAGTTTTAAAATCGTTTCATTTTTATATTACATAAAATTGTGACCGGATTAAATGTGGCCAGAATATTTTTCGTCTTGTTGGAAGAAATCTTTTCCGAGAGGATAATATTGCAGCGATATTAAGCAATATTGCAACAATATTGCAGTAATATTGCAGCAATGTAACAATAGTCTGTGCTGTTTGGGAGACCGACACCGCGAGTCCAGTTCTCAACGAACGTTATTCCGATCGGATAACAAGTATCCTCCCATGTCATATAATTATAAAGTACCAGCGGAATGAATATAAATCGAACTATTATTTGCCCGGTGAAAATAACCGACTGGTACTCTCCCACCGGGATTTTTGATATTCTCCCTCTGGCTGGCCGGTCAGGAACATCGCGCGTTTTATATCGTTCCGCAGATTCGGAAATTGCGGCCATTCGTGCGCACGCGGAACAATGCGCCTAGTCCCGTTAATAAACGAAAAATGTTGAAAAATACCGCGCCCTGTATACGCGACATATGTTCCAAGCGCGGGCGATTTTAAATCGCCGCGTATGTATTTCATCGAGCGGAGAAATTTCGGCGCTCCCGAAATATTTTACGCGAGCGTACGAGGTGCTCGTCAACGATATCATTAACCATTAGTGCCATTACTACGGTTTACCGTGCGCGACATGCATTATTCGGCCGATAATGCATGTCGCGAAATGACCGTGGAAAGCGAAGATGCGCGCCGTTAATTTTGTATCTCTTATTAGCCCCAGCTCAAGTGCGATCGCAAAACAGCTGTTATAATTACTGCGATATTTGCGTACCAACGTCATGTTGCATATTAAAGTAATGGTGATTACGTTGAGGTTCAATTTTAATACGTGGAATAAAGAAAGGCCGATAGTAATCTCCCTACTTTGAATTAATTAAATTTAGCTATTATTTTTTTTTGATTTTTTTTTTATTCAAAAAATAATTAAATTTTTCTAACATTGCTGAAAAGATACATGATACTAGTTTTTCGTGCTTTTGTACATTGAAATTAAAAATTCCCTATTTATGTTTTCGCAGAAAGATAGAAATAAAAAAGAAATAATTTAAATCCTCGAGATTATAATAAAAATGTAATTAATTCCATGCAACAGTGAGAGACAGAAAATTATTTTGGGAAAGTCAGACAGAATTTTTTTCTGCGTTTTGAAACACATTTCTCTTTGGCTGCAAAATTTTCCCCCGAATTTCTAAATTTTTGGTTATTTCCACCGAATGCAATTTCCATAAACTTTTAGCGTGAACAATTAAATATTAAATGAAATTAGCACTTCGATAATATTCGAGCATGTATATGTGTATGCATACGTGTGTGTGTGTGTGTGTGTGTGTGTGTGTGTGTGTGTGTGTGTGTGTGTGTGTGTGTGTGTAAATGGAAGGATATCTGGTAGTGACTTAATTCTCCTTCCAGCAGCAACTTGGAGTCCTTACGATGTCTTGGCCAGAGTCTTGAGCCAAGTTGCGGGCAAAGTGGTTAGGGGTTTCTGGAACGGTCATGCAAATGTGTGTTAGTTGCATTTCGAGACCGAGTTTTCCAACAACTTGACCGGAAATTTCCTTTAACGAGCAGGAAGCATCTCGCGTGATCGGAAACCGAATTTGAATTGTGTCAATATAGTATGTGAAATTTTTTTTATTTTCGTTATAAAATTCTCAACTATCCCGGATACATAAATTTGATCAAGCATTCCCGTTATTTGCAATATCCGATCAATAAAATTACACAAGGACGATTAAAAGCATACAAATCGTTTCGACACTCGATCGAATAAATACTATCAGTGCGCCTGATCGTATTTTCGTGGAATAAAAAGGGGATTTTTACAATCCTGAAAATTTCACGGTAAAAAAAGTTGCAAAAATTATTGCAAAATTATTAATATAATTTTATATTGACTCTTTATGTAGTTAATTATTAGACTTAATGCGTGCGCGAAAAAATCTACTTTCATTAAAAGTCCAGTGAAAAAAAAGAAGATATTCGATTATCTTAATCTTTCTACTTAGAAATCCAAGTTTTTATAGATTTATAAACTTAAAATTTTTAATGTTGAAAATATGAGACGTACTTCAGAAAATCTTGAAGAAAGTCAATAATCACAGGTGCGTTATTAATAAAACTTTCCCCCATAATCTTATAATTTTTCATTATATTATAAAAATAATGATATATTTGTAATAAAATATATATAATTCTAATTACAGAATACATGTACGCGGTGTGATGAAAAAATATTGCGATAAAATTACGAATTTAAGAGATTTAATTAGATTTAATTATGATTAATAATAATTGATGATACGAAATTTTATAAAAAAAATATTATACAAAAAATTGCCATGTCCGCTGTTAAATAAACAAAAAACATACTCCAATAAAGGAGTAAAGCAGATAAATAAATAAAAAAAAAACATACTTTAATAATGTGAAAGCGGAAGAGTGGAAGGAAAAACAAAGCACTCTTGTAAATTCCATAAAATTATAGTATGTATTTATATCAAGAGGTAAATGTATCTCATCAGAGGCACTTGACTCTCACGTGTCAACAAGTGATGGCTGCTTATCGATGATCGAGTGCCATAATTTAGCGTGATGCTCAAATGATTTTAATAATTTTCGAATCAATGACACTTCTGGCTGTCGAATAACATTTCGACCATTTTCCATTATTTTTCCGACACGCACGCATACCGATTTGCCGTGCATTATCCATCCCGATTATCGATCGCTCTCGGATTTTTTTAATATACCAGTTTCCTTGAGACTGACGGATATTGATGATATCGGAGATAATAAATGAGATTCTGATAACAGTAGAATTTCTTGCATATCCTTTTCTAGATTATTTTTAACTCTTCTATTACATCAAATGTAAAAAAGGAGGAGAAAAAAGTAAGTCTTACCTACGAAGTTGGCGTGTTATTTTTTTTTAAATATAACTGATAGAATTTTGACTTTTTCGAGCAAATATTGTTCGTGTTTTAAATTCCACTTAATTTTTACAATCTTTTTTCTGATTACTTAAATACAAAATATATCTTATATTGATTATACAATATATATTTTAAATACAAAATATATCTTATATTGATTATGCAATATATTTTATAATTATTTTATAATTAATACAATTATTATATTAATATAATTACAACGTATATTTCATATTAATTGTTATATCAAACTGATAGAATTCTGACTTTTTCGAGCAAATATTGTTGGTGTTTTAAATTCCACTTAATTTTTACAATCTTTTTTCTGATTAAATACAAAATATATCTTATATTGATTATACAATATATATTTTAAATACAAAATATATCTTATATTGATTATACAATATATATTTTATAATTATTTTATAATTAATATAATTATTATATTAATATAATTACAACGTATATTTCATATTAATTGTTATATCAAATTTAATACGAAAGAACATTACCAGTACAAGTTTAATTATATTTAATTACATTAATTCTCTATTTAATTGTTTGATGCATTTCTCTACTCGGTATAAATGTCAAGACATATGACGTGCTCAATCTTCCAGAGAGCAACGAACAATGACTACAGTATTCGACTCCTCGTAATACAACGTTGTAATTCTCGCTCAATTTGAGCGATATCGTACGCGTTTTATCTAATCGACAACCACATAATATCGCAGATTTGAAAATACGACGAACGAAAAGGAAGAAAGAAAGCATCGGGGTTCATTTTTAGAATCAAATTGAGAGAGATCGTTCTCTTTACCTTCTTATCTCACTTACTTCACTGCGTCGTGGAACTCAACGAAATTAAATATTTTCCTTGCGCTGTAGATTTCGTTTTCTTCGTGAACTTCTGAGGAAAGGCAATTACCGCGAGATGCAACCAAATATACCTAGTCGCAAGAAGCGCGATGACACCGCTTATATCTCTCCCGCTGATACAGCCAAACTAAATCCTACCCCGATTAAAAGCAAACTCCAGAAATTAAGAAATAAGGATTTCTTGCGAGCTTTGCGTCGCAAATAATAGAATTTTTCTCAGAAGTTATTAAAATACATCTTTCGATTAAATAAAAATCTTTCGATTAAAATAAAAATTCGATCAAATATAATTCGATATTTCCATATTAGATGTACCAAATCTTATTATGAATTAAATATAAACTATTAAGATATTATTAATAATTAATAGAGGTTTTTTGCGAGCTTTACGTAACAAATAATAAGATTTTCTTTGGAGATTGTTAAAGTGCATCTTTCGATTAAAGTAAAAAATCCGGTATTTCTATATGATATTTTTTTCATGAGCACACTAGATGCATCAAATTCATTATTAACACGATATTGAATCAATATTAGAAATAATTATTATGCTGTTGCAAACATCACCATCGATTTTAAATCGTATTAAAAAAATAAAGATGTTTTTACGAGCTTGGAATAGCAAATAATAGAATTTTTTTACAGTTTATTAAAATCTTTTGATTAAAGTAAAAAAATTCAATAAAATAAAATTCGATATTTCCATATGATATTTCTCCCATCTATGAGCCAAACACTACATATATTAAATCTATCACTAACACAATATCAAGCTAATATTAGAAATAATCATTATTCTATCGCAAACATTACTATTATCATTGATTTTTAATCGTATTAAAAAAATAAAGATTTTTTTACGAGCTTGGAGCAAATAATAGAATTTTTTCAGAGTTTATTAAAATCTTTCGATTGAAATAAAAAATTCGATAAAATAAAATTCGATACTTCCATATGATATTTCTTCCATATGTGAGTAAAACATTACATATATCAAATCTATCACTAACACAATATCAAGCTAATATTAAAAATAATCATTATCCTATCGCAAACATTATTATCATCGATTTTGAATCGTATTAAAGAAATAAAGATTTTTTTACGAACTTAGAGTAGCAAATATATAATAGAATTTTTTAGAGTTTATTAAAATCTTTCGATTGAAATAAAAAATTCGATAAAATAAAATTCGATGTTTCCATATGATATTTCTTCCATATGTGAGTAAAACATTACATATATCAAATCTATCACTAACACAATATCAAGCTAATATTAGAAATAATCATTATTCTATCGCAAACATTACTATTATCATTGATTTTTAATCGTATTAAAAAAATAAAGATTTTTTTACGAGCTTGGAGTAGCAAATAATAGAATTTTTTCAGAGTTTATTAAAATCTTTCGATTAAAATAAAAAATTCGATAAAATAAAATTCGATGTTTCCACATGATATTTCTTCCATATGCGAGCACATTAGATATATCAAATATCTATTTCTAACACAATATCAAGTTAATAATAGAAATAATGAGAATCCTATTGCAAACATTACTATTATCATCGATTTTGAACTGTATTAAAGCCATATATGCGCTAAAGCCAGTGCTGAGTCATGATAAATATGAATATGAAATTCATAGTAAATTATTACTAGCCTATCGATAACTATTTAAATTAATAATGTTATGATATTACGCAATTATCTTTCGTTGAAAATAATTCCAATTTAATTTAATAATCTGAAACTGATATAAGTATTAAATTAGATTTGATGCTGCAATATTGATCGAAACATTTCATGGATTTATAAATTCACGAAAATATCACAAATATTATTAAGGACCTTTAGATCGCCGGTTGACGAGACGCGTACATCTGCGAGGCACATTTTAAAATATGCACGCAAAGTTGTCCAAGTTATATCCGGAGCGCAAAATTTGTTCTTTATAAGTTGCGGAGAAACCGGGGAAAATTTAATCGAATCTAAGAAAATCGACGTTCACGGCATGCCGAACTCCCGCGGGAAGACGAAAACTTCATGCCAGAATGGGAGTTTAATGCGACATTTCGGTACTTGCAGCTGCAACGAAATTCGGGCAACTTTTGTTCCATTTGCCAGGAATTGCCAGGCGAGGATATCTTCATCATGGGGGAAAAGCGCCCGAAACGTGCGAGATATTGGAATATATATGAAACTCGAACGGCCACTCGCCTCCCTTCGTTCGCCTCTTTTCTCTTTCCTCGGAAGGGTAGATGATTCCGAAAAATTACACAGGCCTGCAAAAAAGGAGGTAGATAATTTCTTTTTAAGATGCAACAGTGATTTTTCACGTAATTTTGTGCGCTGAATCCGAATCTGGCCGCCGAATTTGCGTAGCACGTCGGGTTTTTGAGTTATTTGTAGTTGAATAGTCCAAAAATCGCTATTTTGGCCAATTTCATGAATTTATTCCGAGTAAATCAAATTTTTTGAAATATTTCTGTCAATGCCATTGTATAGTACTCACCTTCATCTTTCGAATCCACTTTCGATTACCGCCGCGCGATTTTTTTTCGCTCAGATATACAAGTCATAAGACTGGTCATGCATAGGGATTTAATAAGCCATTCTAGATCAATCGTGCCACCTCTTTATTTCACTATGAATCAAAATTAGGATAAAAATATACATTTTTAAACCTTCTGTCATCTTTTGCAATTAAAAATGGCGCATCCAATATGGCGAATAGAATCACAATAAAAAGACAATAAAATTTAGAAAAATTTATCAAAATGTATAATAATTGTATTAGATATTTCTTTACAATATTTTTTTGGACAATCGAACCTGACATATGTCAGTCTTTTCAACTTTCAACATCATGAATCTCACAATAAAAAATTTTGTGTTAAATTTAACATATTTCACATGTCCCAATTTATCCACTCTAATTTGAATGTTAATTTAACAGAAGGCAAGTAAATAAATAACACAAGTAACATGTTTAAAAATTAACACAAAAGTGTAACACTTAAACTTTATCTGGAAATAAAGTCTATGTTAAATTAACATATTTATAATGTTAAATTTAATTAAAGGAAAATGTTATTCTTACATTTTTATAATAAATAACAGAAGAGATATGTCGATTTAACATATGGAAACTGTTATCGAGAGAAAAACAACACAATTTATCTATTCATTTTAACATATAACATATTTCATCAAAAATTCATGCATTTACATATTAATTGTATTGTTTTAACTCTTAGAAACGGTAAATATTAACTCAACGCAGAAATGTTAAAATAACGCAATGATAATATGTTACATTAACATAAGAATATGTTAAAAATTTAACACAAAAATTTTTACACGAGAAAATTTTAACTGAAATAAAAAATGTTTTTTACCGTGCTATCATATTGATGTTTATATAAATTTTAATGTAAATTTTCTTACAACGTCATACTTATATATCTCAGCGAAGAAAAATCGTGCGGCGGTAATCGAAAGTGGATTTGAAAGGCAAAAGTGAGTACTATACGATGCCATTGGCAAAAATATTTCAAAAAATTTGATTTTCTCGCAATAAATTCATGAAATTAGCCAAAATAGCAATTTTTGAGCCATTCAATTAGAAATTACTTAAAAACATGACGTGCGTACGTAAATTCGGCGGCCAGATTCGGATTCAGCGCACAAAATTACGTCGGAAATCACTATTGCATCTTAAAAAGAAAAACCTCGCACGTGGAAAAAAATTAAGTGTCAAATTAACACTTATATACTTAAATTAACGTGTTCATTGTTTCCTATATACGCAAGAATATATAATCTTCTTAGAAGAATTTAATAATCTTAAATTTTAACAATATTATAATCTTATTTGAATATTATAATTGTCATCTCAAGAATACAATATAATTATCTTGATAATAAAAAATAAATAAAAAATTTTAATAAATAAAAAATTTTCTTTTTGATTTAAAAATGTGTTATTTTCTATCTAACATTATTTCTTTTCCAGAAATTATTTTTTTTTCAAGAAAATTATTCTTAAATAATAAGAATATATTTTTTTTGATTGAACTATATAAAATGACTTCATTCAAGCAAATTTTCTTCAGTTAACGCAATATAATTCAAGTTTTTCATGTTGAAATTAAAGATATTTTCAAAACAAGAATATTCTTTTTTTCTGTGCAAGCCTGTGATTATTTGTCAGCCATAAAACGCACGTTAGATCCAAGCGCAGTTTCCTCGTAAATTAATGCACACGTAGAATAATTAATTCGCGTAAAAGTGAAAAAGTACACGCTTTCACGCGCACAGTCGCGAACTTTCGCATCGCTGCGAAACTTCGGCATCGTTTTCATGAAATATGTTTCGGGTCACGTTGCAAAATATCAGGAACAAAATCTATCCTCTAATAAGACGGAGACGACGAAAATTCGCTGAAATTTAGGAAAACTTAAATATTGCAACCTGCTGCCTGGAGGTGGGAGCAAAATTCATGGAAATTTGCGAGCGTCCCGAGCGACATCGAGCTCGACGCAATTACTCCCGTGCATTGTAAGTCGGAAATGTTCATTTCGTTTTCCGGAGGAGGAAAAAAGAACCGTGTCGGCTTTTCAATTAAAAGTCGCTGCAATAATCATTGGGATAAATGCAAATTTTGCAAACTGAGTGGAAAAAGGGCATTATTTTTTCATGCTAACGGATCGCGCGATAAGACGCAGAAAATAAAAGTCACCAAAAGTCATTCACTTGTCACGCAATTTATCAAAATTTTTAGTTTTTTCGAAAAAAAAAAAAAAAAAAAAAAATTAAGATGACATATATTTTGCGCGTCTCCCAAGTGTACCATCTTTCATTTTTGCGTTTTGTTTCAGCATTATTATCGAAGAAATAACTTCACGCTGCGCGAAGATAATTGATCTTACGATAAAATGCGGCTACGAACGTGACGCGAGAGACAAATTCTATATTATCGGTTTCCCAAATGTGCCATCGCGGAGTTGCTCCTTTCGCAAACGCTTTTTGTCATTATAACGATGAACGGCCGTATAAGGTAGCGCGAATAAACAGGGTAAAACTAACATAAAAATCTACTCGTCCTAAAAAGAAATTTTAAACATATATTTCCCGTGGGCTCCGGTCATAAAGGCGAGCACGTAAATTGAATGTGCGAGAAATTCGTCATGTTATTTCGCCTTCGATCCCACACGGGCAATCAGACGTCGTAGATTTTATTACACGTCTTACGAGTGTCTGGGAGGGGAAAAAAAGCGCGTAAAAATTGAAAAAAAATTCGAATATAGTATACAATATGGATTGAGGAAAAAATTGTAAACTTGATTAAATATTTCCAATTATTATTTTTTTAATTGAAATATTTAATTACATGTCATACATCGTATTTAATTTATATTATAATTTATATTATAATTAACTTTATTTATTAAATAATTAATTTTTATTTATTAAATACTTAAATACTTAAATATTTTAATTAAAAAAATAAAAATTAATTGAAAATGTTTAGTCAAGTTTAAAATTACTTTTTCTCAGTGTGCGTAATTTTAATAAAACAAAAAAAATATATTTAATTTATATTATAATTTATATTATAATTAACTTTTATTTATTAAATAATTAATTTTTATTTATTAAATACTTAAATATTTTAATTAAAAAAATAAAAATTAATTGAAAATGTTTAGTCAAGTTTAAAATTACTTTTTGTCAGTGTGCGTAATTTTAATAAAAAAAAAACCATACTTTGATGTCATGGTAAATAATCACATTTATGACGTCTAATATATTTTTTAAAACTCAATTGCACGCGTGTACGTTAAATATAAATGTTACGTGATGTAAAGGTGTAAAATTAATTTTGTCGGATGCAAATATTCGCGTTGACATCGCCCGATATTTCGAAGGAAGCCGCGCAGAAAGTACGAATTTTCCCACTTTTAGGACCATTCTCCTATGGGGTTCGAAAATCTGACATTGGAAATACTTTTCTCCCTCCTGCTCGAATCGTACGAAACGACGCTTATGATTGTGTGTCGCGAAAATATGCAAAAATGCGCGCGAACAAATGGAGAAAAAAAAAAAAATGTAATGGGAAAACGAGATGACATTGTGCACGCGAAAGTAGATTTCGCGGGAGGAATATCCAAAACAGAGTCCGCCATATTCAATTCGGCGCGTAAATATCTGCATTTGAATGACGACGCGGGGGAGTATGAAAATCGATTTTCCTCCATCAACTTCGTATTTCCGATTTATGCGGTCGTTTAAAAACATTTCCACGGACCACATCCTCGAAATCTCGTTCGTCCGAACGCGACATATATTTACATTATTATATCTCCAACATTTACATTGCATTACATTTGTAATTTATGAACGTCATTTTCAACGATATTTGCAATCGTTAGCATTTTGCGCGCGCTTTCGAAATATACTTTGAATATGATGAAGTATATAGCGCAAAATGTTACCTTTCCACGTATCATGTCAAAATTTGAAGTATTTCAAAATATATATACATCCATCACATTTCATATATATGGGGACTCATAATTTTAGATATAAATCGCCAAACACACACACACACACACACAAATGTTTTACCTCGATAATTCGGAAAAAGAATATTTTCCAGAGAATATTCACCTCTCGGTTAAAAGGTGAAAGACCTTGGGATACGATTGTATTCGTCATCTTGATATCTTCACACTTGAAATAGAAATGGAAATCTCATTAATGTCACCGAGAGCTTAATGCGGACATCAGTTTGGCGAATTTTTATCTCAAATATAGGACACATCCAAACACTTTATGGATTCGTCGCAGTTAAAGCTGATTAATTATTCATCCAATAATTTCACTATCCGACACTCGACGTTCAAACCCGCGACTTTCCGATCCGGAAAAGCAGCTAATTGACGTCACGAACAAGCGACCGATTCAATAAACTTTCTTAATATATGTCCGAGTGCTGCCTCTCATTAATAATACTGACAGCGTTAAATAACCAATCACTCAGGGATCTCAATTTAAATCCCGTTCTTCCGAGATTATTATCTCGTAACAAAATCATGTGACATTTTTATGTTGAAAAGATATGCACCAGCGTAACACAAGTTTAATTAAATGCCATTCCTTTTACGGTTTTTAAAATGTATAATTTTAAATAACTCTAAAGTGACACTAACTCTTTTTTTTAAATAAAATTTAAATCAAGAAATTAAATTAATTTCTTATATAATTTACTTAAATATAATTCTCATTTCTAAATATATTTCTTTTATAATTTGCGAAGAGATTGGAAGAACCCAGATAATAACTTATAATTTAAAAAATCCCAAAATATCCCGATATTTGCTTTTCTGCTATTCCTTTTACGGTTTTTAAAACGTATAATTTTAAATAATTCTAAAGAGACATTAAAACTCTTTTTTTTTTTAAATAAAATTTAAATCAAGAAATTAAATTAATTTCTTATATAATTTACTTAAATATAATTCTCATGTCTAAATATATTTCTTTTATAATTTGCGAAGAGATTGGAAGAACCCAGATAATAACTTATAATTCAAAAAATCCAAATATCCCGATATTTGCTTTTCTGCCATTCCTTTTACGGTTTTTAAAACGTATAATTTTAAATAACTCTAAAGAGACATTAAAACTCTTTTTTTTAAATAAAATTTAAATGAAGAAATTAAATTAATTTCTTATATAATTTACTTAAATATAATTCTCATGTCTAAATATATTTCTTTTATAATTTGCGAAGAGATTGGAAGAACCCAGATAATAACTTATAATTCAGAAAATCCAAATATCCCCATATTTGCTTTTCTGCCATTCCTTTTACGGGTTTTAAAACGTATAATTTTAAATAACTCTAAAGAGACATTAAAACTCTTTTTTTTAAATAAAATTTAAATTAAGAAATTAAATTAATTTCTTATATAATTTACTTAAATATAATTCTCATGTCTAAATATATTTCTTTTATAATTAGAAGGACCCAGATAATAACTTATAATTCAAAAAATCCAAATATCCCGCTATTTGCCTTTCAATTTTAACAATCATGATCGAAAAATAAAACTCGTTAATGATCTGACAAAGAATTAGTTAGCTCTTTTGACGGAAGAATACATCGGAAGTCACGTCGATCGATGAGTGATTAGTAACCATCGCGTATAACGTTGTCGGCCGAAAAGAAAGAAATCTCTTCGTGGCAATCTTACTTCAATAAAGCGGCGGTTTATGGCCTTGTTCTTAGCTCACCAATACACACACGTACGCTCTACCATTCTTATCTCTCATCCTCCTCAAGCCATTAGTGCGTTCCCGTCATTTTCGACACTTCCATTCGAAACATCCCATCCACCTTACCACACCCTATCCATCAACTAATTGCCGTAGATCCGCGGCACACCCTTGTTCGTGTCGCTCGCAAACCCCGGGGCTGATGGCGATCGCGCTAAACAATTGCAAAAGACCGTATAATTTACGGTTCAACGCGAGATTCGTCTGCGGGATCGTTATCGGCACGTGAGAAAAACACGGTCATTGCCTTCTAGCTGACCTGCCGACGCTCGTAAATTAAATGATGCAGTCACGTGGTTATAATAACACGCTAACGCGCATTAGAGTCAGTGCAATAATCCGAAGCACACGTATAATGACAGATAAATGTGCCTCGGACGTTGAACAAGAAATACATCGTAAATTACACGAGCAAATGACAACAATATAGCTCGTAAAAAGACAGATATCGATGAAACTATACAGGGTGTCTCAGACTTAACGAATCAACCGTAGCAGATTCCTCAGATCATTTGGAAAATTCTAATATCAAAATGTTGAGGAAGACTTCATAAAAATGTTCAAACTATTGACGCGTCGAAGACAATCGCGCTCACTGCAAAATTCTATTTTTTATTTTATATTGATTTATATTTTTTATTTTATATTGATTTATATTTTTTTTTATATTGTGTATATTATTTATTTATATTATTTTTATTTTATTTATATTTTTTATTTATTTATATATTAATAATATATATATAATATATTATATATATATTATTTATATTTTTTTATATTGATTTATATTTTTTATTTTATATTGATTTTATTTTATATTCCTCTATCGATATCGATATTATCGCGTTGTACGTGGATCCCTTGATGCATTGTTCCTGAGCACAGGAGAACGTAACGCGCCGATTGGTCATCTTTAATCTTTTATCATCGAAATTACATCTCCCTCAACATTTTAGTATTAGAATTTTCGTTTCCAAATGATCTCAGGAATCTGCTATTAACGGCTGATTCGTTAAGTCTGGGACACCTTATATATATGAATCGTATTTTGTTGAGAAATGTAAGAAAATTCGAAAGAGACAATATTTATTATTATTTTAAATGCATAGAAAGACGACTTGTTTGCAAAGAAGGTAAAATAACGTAAAAATCAAAGTTACTCGAAAGCGTTTGCGTGCAAAAAAATTAGACTCGTCGTATATAACTAAAGTGCGAGACAAACTTTTAATTGTACTAATTATTTCGGGATAAACACTTCTGTTTCATCTATACATCTTGCAATCGTTGGAAAAGTTTTCTCACGAAAAATTCGAAAAAGCTATTACTTCATAATAAAGTTTACCTCTTACTAACTTATAATTGCTATTATATTGGAAAAGCGCTCTTAAAGAATTTTCCCGATCGATCGGAGCAATTGGGGCGAACGATTTATTAGCGATATGTTAAATAATGATGAAATTATTTCAACATTTTATTTAAATTAAGCGACGCTTTAAGAATATATTGAACGGACCGTCTGTCTCAAAAGTTAATTCAAAGTACCAAAAAATTAAAGTTGGACAGAATACGAATTCTAATTGATCAAAAATTTTTTAAAATTAATCATATTTCAAAGTATTCTTTAATATAAATAGGTCTAATTTCCAAGAAAATGTTGTTATGTTTTATTATCAATATTGCGTCAAACCGATAATCACAGTTATTTTTTAATAATAATTTCAAAACGAGCAAGTAAATCGTTTTAAAACCTCGTGGAAACATTTTTACATGTATGAAGAATATAATATTACAAAATGAAATTTTTATCATTGTTTTTTTTATAGTTTGTAAAATTTATTATCTGTCTCTTGAACGTTTACATAAGATCCTATGTTAAAATCGCAAAATTCAAAAATTAATAACTTTTAAAGGAGCAAGTAAAAAAATTTAAAATAATTCATGACGATTTAGAATGTTATTAAGAATGTTAAATTAAAAATTCACATCCTTAAATTATTTCAACACTCTATTTAAGCGACACTTGACAATAGGACTTTCCGGATGTAGGCTACGAAAATACTGGACGCAAACGTCGCAATATTTCGACCCCATAGCACTTATTGCACACACGTTCTCTTATTGCATCTCATTTTCTCTCTTCACTGCTCCAGTTTTACTATGACTAACAAGAAAAACTTTGCTATCAAAGCTGTCTCTTACGAGTAATTCGCGCGCGCGTCATAAAAGCTCGTAAAAAGTCCGAAATGGAGCCCATAAAAATTCGTATGTTCAAACTCTGAGTAGATAACTAAAGCCAATTTCGCAGAAAATGAGATCAAAGCTCGCACTTTTAACAATATAATTTTTTGCGGAAAAAAAAAGTAAATAAAAAATCGACTAACGCAGAAAGCACGATCAATTGAATTCTCGAATAATTATATGATTAGAAAATTGAATCCGAATATCTATAACCTGGAATAGACTTTACACATATTAGATTAAAATTGAAATCATATATTTTTTTTATCTCGAGATTCTGAAATTTTTTCGACATTTCTTTCCAACTTCAGAAGAAACAAGAAACAAAATTGATACCATCAGACTTATAACATTGAATTTTACCTTTAATTACATCAAAAGGAGCACACATAATATATCATAAACTGTCCGCCCCATTCCGTACACCATAAAAGAAATTGTGATGAAATCTATCGTAACTTCTTTTCCGATACGTTCATGAGAAAGCGAGGGAAAAACCGAGATAGCGGCTACCTGTATCGTAACTGTTTACTGAATCGTTATCACGTGAAGAAGCCGCGGTAGAAGTTTGATTAGAGGACGTGCAGACTTCGTTTCGTTCTGCACACGAACGTGCCGATGCTTGCTTCTCACTCGTATGGGGGTATATAACTACCTGCTGTCTCAGAAAATTGAATAACGTCCAACTATCTCGAAAAATCATAACTAGGCACAAGACCCAAGACAAGACAATATTCGTAAAAATATTGTATTAGTATTGAAAATTTTCAAAAATTTAAATCTTGTCTTGGTCTTGAATATTGGTAGCAAAAATCTCATCTTGTATTGTCTTGTCTCGATTTTATTAACAATTTTTTATCTAATGTTAAAAAATTATTTAAATAATATTTAACATAATTTTTGTAATATAATTTGAAATAATTATTACTATTGTATTATATTTTAATTATAATTATTACTATGTAATCGATATAAATGCCATCTATTTACATAAAAAACATTTACTGTTTCATGGGAAACAGAAATTAATAACTATTTACAGGCTCCAAGGGAATGTGCAGATATAAATATTTTGGAGTGATAAAAAAATCAGGTTCTTATTTATCCTATTGTCAAAAAATGGCTCGAAACATTTTAAGTTCAACTGCCTCGTCCGTGCCAGTAGAAAGACTTTTTTCAATAGAAACTTTAATTGTCAAAAAATAGAACCAAATTACAAAGTAAATCTTTAAAAGCACTAATGTGCATCAATTCCTTGGTGAAATGCTCTTTAATGTCTAAAATTTGCGAGTTTGATTTCTAATTTATAAAAATGTTATATTGTATTAATATTAAATGTTTTTGAATTTATTAATATAAATGTTTTTATTGAATAAAATTTTTTTAAATTTTAATAATTTTTTTCATTTACAAATATAAATAAATATTTTAGTTTTTTGGAGAACCAATAATCTTGACAAGACTAATAATTTCAACAGTCTTAGTCTTGGTATTGTCTTGATAACTAATTAAAAATCTTGTCTTGATCTTGTCTTGAAATTCAGGACAAGACAAAACAATATGGGTGAAATACTCTTTAATGTCTAAAATTTGCGAGTTTGATTTCTAATTTATAAAAATGTTATATTGTATTAATATTAAATGTTTTTAAATTTATCGATATAAATGTTTTTATTGAATAAAATTTTTTTAAATTCATTAGTGATTTTTTTTTCATTTACAAATATAAATATTTTAGTTTTTTGGAGAACCAATAATCTTGACAAGACTAATAATCTTGACATCTTAGTCTTGGTATTGTCTTGATAACTAATTAAAAATCTTGTCTTGATCTTGTCTTGAAATTCAGTATAAGACAAGACAATATCAAGACTAATCTTGATGCAACCCTAATCATAACGAGTAAGGACACAAATATGTGTCAGAAGGACATCAAGATGGCGGTTCAAAGAAGAAAATATGAAGAGAAAAAATAAAAAAAGGCTAACTTTCTTTCAAGGAAGAATAATCTTCAAGAGGGGGTGAACGAGACGAGATAATTTTATGATCCAGAAAGTTCATTTTATATACACATGCTCGTTTCGTGCAAGTGCAACTCTCCCTATCTCTCTATCTCCGCCCTTTTATTTTATGACCAAACTGCAGTCGATATATAACCGACGATTTTGTCCTATTCTCTCGAAAAGAAAGTACAGACACGACCGAGTTTCCAAGATATCGATTCGGCCACATGTGCCCCTTGTTTCGAGTTCGTGAAAGCTTTCGATGAAGTTAATCGCCATTAGTATTCGAAACTCGTATCGGCATTAATTCATTCGCTGCTAAAACTGTATAGAGAAACGTCCCCAAACTATTCTTTTTGCTCTTTTGAAAAAGTTTCGAAAAATTTTAAATCGAATCTTGCCCCGTATAATTGAAAAAGTATTTCAAATCAGATAATTTAAAAGTAATTATCACCTTCGAAAACTACATATCGGATTATCGTTGAACTCTAAAACACAATAAGCAAGTCTTTCCTCCGCGATAGAGAAGCGTTACATGATATCACGTGTTTGAAAATAGCTTAAACGGTTTACACGTTTTCAGCGAGGACAAAACGAGCGATCAAATCGCTTGACAGGTTAAATGTTCAACGCCACGTCCACAATGTCGCTCAACGTATCGATGATATCACAAAATTGCTATCAGTGAACGAAACTGAATGATCGAGTCTTCGCGCGTAATTTTCAACGACGTAATTTATCAAATTAAGATGATCCTATATTTCGTCGATTATAATTATATACTGAGGAAAAAATTAAAATGAAATAAAAAAATTTTAGTTAACTCAAGAAAGCTATTTATTCTGGTCTGTTAACTCAAGAAAGCTATTTATTCTGATAGGTACTAATCATATTTATTTGTATTCAAAACGTATGTTTAGATAAGTATTTATTTACATATGTTTAAAAAAATATAATTTTTAATTAAATATTTTTATTTTAATTTTACAAAATATTTATTAAAATGCATTTTTTATTCCAAAAAATTTTAAATTAAAAAATTTAATTTAAAATTAATTTTTTATTCCGAAAAATTTTAAATTAAAAAATTTAAAATTAAAAAATTTAAAAAATGATATATTTAATTTAATAAATTATAGTATATATTTTACGAGAATAGTATTTAAATATAAAAAATATATAAATGATAATAAATATATAAATGAAAATAATGTACTTAATATAACATGCATAATTAAAATTAAATAATTTTGCTTAAATGAAATAAACAATTCCTTCCATTTAAAGTAAAAGTTTCAAGAAAACAAATTTATTTGATTTGAAAAAATATTTCCCTCAGTGTAATAATAAACTGCAAATGTAAATTTCAGAGATGTTAAAATAAATTGAAATAAATTATTGTGTTAAAACCTCCTTTAGATTCACGACAAAATTCTATTTATAATTTGATGTGTAATGCAGAGAACATTTGAAAAAAAAGGAAGAAATTATATATAAAATATATATCAAGATATGTAAATTTTTTTAATACACGTGTATTTAAAAAAATACACGTAAAGTATGATGCATAAAATTATAAGCTGAAAATAAAATTATAAACTAAAGTTATAAATTATAGACTCTTGAGAATATCTTGAATTTTGTTGCAAATTATAGACCGTCTAAAGTTAGCTTAATATTAATGCGTCCTAAAAAAACAAGTGGGTCTCACACAAGTGCAAAGCTTACCGAGGACGGAATCAGATGCATAACGTATGCATCGCGATGCATTTCCAGTGTATCGCATATGTCGCATTTGGAAAAATTCATACGAGACGAAACCAACCGCATATATCCTCGCTATCTCGACCAAATCCCATTGTTTGGACAAAACCGGAGCGATCGGTTGCCGGCATTTGCGGGCACTCGATTGTCACTCTTCCGCGAGAATAAGAGGGAGCAGATTGGAAAAAAACGGTCAATTTTTATTTCCTGATTGTTTATCGAAAAAAAAAACGAAAAAAAAAATTGAAGCGCCGACTCGTTTCCAATATTTTACCGGGAAAACGAAAGAACGTCATCAGCGGATTCTGCACGTTCCGCCGTCTGTAATTCGCCGCAATCGAAATCAGCCGCGCCGCCAACCTCCGAATTAAACGCACGTGCAATCGGAAAATGTACCTACCTAACCCACCCCTACCCACCTACCTAGGCGTGCTCCACGTAGCGAGTAATTAAACGCCGGCTACATTCTCGAGGAAATAAGTATACGCGATTACCGGGGAAACCTCGGCCACGTCCGCGCCAAACGAGAAACACCGGCCTCATTTCCGCGTTTTGGCAAGCAGCAAGAGGCTTCCACTCTAAAGCCACGGATGGTTACCAGATGCTTGCGAAAGCACTGGCCGCACTCTCTCTCTTTCTCTCTCTCGCATCGAGCGAGATTTAACCCATTAGCTCCGACTGTCCGATTACTTTCGTGAGATTAAACGTGACCACCCCAGTGTCAACGTACCAATAAGTACAGTACCCGTGTCATTTTCCGAAGTAAAATCTTACATTTGGACTCAAAGGGCGAGTTGGGGTAAAAAAAAATTCTAGGGAATTTTATATTTGAACTCACAAGTGTGAGTAAAATTTTACATTTGAACTCAAAGAGCGAGTTGGGGTAAGAAAAAAATTCTAGGGAATTTTATATTTGAACTCATAAGTGTGAGTTCAAATGTAAAATTTTCTAAAAAATTCCCTAGAACCTTTTTTTCGTCCTTTGAATTCAAATGTAAAATTCCCTAGAACTTTTTTCTTACCTTGACTTGTCCTTTGAGTTCAAATATAAAATTCCCTAGAACTTTTTTCTTACCTTGACTTGTCCTTTGAGTTCAAATATAAAATTCCCTAGAACTTTTTTTCGTCCTTTGAACTCAAATGTAAAATTCCCTAGAACTTTTTTTCTTACCTCGACTTGTCCTTTGAGTTCAAATATAAAATTCCCTAGAACTTTTTTTCTTACCTCAACTTATCCTTTGAGTTCAAATATAAAATTCCTTAGAACTTTTTTTCTTACCTCAACTTATCCTTTGAGTTCAAATATAAAATTCCCTAGAACTTTTTTTCGTCCTTTGAACTCAAATGTAAAATTCCCTAGAACTTTTTTTCTTACTCCACCTCGCACCTTTGAGTTCAACTGTAAGATTTTACCTTAGAGAAACTCTCTAGAGGATAAGAAAAATTTATTTTTATCTCCTTCTCTCCCTTTTTGTTAATCCTTTTTGCATACGCAATGATTCAATCGTCAACTTGATTGAAGGTAATTCAAACCGCGCGAGATTAATCACTTGTAGAAAGTGGTCTCTCGACGCGAAACGGTAGCATTTGAAACGTAAATTGGAAAGCCCCAGCTGCCTCAGATGATACGACAGCGGGGAATAAAATTTTCTACACATCGACCAGGTGAGCTTTTTTTACAAAGGCATGTAAACTTTTTTTCAACTCTATATTTCTCCGCCGTTATCCCCCGGCGGGGGTGAAACTGCAAAGTCAATTTGTCAGCCACGACGATTCATCTGAAGTCGAGGAATATGAAATGGTTACCGTAACGAATTAAAGTTATGGAATCCGAGATGAAAATGTTAAATGAATGAAAATTAAATAGCGACAATCTACGTGTTCCGGAGATAGAATAGACTTTCATATCGCAACAATTATTTTAATTTTAAGTAAGCGTTTCAAATGCAAGAACTTTAATCCCCCTCTCGGAATTTAGAGCGAAAATCAATATAAATGGATATAAAAGTACGCTTCAAAATTACAAAAGTGCAAGATTTGGTGATGAATTAATTACAAAAGTACGAGATTTGGCGATGAATTAATGTTTAAAATGTCCTACCTGTGAGTATTATCCGGCCGTGTTACTTTAGTATTAATTTAAAAAGTGTATAATCATCGAACTAACTTTACTTAGATAATGGAATATTTGCTCGTGTACATCACTTTACACATGATTAATATCCGCGCGCGGATGTTGGTAACTGCGTAAATTTCCGCAACTTCAAAAATTGAATAAGTTTTTCGCACGTACTTTAACAAAGCTTTTTGCGGGAAAAACGGAAAATATTCAATTAAAACCACCACTATTGCGCAAATTGCATTGACGTGAGAAATCTATCTATCTACCTGAAATGAAAGTTGAGCGGCATCGAAAAATGATTAATGAAAATATACGCTCGCAATGTATTGCAGCGGTCAAGTAATTCGAGAGCGGATATCAATTCGCGTTTTGTAATATTGTATAATTTTTTCGCTTTTCCCTATTTACGTTTTCGTTTTATCGTGCGTTTTTTATTCATATAAAATCAAGGGACTTGAAATTGCGAGTTACATTTTCATCAAATATACACAAGCGTTATAGAAATATTATTTAATAGTAAAATAATAGTAAAGGAGGATTTATTAAGCTGTGGATAAGTTGAAGAATTAATATATATATATTATAATTAATCGTTTTCTTCTTATAATGTATGTATAAATTATTATTGATAAAATTACATTTTCTCTGATACCTTTTAATTCACATCATAAGCTTGTAAAAGAATGAACATTATTTATTTCGCGTGTCCAAGTATTTACAGAATGTATCGCGAAATTAATCGCGGAGTAAAAAAATATTTTATTGCGTTAATGTAATATTTGACATCAATATCAATAATAATTCATAATCATTTACCACTTAAAATTATCAACATACCTTACACATCCTTAGAAAAGAGAGATGTAGCAAATGTCACGAAAAATGAATAAGAATGAAAAAAATGCTGCGATACATACCTGAAACAAATAAAAAGAAAAACATTTTAATCAGAAATATTGTACAAATCGATATAATTTTTAAAAATATACAATCTTTTTTCTCGAAATTAAATGAAATTTATTCGATCATTCAATGTGATTGAACATAAGTGATGGTAAGTTTGACTCAATTCCCACCCACGATCTCCACGAAACGAGCTTCATAAAAAGCCACGATAGAAATCTAAATATATAATATTGTACGAATCGACATAATAATTCTTAAAAATATACAATCCCTTTTCTCAAAATTAAATGAAATTTATTCGATCATTCAATGTGATTGAACATAAGTGATGGTAAGTTTGACAACTCAATTCCCATCCACAATCTCCACGAAACGAGCTTCATAAAAAGCCGCGATAGAAATCTAAATATATAATATTGTACGAATCAACACAATAATTCTTAAAAATATACAATCCTTTTTCTCGAAATTAAATGAAATTTATTCGATCATTCAATGTGATTGAACATAAGTGATGGTAAGTTTGACAACTCAATTCCCACCACGACTCCCAAACGAGCTTCATAAAAAGCCCGATAGAAATCTAAATATATAATATTGTACGAATCAACACAATAATTTTAAAAATATACAATCCTTTTTCTCAAATTAAATGAAATTTATTCGTCTTCAATGTTGAACTAAGTGATGGTAAGTTTGACAACTCTCCCCCCATCTCCACAAACGCTTCATAAAAAGCCATGATAGAAATTTAAATATATAATATTATACGAATAATTAGATCGACACAATAATTCTTAAAAATCGACACAATAATTCTTAAAAATATACAATTCTTTTTCTCGAAATTAAATGAAATTTATTCGATCATTCCAATGTGATTGTTAGTGATGGTGTTTGACACTCAATTCTCACCCACGATCTCTTGAAAGGCTTCATAAAAAGCCACATAAATCTAAATATAATATTGTACAATCGACATAATAATTCTTAAAAATATACAATCCTTTTCTCAAAATTAAATGGAATTTTTCTCTTCAATTTTAACATAAGTGATGGTTTTGACAACTCAATTCCCTCCACAATCTCCACGAAACGAGCTTCATAAAAAGCCGCGATAAAATCTAAATATATAATATTGTACAATCAACACAATAATTCTTAAAAATATACAATCCTTTTTCTCAAATTAATGAAATTTTTCTCATTCCAATTGATTGAACATAAGTGATGTATTTGACTCAATTCCCACCCACATCTCCAAAACACTTCTAAAAGCCAGATGAAATCTAAATATATAATATTTACATCAACACAATAATTCTTAAAAATATACAATCCTTTTTCTCGAAATTAAATGAAATTTATTCGATCATTCAATGTGATTGAACATAAGTGATGGTAAGTTTGACAACTCAATTCCCACTCACGATCTCCACAAAACGAGTTACATGACTCCACGATAGAAATCTGAATAAGTGATAAAATCAACAAGCTACTAGAAAACAGCAAGCGATGCATTTTAACCATCGCTCAGCACTTTCGCGAATAAAGAAAAACGATCGACGAGGAGCACTCATTTGCGAGTACACACCCTCTCTTATCGTCGAATTACGGAGAAAAAAAAATATTTAAAAAATGAGTCAATTTCGAAGAATACCGGGCATTTCTATCCCCATGAGATTCATTTTTTTTTTTCGTGATTCGAAAGACCGGAATAATTTAATCATTCACCCGCATTTTTTGAGTATCTCCACGCCTTTTTCGAATCCCATGGTCCCTGCAGATCGTTGGCCTATTGATGCAAAATCGTTTGTAAAAATTTAACGACCACTATGTGGCGGGAAGTGCGTGGGCGACCGTGAATACCCTTTTGTTCCAGTGAATCGACGCTTCTCAATTCGCACGAAGCACGAAACTCAAAAAACTAATCGCCCGAACCAAATGATAAAAGAGCTATATATTGTTGGAACTGAAAAACCGCCGACTTTTTTCTCTTGCGTATTATTTCTATTATTATTACGGATTATTTTCGTTATTAATATAATAATAAAAATGATAGTAAAATAAATAAAAAATAAATAATAATAAATAAATAATAAAAAATAAATAATAATTATTACTTTTCGATATTTTTTCGATAAAAATTCTAATGTGGCGTCGGGAACGTTAAAATGCGCGTTAGTATGTTTAAGATTAATTTATGTTATCTATGACATTTTCTGTACGATACATAGCACTAACTTTCGCGCGAATCTGTTTGTCTTCTCAAAGTGCTACAAAACCTCAACCACTGATAATCCGTTGTAACGTTATAACAATTCAACAAACTGTGTTATACAAAAGTAAAATATTTGCTGCCTCAATTATAAGTTGATTAATGTTACAGATATTTTGTTTCAAAAAAATAATAATATAATAATATAATAAAATAATAAAATATAAATAAAATATAATAAAATAATAAAAATATAAATAAAATATAATAAAATAATAAAAATATCATAAAATATAATAAAATAATAAAATAATATTATAATAATGAAAAATAAAGAAAGAATAATACACACACTAATATTAAAATAATAAATATAAAAGTAATAAATATAATTATTATTAGTTAAATTTAATTTAATTAAGTTAATTATTATTATATTTAATATGTAACATGACAACTTACTCAGAAAAAATGTAAAAGGAACGCAACTTTTGAGAATCCTATTTTTCATGAAACATCTTGTAAGACAATTCAAGTAAAAAATTCTACAGCTCTCTCAGATATGTAAGGAGCAGTACTTTCCATAAATCCTCCTAAGAAAATGTTGATGGTGGATGATTCATTCTTGACGGCGCCGCGGCTATACATTCATCCCCCTCCTCCCCTCCAATCCTCCCATCTGTGTCCGTTATACATTGCCCTCGTATTCATAAGCGTGCATAAATTCGAAGACTCGTATACACATGCACCTGCACGAGCGCACCCGAAATATATTAGCTCTGACCAAAATATACGAGACGCGTGTTACCCCAGTTGAATAACAGTACTTTCCACCAACAGAAAGGATTAAACGAATTAAAAACTCGTTCGAAATATAGAAAGGAAGATAGACAAGGAAAGATAGACAACATAATCATAAATCCATTAAAAAACAAACAAGTTACTACGGTTGTCGCGAGAGAAGCACAAATCTCTAAAAGATTAGAAAGACACGCTAAATTAAACATCTTCCAAGAAAAATGTTTATAAAATAAGAGATGTAAATACGAGTGTAAATAGAACAAAAAATAAAATGTTTATGTTCATAAAATAGGGTTTATTTTATGAAAGAAAAATAAGCTTTAAATGACAAATAAAAGCTAAGTATTTTTTTTCAATCATTTTTCAAATATTTAACAGCTTTGATTATTGCAAGTTGATTTTTAATTATTTTTATTTTTTAAGTCCTAGATTTAAACTATTATTATTTTAAATGTAAATCGCATTCCAATTTTCTGTTATATAATTACTATCTTTAATTAAGTAAATTCTCCAAACATAAAATCAAAATTAAATTGGAATGAATTATCTTCATTATAAATATTATTAAAGTATAATTTGTAATTTTTTTAAATATAAGAACTTTAGTTTAGTCTTCCTCTTTCTTATATTAACAAAAAATATAAATAAAAAATTATTATATTAAAAAAATAATAAAGAAACCACATTTTTTTCAATAAAAATAAACCATATATATTATTTTATCAGAAAAGAATAGTTCTTTTACATCTTTAAGCAACAAATATTAATAATATTAAATATATAGAGAGTTACATATGCAAGAGAGAAGAAGTTAAACTATATTTTTCATAAATAAAAGTCTAAAATATAAAAGAATCACTTTGAGAGATGAATAAATTCTCGCGAAAAATTTAAATACGATATCTAAGGATAAAATTTTGAGAAAAATTCTATCAATATCCACGAAGAGAGACAAAATTTTCAGATTATGCCCATTTACTCCGTCATGTATATTTTACATACACAATGATCTATGACAAATAAAAAGCTTGGGCGTCATTTGCTTAATGGAGCAAGGTATCCCAGCAACGTTCGCGTGCCGCGTCGATATATCGTGATTTTTATTCCCTTGCGTCTCGTTACATCGTCCATTAGTATTGCGTTGGTATAGAAGAGTGCACTGACCGCGGTCATCAGCCCTTTTCTCCACCCGATTTTATTCGCTTGGTCATAAAATTCCTTTGCTTTTCCGCGATTGAGGTTTAATTGCTTTTTTTCCTTTGTTCGATATCCCGTAGCGCTAGTATTAATTCTCCGAACGTTGGGAAAAATGAGATAAATCCTCACTATGATTATAAATATGAGACAATATTTATATCAGATGAAAATTGCTAATAAATATTTCATATATATGTATATTACATTTACATTATTAACATTTACGTTATATAACGCAATATTCATGATATGCATAAAATATTAATAATAAAATTGTAATTTATACATTCTTCGCAGAGAAGTATCTGTGAAATAAAATTAATACGTTCTCGCGTGTATCGGATGCGCAATAATATATATGAGTTTTGTAAAATTAGAAATAAATTTATGTCTAAACGGAAAATTCGTACTCAAGCACTGAGTTAAAATAGCAGCGTGGAAAGGATCTATCGAAAGTAAGCGATTGACGCATAGAATCCTCTTTGACATTTTTGCTGTAACGTCGAATAAAGATGGCACAACTGCAGGTGACAATTTATATTCGACGCTTTTGGATTTACGATCGTTGACACTCGAATAATGAAATATAAATCCGACTTTGGATTCCTGTCTCGTGAGAAATGTGATTTTTAAAAAAGTGACATGCGTTATTTTATAAAAATCTACCACGCGTCTTTTGTTTCGACCCATATTAAACAATCATTTTCGAAAATAGCCGCCAGGATTATACGATATGTAATACGTATAAAATATGTGTTAACAATTTATATTAATGAACAGCATTATAATATAAGCGATATGCATATCATCAGTAAACATGATTAACCGAGATTCACGCTTAAATGTCACAAACATCGTCTGTATTTCATGTTTGATATTAATAGTCAGTTTCGCTAAAATGTTACACAGTTAATACTTACATATGTATATCGATCTGATATGCATAATAATTTGTAAAAAACTGAACAAAAGCTTGTAATATGATAAATGTAAAATTGTTTAAGCTTTCTTAAGAATTTTTCTTTAAAATTTACACGTTTTCTTTTTCCCCATTTATGAAAAATATGTATAATTTCCATTTATATTTATAATTTGTAATCTTAATTTTGCAGCAATTTTTATCTATAATAACATTCATTATTCGATACGTGCAAAGAATGATAAATTTCATTTGTTACATTACTGCAAAAATGTATATACATTATACATAATTTATTATTCATTATCATATTGGAAATGCTGCAGTTGCAAATCATTAATAGTATTAATATTACTTGTAATTATAATATTAATATTATTTCAATTTAATAGTAATAATTATTGATTACTCAATAATAAGTATTATTACTTGTTCTTGTTACTAAGTTGTTATTAATTATTACTTGTTACGAACTTATTACTAGCATTAAAATACAATAATAAATAATCTTAAATAAATTTTTACCTTATTTTCACCTAAAAATGACGTAAATTGCTACAAGTTTTTCAATATACAAAAACTTTTGTGATTTATTACGAACTTTATAAAATTCCATATTTTTCTCAAGAGATTCTAAATTGAATTCTACAGGAAAAAACTTTTATGCTAACGCATATTATGAAAGAAGAATTGTTATTAATTTTCAAAAAAAATTGTAATCGCAACAAATAAATTATATTAATTATATTAATTAAATAAATTATGTTAATTATATTAATTATAAATAAATTTTACTAATATAATTATAAATAAATTATATTAGTAATAATTATATTTAATTAATAATTATATTTAATATTTAATTATTAAATTAAATACAGTTAACTAGATCGCTCCAAGTTGCGAATAACTACGTTCTCCATGAAATACTGTTGTACCGAATTGTGTCATATTTAATTAGCATGACAATCATCAGTAAGAAGTTCTATCGTGCATAACAACTCGCGAAACTTTCGTCTTAAAAACTTTTCGTTTTTACATCGTTATTTCGAAGACGAAAACGATTCAAGAGCTACATCTTCTTCTCGGTGAACAGTTTTTGTTATAATAACAAGTACGTGATCAGAAGAACATTTCGTGCAGAAAGTCAGATTGCTGATGAACGTGACATTTTCAACTCTTCTAGAGATTTGTAGCATAACTATATCAAATTAAACAGTCTCTCATTTAATCTTCAATTTATTGATGTATAAAAAATTAATAATAAATATATACGTTATTTTCCTTCAGCATATTATTAAGTACATGTATTTCTTTTTTATCATTTTCCGCAGACAGATATTTAAAAATTACGATAAAAATATATATTTATATTTATTATATTTATTATATTTATTATATTTATATTTATATTATATTATATTTATTATATTTATATATATTTATATATATATTTATATATATTTATATATTTTTATATATATTTATATTTATTATATTTATTATATTTATTATATCTATATTTATATTATATTATATTTATTATATTTATATTTATTATATTTATATTTATTATAATTTCTCCATCCATCCATTTTTAAAAGATCTCAAAAAATATCACATGCGCGAAAAGTTAAATTAATCGGATCACAATGAGGATTAATAACAGACGAAGGCGTTATAACTGATTGAAGTGTTAACTACTGAAACAAATTCATTTAAGCGGAGACAGAATTTCTGAGGGAGAGAAAGCCAAGATGAGAGATGCGTCTTCCCTTTTATACGACATCCTTTTCTCGACGGATAATTAAAACGGTCCTTCTTGTGCGGGAACTTAAAATGTCCAGGCGCATCCTTTTGTCCAACCCTCGGCGACCCGTTTCGCCGGCATTGGGGAATAAAGAGTGAATCGCGGCGGGCGACATCGCGACAAGATTAAGGTGTAGTATAGCCAGCACGAGGCGGATAAAAGGTGCGCCCATCGTATCGTAATTGTTCCCTTGGCACGTGACTTAGCCGCGCAATCGGTTTCCTCGGCGCCGATGATGGAAACCATCGACGACGCGTCGCTTCTGCTTTGAGAAATAATTGCCGGTCTCTACGTGATAATTACATGTTCTCAATGGCTTCAGGTAGATCTAATAGCCCTAGAGAGAGAGAGAGAGAGAGAGAGAGAGAGAGAGCTAAGGGTTTGGATAGAATGAATTTTTTTGCAATCGACAAAATCACAAATTAATTTGTAGAAGATTGAAACGATATTTACAGCAATATATATTTAATAAATTCAATCAAACGCTGGGAGAAAGTATACAAATGCTTTTTCAATTATGAATTTAAATTATAATGTAAGAATTAAAAATGTATGCGGCTGTGAAAGTTAAATAGTTGATTTAAACCAATTTGCCTGATATGCAAGATGTTAATTATTAAGATTTAATTTGAGAAATAATTGCCGTGGTTTCTACGTAATTATGTGTTCTCAGTAGCTCTAATAATAATAGAGCTAGGAATTTGGATGAAATTAATTTTTTGCAATCAATAAAATCATAAGAAATCATTTAATTTGACTTTAGATAGAATTAATTTTTTTGGTAATCGATAAAATCATAACAAATTATTTATGAATAATTAAATCGATTTTTCTCACTATATATATTTAAAGCGATATATATTTAATAAATTAAATCAAAGTTGAAAATAGTACACGAGTTTTTCGATTAAACTTAAATTATAATTTAAGAATTGAAAAAATATTAACTGCTATAAAAATTAAATGATTGATTTAAACGAATGTAATTTGCCTCGTTCTAAACACAAGATTCAATTCCAAGATTATTAATTATTAAAATTGAATTTTTGAGAAATAACTGCTGTGATCCTTACGTGATAATTACGTGTTTTCAATAACTATAAATAATTTTAATAGCAAGAACTAAAGATAGGATTAGCCTCTTTGCAATCGATAAAATCGTAACAAATTATTTAATTTATAAGGAAGGTTAAATTAATATTCTCATCATATATATTTAATAAATTAAAGTGAACTTGATAGTGGCACAAGTGGTTTTTCAATTATAACTTTGTATTATCTTACTTAAGAATTAAAACCACATAATGTTAAAAGTTAAATGGTTGGTTTTGGAAGCGAATAAAACTTATCTTGTCTAAAACATATAATCCAACTCCAAGATTAATTATTAAAATTGAATTACGCATAAATTATGTAAAGTAGGAAATTAAAAAATCAATGAATAAGTCCACTATATATTGAATTAATGACATACATCATAAATATTAGCTGGATTTTCGATTTTTCCCTTGCCAATCATTTTCTTGCATCTGTGCTATATCGTACTTCAATGTCCACAAGTACAGAATTCAAACTGGCAAACCGATTTCTTAATTTTCTCCATTCTTGTCACATTGATGTCGCTTGATACGAAAGAGATCTCTCATTCGTATTTAGTAATACCGCTTATACCTGGCCAGACCCGAGTTCCCAGTATCGGAAGGCGGTCAGCATAAATTTTCTTTGTCGAACTGGTTCGTTTCCTCACAAATGGAGATAGAAAAAATCGCTGATCCTTCATATAAAACGCAATTCACAATTATTCAAAATATAAGATCAATTGTATTCTATATAATTATAAGTATATATAAGATTATAAGTATATATAAGTAGAATAATTATAAGTAAACGCATTGACAGGTTTTCATTTGAAGTGATTTCGATTATCTCGAAAGATATGAAGGATATGAAAAATCATTTCAGACAAAAGTTATTTGGATCAAAAAGATAGGGATATTAATTAATTTGACTTTAGGAGCTAAAATCATGTAAAGGTCAATTTAGTTTTTTAAATGGAATCATTCTAATTTTTTTTATATAAATCGATTCCTCGCAATATTTGGCATAAAAAGTTATGAGGGTAGAATAATCAAAAATTGAATAATTTACGAAAAATTTTATACTTGAGTGTGACCCAATTTTACATAAATTTTAAAATATCTCGTAAAATATTCATTTCCCAATTATCTTGCCTCGATATTCTTGTGCACGAGATAATGAGAGAAATCAATCGGTGTAAAAAAAACACATGATTATTCTTAAGGATGTTTTGTATGCAATCCTAGTAAAAGCTGAAAATCAATTATATTATTATATTATATTATTATTATATAATTATTATATTATACTATTTATATAATATTATATATCTCGATAAAACTATTTCCTTTATATAATTTAAATATGTTTTGTATGTATAATCCCAGAAAAAACTGAAAATTAATATTGAAGAATATCCACTTTTGATGTATTTTGAGTATGAAAAATTGTGTGGAATATTACAATTTGATTTTGGCTACAGCGCAGAGATGTATTTTTTAATATTTATTGCATTTTTACTGAAATATTCCGAATTTTGTTAATTTTGTCGAAATGATTAATTTTTGGCAGAGAATTTCGCCTTGTGACAGATACATGGCTAACTTCATTGAATTATATTTAATATCTTTTTAACCAGGTAGTACTTGTATAATATTATTCGACCAAATATTTCCTCTGTATCTAAACTTTTGCAAATTTTAAACAAATTCTGAATATTATTTCCATGTGTTTTTGTTATTTGAATCGACGTGGTTATACGTTTCCCATAAGAACACATATTAATTCGGTGCAAATTAAAATCCTTATAACTTGTGAACGCTTTAGTGAATCGATTTAAAAATTATACTGAAGATTCTAAACATATGTAAAGACATTCTGTACAATTTTCATTAAATTCTCAATATTTTGAAAATAGGTACAAAACATCCTTAAGCTTATTTTCATGAGTTTTAAATATCGATATGCGCAATCGGAGATATTCTTCTAATTAAAGGCTGAATCTATTGTAGATGAAAAAATTGATGATTTTTCAGAATTTTTTGAATACATTAAATTTTTTAGCGTTTTATATGTTTTTATTGATGTTTAAACGTTAATATTTTTACGTACATTAATATTTTTAAAAATCTTGAAGATTTAGATTTTTTTTATTCAATAAGAGAAAAATTGTACTGAAGATTCTAAACATATGTAAGAACATTCTGTACAATTTTCATGAAATTCTCAATATTTTGAAAATAGGTACAAAACATCCTTAAGAAAAAAATATGAATTTGCAAGAAACTATACTACTTCCTCAAGAGATTATTACCTTATATTGATCAAGACATTATTCTACTTTATATTAATCATGTTAAACTCTACGCAGGTGATATAATGCAAAAGGGATCACGCGAGAGGGTAAGGACCAGAGATATCGTTCGAAAGTTTACTTTCTATAACGATTGCAACGATAGACAATCTCGTTCGTGCAGGATTTCGGTCCACCACCGTTACACCAGTGTATTATCCCGAACTTCGCCTGGTACCTTTCTGAATTATATAGCCGCAAGCGAATGCAGCCAGCTCTATACGAAGCTCTCTGTATTTCGGACTCTCTCTCTTTCTCTCTCTATCTATCTATCTATCTATCTATCTCTCTCTTTCTCTCTTTCTTTCTCCCTCTCCCTTGCTTTCGCCGTTGAAGCACAAGAAGACCCTAGGGAACATACGTAACTACTTCTGCTACAGTAAGAATCTTGTCCAGCCGTTATGCCTCGCGATGGTGAGCGAAGACAGGTTTATACCTCCGCGCCTTAACCGCTGGAAAGAACGGAATCCGTATATATTCCAGAATGCGTAAAAACGCACGCGAAATACACAGCGAATAGTCTTTTTTCGGGATGCTTCGAAAGCCAGACAGTCCATTCTCGGAATCCCCTGATTCCGCGAACGACAGATCGAACAAGAAGTCGCGCGATACACATTGGTCGTCTTCAACAACGTGGCTCTCTCTGGTAAACTCATCCAACTTTTTTTACCTCGATAAACAGAACGAGTAGATGAATATACATGCAATATACAGGGTGTCCCAGGCTTAATTTGAACATTTTTATGAAGTCTTCCTCAACATTTTGATATTAAAATTTTCGTCTCCAAGTGATCTCAGGAATCAGCCGTTAATAGCAGATTCCTGAGATCACTTGGAGACGAAAATTTTAATATCAAAATGCTGAGGAAGACTTCATAAAAATGTTCAAATTACTGACTACTGTCGCATCGAAGTCACAATCGCGTTCACTGCAGAATTCTATTTTTTATATTATATTGATTTTTTTATCGATATCGATATTATCGCGCTGTACGCGAGTCCTTTGATGCGCTGTCCTTGAGCACAGGGAGATGTAACGCGTTGATTGAATCTTTAATCTTTTTTGTAGCGCCGAAACTATATCTTCCTGACCTATTGATATTAAGATTTTCGTTTCTAAATGATCTCAGAAATCTACCGTTAACAGCTGATTCGTTAAATCTGGGACACTCTGTATATTCCAATTAATTATTTCTTCATTATTTAATATGTCCCATTTTTACATTATTTGAAACGAAAAATTAGGATTGCACAAGACCCAAGACAAGACAATATTCGTAAAAATATTGTATTGGTATTGAAAATTTTCGAAAATTTAAATCCTGTCTTGGTCTTGAGTGAAAATTGGTAGCAAAAATCTCGTCTTGTATTGTATTGTCTTGATTTTATTAACAATTTTTTATCTAATATTAAAAAATTATTTAAATAATATTTAACATAATTTTTGTAATATAATTTGAAATAATTATTACTATTGTATTATATTTTAATTATAATTATTACTATATAATCGATATAAATGCCGTCTATTTACTTAAAAAAACATTTACTGTTTCATGGAAAACAGAAATTAATAACTATTTACAGGCTCTACAAGGGAATGTGCGCATATAAATATTTTGGAATGGTGAAAAAATCAGGTTCATATTTATCCCAAATTGTCAAAAAATGGCTCGAAACATTTTAAGCTCAACTGTCTCGTCCGTGCCAATAGAAAGACTTTTCTCAATAGAAATTCTGACTTATGTCAAAAAATTGAACCAGATTACAAAGTAAATCTTTAAAAGCACTAATGTGCATCAATTCCTGGGTAAAATGCTCTTTAATGTCTAAAATTTGCGAGTTTGATTTCTAATTTATAAAAATGTTATATAGTATTAATATTAAATATTTTTAAATTTATCAATATAAATGTTTTTATTGAATAAAATTTTTTTAAATTCGTATATAGTGATTTTTTTCGTTTACAAATATAAATATTTTAGTTTTTTTGAGAACCAATAATCTTGACAAGACTAATAATCTTGACAGTCTTAGTCTTGATATTGTCTTGATAATTAATTAAAAATCTTGTCTTGATCTTATCTTGAAATTCAAGACAAGACAAAACAATATCAAGACTAATCTTGGTATCTCGTGCAACCCTACGAAAAATTAAATTGTAAACATTATACAGTACGCAAGAGTGTAAAAAATTCAATCCTCCTCTCCCGTTTAGTTTCAATTTCCTGGCTACAAGTTTGTTTGATTCTCCATAAACATTAAAAATAAAAAATATATGTATTCACAGATGTATAGTTTCATGCGCGTGGGAGACATGACACGCTTGAAAAGACGATGAGTGAAAGAGCAAATGGCTTTCGACAAGGATATCGGCGATGAGTTTACGAAAGAGCTTCAGCTGCGAAGAGGACGAGTAAACGATTTCCCATTCCCATCTACGGCGAGATCTTTGATGATAACGAGCCGGCAGACTGTCGCGAGAATAACGACGTGTTAACTACTAAGACCGCCAACAACGGCGACAAAGAGTATCGTCCCCGGGCACCCACGCATGCGAAACACGCACACTTTGCAGTCAATGAAAGCGCATCCTTCCTTACGGGGAGATACTCTCCCGGAATACAAAAGCCATCGTGTACGACGTCAGGATTCGTCGCAGCCATTTTTCGCTCTTAGCAATTTTATAAAATATAATAAGCAGCAGTAAGTAAAATAAATCATTTAGCAAAATAATAAAATAATTCTTTAATAATTGAATTTAATAAAATAAAATAGAATAATAATTATAATTATTTAATTTAATTTATAAAATAATAATCAAACAAAATAATTTAATAAAATAATTTGTATTAAGAGTGCAGTCGGTTTTGTCAAAAAAATTTGCAAAAATTCCAATTTACATTGTAAAGGAGTAATTAAAATATTGAGATTAATTTCACGACTAATCCTATTAAGTTCGCATAAATCATTTGAAAAATATGCAAGCTGAAAATATGTATATTATACATTTACGAAAAATATTAAACATGGATCCTTCATCTGCATCGTGCGATTAAAAAGCGCAACATTATACGGAAGTGTGACGGCAATAAAAGGCGAAAGGATATTTCCTTGACGTTAAGTAGAGGAGCATTGAGATAAACTATTTGCCGAGAGAAGCTGAGGGAGAGAAAAAAAAAAAGGAGAGCCATAAAAGAAGCAACGAGATCCCCTTAAAACGTGTTACAACTGCAGCCTTGTTTGTCTTAGCACGTCCCTATTCCTCGTTGCCTACATGTTGAGAATCCCTTCCGGGAAACTGGCAGAAAGCAGTCAACGCTTTCAATTTTTCGAAACTGTGCTCATGGCTATCATCAACTCGCTCGTCTTAAAATCACACAAGTATCGGGGACTAAATATATAATGTGATTTATCGTTCCGGATAATAAGATCTGCCTTTTACGAGCGATACGGATTACGGGTTTTACGATTATTCTGGAGGAGAAAAAAAAAATGGAGCGATTTTACTACTCGCGTCCCGTCCATCGAGATGGCACTATTTCGCGAGTAATAAATAACGATTAACAAATTTCCTAATGGCACATTTAATGGGGACATTTAAGCGCGAGACGGGAAGATTGAAGAGACGCAGACGGGAATATATCCGGTATAGCGGCTAATAACGACGAGATTATAGCGATTAATTTATTATTCCTTACAACGTGCTCAGCGAGCAACGATGATTACGTGTGCGCGTCCACGATTAGTGACGACTACGCTTAATATCCTTACGGCAAACACGCCGAGCCGATAGAACGATTTAATGGAGTGTAGACACAAGGATTTTTCCGTGAGACGTGACGTTCGTTCGGAGCTCTTCCCTGCTAATGGCGATTTCCGTTTTATACTGTTCCTCACGTATACATAAATCGCGCATTAATGGCGCGTAAGTACGCGCCATCTTTCCTGCGGACGCACAATTCCTTATTTTTACGACGCGAGAAAGGGAAGAAGACATAAAAGACAAAAAGAAATTAAGCTATAAATACCTGTTCGCGGGAGGGAAATTTACGGGATTGAATTCCTCTTTTTGTGTTAAAAAAAAAATTAAGTTTGAATTAAGGATATTTTGTATGTATTTTCAAAATATTGAGAATTTCATGAAAATTGTACAGAATGTCCTTACATATGTTTAGAATCTTCGGTACAATTTTTAAATCGATTCACTAAAGTGTTTACACAAGTTATAAGGATTTTAATTTGCACCGAATTAACATGTGTTCTTATGGGAAATATGTAACCACGTCGATTCAAATGACAAAAATACGTGGAAATAATATTCAGAATTTGTTTAAAATTTGCAAAAGTTTTTTTCTTTTTTATCGTGTCGCACCCTTTTGCAATTAATTTCAATTCGTTTATTTATTCGATATATTTTCATTGCGATTTAATACATTTGTCTCGCTGCAAAACTTACAAGAGAGCTTTAAGGATGCTTTGTACCTATTTTCAAAATATTGAGAATTTCATGAAAATTGTACAGAATGTCCTTACATATGTTTAGAATCTTCGGTACAATTTTTAAATCGATTCACTAAAGTGTTCACAAGTTATAAGGATTTTAATTTGCACCGACATTTTTTTAACATGTGTTCTTATGGGAAACGTATAATCACGTCGATTCAAATAACAAAAACACATGGAAATAATATTCAGAATTTGTTGAAAATTTGCAAAAATTTAGATACAGAGGAAATATTCGGTCGAATAATATTATACAAGTACTAACTGGTTAAAAAGATATTATTCAATATAATTCAATGAAGTTAGCCATGTATCTGTTACAAAGCGAAATTCTCTGTCAAAAGTTAATCATTACGATTAACAAAATTCGGAATATTTCAGTAAAAACACAATAAATATTAAAAAATATATCTCTGCACTGTAAATCAAATTGTAATATTTCACACAATTTTTCATACTCAAAGTACACCAAAAATGGATATATTCGTTAATATTGCTTTTCAGCTACATTTTGCTGGGATTATACATACAAAACATATTTAAATTATATAAAGGAAATAGTTTTATCGAGATGTATTTATATAATATATATAATTATGTAAAAAAAAAAATATATATATATATATATATAATATATAATATATAATATATGCAATATATACAATATTATATGGATGTCCCGAAACTGTCGCTTCATATTTTAAAGATAGATTCTCTGGCCAATTTAAAAACGATTTTCCCTCAGCGAAAATGTCAAGGCACTAATAGTGTTCGAGTTATAAATGATTGAAAATAAATCGTTTTTCGCAAACTAAACCTTATGGGAATAAAATATTAATAAAATCACATTCTTTAGTTAATTTTAAGTAGAGTTTACTTTAATAAAATTTTAATTTAAGGCTTAGTTAGAAAGATACATCATGACAAAAATTGAGAATATGCAAAAAATAATGATCTTCTTCGACATTTTCGCTGAGAAAAAATCGTTTTTAAATTGGCCAGAGAATCTATCTTTAAAATATGGAGCGGTAGTTTCGAGACACCCTGTATAATTATATAATAAATTATATAATATATATAATTTTCTTTTTTTTAGATATATTTATATAACATATTTCACTTATTTATTAATTATATAAATTAATTATATAAATATATAAATACATTTATACAATACTGAGACATATCTATGTAATATAAAAATTTCCTCTCGATCACATATACAGGGTGTCCCACAACTATCGCTCCATATTTTAAAGGTAGATCTCTGGCCAATTTAAAAACGATTTTTCCTCAGCGAAAATGTCGAAAAAGATCATTATTTTTTGCATATTCCCAATTTTTGTGATGATGTATCTTTCTAACTAAGCCTTAAATTAAAATTTTATTAAAGTAAACTTTACCTAAAATTAACTAAAGAATATGACTTTATTAATATTTTATTCCCATAAGGCTTAGTTTGCGAAAAATCCTTTATTTTCAATCATTTATAACTCGGAAATTATTAGTGCTTCGACATTTTCGCTTAGGAAAAATTGTTTTTAAATTGGTCAGAGAATCTACCTTTAAAATATGGAACAGTAGTTGCGGGACACCCTGTATAATAAAATATCTCCTCTACGTTATGTTAGTGAAATACCAACATACAGTCGGTACAGTCATAATTGTACGTACAAAACATCCTTAAAACGACGCTATCGTGTTCTTGAAATCGCAATAAAAATTAATTATTTAACGCGACTAATTAAAATATATTGCATTTTTCACCTAGCAGCTTATTTCGTGCAACGCGTATTGCGGACGCGAAATAAAGGGTCTCCTTGTTTGAATGAAGCTTCGCACGTACTACAACATGAGCGCGAGTACAACCTCGGGCTTTTATAAAAGTTCTTTTTTCTTTTTCTCTTTAGAAACGACGTCTCTAGACACGAAAAAGTATTCTGCAAACAATGCGCGCGTGTGTACATGTGTGGTACTCGCGACGACTCATACTTGCCGAGCATATAAAATTTATGCATTTCGCAGGCGTAATTTATGAGCTGTACGCGCCCGCTATATCTATATTAATTTCAACGATACAAACGAAGAATGAATAAATAACTCTCCTCGTACGTTTGAATTTTTTACATTTTTCGAAAAAGAAAGAATCTAAAATCACTCTTTTTAAACTTTTACTCCCACTTATATACAGGGTGTCCCGAAGCTACCGGATGATATTTTAAAGGTAGATTCTCTGGCCAATTTAAAAACGATTTTTCCTCAGCGAAAATATCGAGGCACTAATAGTTTTCGAGTTATAAATGATTGAAAATAAAGGGTTTCTCGCAAATTAAGCCTTATGGGAATAAAATATTGATAAAGTCACATTCTTTCGTTAATTTTAGGTAGAGTTTACTTTAATAGAATTTTAATTTAATTTTAATAGAATTTTTAATAGAATTTTATTTTAATTTAATTTAATTTAATTTATATTAAAGTTTAGAAAGATACATCATGACAAAAATTGGGAATACGCAAAAAATAACGATCTTCTTCGACATTTTCGCTGAGGAAAAATCGTTTTTAAATTGCCCGGAGAATCTACCTTTAAAATATGGAGCGGTAGTTGCGGGACACCTTGTATATATATTTCACCATTTTTCCCTTTATAAAATAAAAGACTCGAAAACGTCCCCTCTGACAGACGTAACAAGTAAATTTCGTAAGAACTGGCGCGTGAGTTCATAGGGAGCGTGAAAATGCGTGCTCGCGCGTCATACGTGCTCGTAAAGCGAAAGAGAGAGCGAGAGAGAGAGAGCGAGAGAGAGAGAGCGAGAGAGAGAGAGCGAGAGAGAGAGAGAAAGCGAGAGAGAGAGAGAGAGACAATAGCGTCTAAAAGCCGAGAAGTTCGCCGGCAGCACCCCTCTCTGTCGACCTCTCGTCGCGTGACAAAAGTCTTAAAACAAAAGTCCTCGCCTCCCCCCGGAAGCCTCGACCCCGTGAATGCCCGTCCGCCGAACTTTCGTAACGTTCGTTCCGTTTCCTATGACAAAGTCATCCGTTAAACAGTGTACAGGCCGCTATTGTGCCGCCGTGCGAGCATTAGGCCCCCGTATACCGTATGCCGGAGCACAATGCCTCCCGCAGACGATGTGATTTAATACCGGTCACATACGGGGAGTAAGGGGTGGGGAAGGGAGGGAGTGTAAGGTGCAACTGGCAGATGAGATTATTTCGCGTTATACATACGTCATAGTCCGAAAGCTTCGATTTTTCAGCGAAATTTCCATTGTTCCTTCAATAATATTGAATGAACGGGATACAAAAATTTTGCATCTCTGATTTATTATTATGAAATTTATTACATCCGAATTAATCGAGATTTTTTTTCCACGAATTTAATCTTCTTGGTGGTGTTTTATTATATATTAATATGTTTTATTATAGATTATATGTAAAACAGAGAAAATATTGTCTTTTATAAAATAGTTATATGAGAATATTATTTTTTATGAAATTATTTATAAATATTATCTTATAAATATTATCTTATAAATATTATCTTATATTATATTATCTTATATTTTTTAAATATTATCTTTTATAAAATAGTTATATAAGAATATTATTTTTTATGAAATTATTTATAAATATTATCTTATAAATATTATTTTATATTTTATAAATATTATCTTTTATAAAAATAATTAAAGAATATTATTTTTTATGAAACTTCGAATAATCTTTGATTCTTACTGAAATTCTGGGTGTAATATTGGACAAATATAGAAAAAAAATATAATATAAAAGAATTTTTTACTCGGTTGCACTGTCAGATTATTTACATGGGGGGAGCGTAAGGTGCAATTGGCAGATGAGATTATTTCGCGCTATACATACGTCATAGTCCGAAAGCTTCGATTTTTCAGCGAAATTTCCATTGTCCCTCCAATAATATTGAATGAACGGGATACAAAAATTTCGCATCTCTGATTTATTATTATGAAATTTATTACATCCAAATTAATCGAGATTTTTTTTCCATGAATTTAATCTTCTTGGTGATGTTTTATTATATAATATATTAATATGTTTTATTATAGATTATATGTAAAACAGAGAAAATATTGTCTTTTATAAAATAGTTATATAAGAATATTATTTTTTATGAAATTATTTATAAATATTATCTTATATTTTATAAATATTATCTTTTATAAAAATAATTAAAGAATATTATTTTTTATGAAACTTCGAATAATTTTTGATTCTTACTGAAATTCTGGCTCTAATATTGGACAAATATAGTGTAAAAGAATTTTTTTACTTGGTTGTACTGTCAGATTAATTGCATATGAATTGATTGAAATTTTTTTGTAAGTTTCATTATCTTGTTAATCTTTAACGGCGTTTATTATAAAATGTTTTATTATAAAAAATGTTGTAAAAAAAAAATAAAAGAAGGAATATCATTTTTCATAAAACTTTGAATAATTGTCTTTGACTTTTATAAAATTATGGCCGTGAGATATTGGACAAATATAGTGTAAAAATATTTCTTATTTAATTATTATCAGATTTATTACATTTAAATGAATCGAAATTTTTTTATAAAAACTTGGTCATCTTGTTGATGTTTAACAATGTTGATGTTTACATTGTTAAACATCAACAAGATGACCAAGTTTTTATAAAAAAATAAAAAATTATTAACGTGTTTTATTAGATTTATTACACTAGATTGATGAAAAATTGTTTATAAAAATTTCATCGTCTTAATATTTAATGTATCAGTATACATTTATTATAATAAATTATATGTAAAAAAAGAAGAATATTATTTTTTATAAAACTTGGAAACTTTGATTTTAGTCAAATTTCTATTATGACTATAGCATTGAATGAGTAGAAATTTTTTTCTCATGCGATTATTACTCAATTTATTATCCAGATTGATTGAAATTTTTTATTATATTTTTATAAAAATTTCCTCGTCTTTTTAGAATTTAAGGATACTTATTAACATGTTCTGTTATAATAAAAAGAAAAAAAGAAACTTTATTTTTCGAACAATAGCCTTTCATTTTACGAAATTTCTATTATGGGTGTAATATTGGACGAATATGATATGAAAAAGTCTCTCTCACTCTCTTATTCAATTATTCACAGATTTATTATACTTAGAAAATATTATATCTTGATTAAAATTTTCTAATAAAAATTCTATCATCTTGTTAATTAACGCTATTTATGCGTACAGTATTATTAATATATTTTATTATAATAAATTATGTGTGAAACAAGGAAAGGGAAGAACATTATTTTTCATAAAACTTTAAACAAGAGGTTCTCTAACACGCTTTTCAAGTCACCTCTGAAATTTCTCCTCTATTGCGCACATAATTATGAGTATGAATGCCTATGCATCATGATTATGATGAAAAAACCGTGACTCTTTGGTCTTCGCGAAGATAATAAAGGTAACTTTCATTTTTAAAGATAATAAAAGATCAGCATAAATAAAATTTAGATCAGAAAGGCGAAGAAGAAGCGTATACCGCAAACCATACACTAATGAAATATCGGGGAGAAATTACTTTAATTAACATTAATTTTTCAACACAACCTGTGTATTTTAATTAATATTAAAATCCGCAAGAATATTATTAAAAAAAAAAGGTTTCTTTACCTTTTCATTCCTAAAATGTAACATTTTAAACCATTATCTTTCCTTTTAATTACATTAAGAGCTTCAAAAATATATAACTCCTTTTATTAGTCGTGGATAAATGTAATTATATGAATCTTCATTTATTTATTCATTAAATATAAGTTAACGTTCCACGATAATAATTGAATTAATTTACATCAGGTAAGTTTGAGAATTAAAATACGTTTGGCCATTATGTGGAGGGTTTTTTTTAAAGATACCGCATTTTTTAAGCGATTCATCTTGGTAAACTAAAAAAGACTAATCCAATGTTAATTGAAGATAAGAGCAGGAAATTATTCCGAAAGAGACATCTGGCTCAAGATAACTGAAAAAAATTCATATTACGTGCCTGGATTGGTCGCAAAGATGGGACCCGTGCGTGTCTCGGTGAAGAATATTGTATAACTCACACACACGTAGTTCGCACGTAGAAGAAATAATACTTTTATGAAGCCAGAGCTGTAATTAAGAAATTCTTAGTTTCTTCTTATTTTTAAAATCTCATTTTCCGCACCGGGAGAGAGTGGAGCTGAAAAATTCGTACTTTTAATGCCACGCAAATGTTTCCGCAAACTCTCCCGAAAAAATTGCCACGAATTACATAATATCTCGCAAACAAATACTAGTCAAGAAAAGGAAACAGGAAAAAAAATATTTTTACAGAATCCAAGTTATCTCGACATTTTTCATTTTTATGCATTTATAAGAAAATTAGTGACATTCTTTTCTACTTCAAACAAAATATATCGCGTTCTCCGATCGATTAGTACTGCTATTTTTTTTAAATCTTTCATTACGTCATTCGTAACAAACAAAATCACTCGCATTATTTATATAATAGCTGTCGAATAATAAACGTGCATTTATATAATAACATCCAAACAAGTGTTTTCGAGTTTTTAACATCAATTTCTCTGCTTCATCCGTCTTCGTGAGAGAATACGTGTGTGTTTGTATACATTGAGGAAAAAATTATGTTGAAATAAAAAAATTTTAATTAACTCAAGAAAGCTATTTATTCGGTGGGGACTAATCACGTATTTACTTGTATTCGTAACTTTCATACGTTTAAAAAAATATATATGCTTAAAAAAATATAATTTTTAATTAAATATTTTTATTTTAATTTTACAAAATATTAAAATGCATTTTTTATTCCCGAAAATTTAAAATTTTTTAATTTTAAAAAATAATATATCTAATTTAATAAATTATAGTATATATTTTACGAAAATAGTATTTAAATATAAAAAATATATAAATGAAAATAATATAGCATGCATATTTAATTAAAATTAAATGCTTTTGCCTAAATGAAATAAATAATTCCTTCCTCTTCAAGCGAAAGTTTCAACAAAACAAATTTATTTGATTTAAAAAAAATGTCTCCCTCAGTGTACGTGTGATAGTTAATTCGCTTACTTCTCTACGGGAAATAAACCCACCTAATTTTGACGCTTGCTCGGTGAAGCTCACAGCGTAGCAAACCATTCAAAATTGTCCAAACAACGCTGTCCCGTAGCCTCATCGATCAAAGAAGGCTAACATCTACGTGTACACACGGTCAGTTGTTGCGTATGTTCTGTGAGCCCTCCGGGACGCGCCGACATTTAAATTCTGGCATCCCCGGTTAATCCAGCGCGATTTATGGTCCTATTACGCCCAGGCATGTTACGATGCGCTTCTCATTGACAGATCGGCGAATCGATCTCTTTCGCGATAGCCAGCAATCGATCATCGGATCGAAATTACTTCGCGTGGGATAATTATGCGATTGCATAATTATCGCGACAGCCGAGCAGGAGAAATACTTGATTGCCGCTGGATTTACATCATCGAATCTCGCGTATGCAATTTTGCCCGGTATAGCCGTGTCACGTGTGGGGTAAAATGCGAGCGCAGATAGAGCTGGCAGGGCGAAATTTTGCACGATAAAGTTTGCGACGGGGTTCGCGCAATCAGAATAATTGTGACGTCGAGGTACATATGTCGCGGGCCAAGGGCCCAGGGACCAATCCGGGCGAGATGGAAACGGTAAAAGTCACCGTAAAGAGAGACAACATTGACGCCGGTAATTTTTGTGGAGCGCCTCTTTTATTGCGCTCGGCATAAAAGACCTCGCCGTAAATATTTCCGCGTGAGACGCGAGGAATTCGGCCACTTGTTTGCCGAAAGTAATGACGTTTCCCGGCGGTGAATGGGAAATGGGCGCGCATCGAGGGGAGAACTGATCGAATCCCTTTATCCTACCACCGATCTGCTACATTAAACTCATTCCACGCCGTGTAACCTTTCGCTTTTGATTGCTCGAATGAATGAACAGCTAAATGAGTCTCATGTGTACAACTTTCAAATGGCGAACCCGCAATTAATCCGAGAAAACAGCTTAACACATCGTATCGGGCGTCAAAATATACGGGATTGTAAAGGCTTGCGAGTTGAAAAATTCAATTTTATCCTTGATTAATTCTTCATTCCCATCCGATCTATGAAAAACATAATTTACCGGCCATTTGGATGATGAATTACCATTAGAAAATATTGGAATTTCTTACTGATATGGTTGGTGTTTCACTAATATAGTGAAACACCAATCTCAGTATTGTATAAATATATTTATATATTTATATGATTAATAAATAAGTCAAATATGTTATATAAATATATCTGAAAAAAAGAAAATTATATATATTATATATATAATATTATATAATTATTATATTATTATATTATATTATTATTATATTACATTATATTATATTATATTATTATTATATTAATTATTATATTACATTATTTATATAATATTATATATATTATATAAATACATCTCGATAAAACTATTTCCTTTATATAATTTAAATATGTTTTGTATGTATAATCCCAGCAAAAAGTAGCTGAAAATTAATATTGATGAATATATTCATTTTTGGTGTATTTTGAGTATGAAAAATTGTGTGGAATATTATAATTTGATCTTAGCTACAGCGCAGAGATATATTTTTTAATATTTATTGCGTTTTTACTGAAATATTCCGAATTTTATTAATCAAAATGATTAACTTTTGCCAGAGAATTTCGCCTTGTGACAGATACATGGCTAACTTCATTGAATTATATTTAATATCTTTTTAACCAGTTAGTACTTGTATAATATTATTCAACCAAACATTTCCTCTGTATCTAAATTTTTGCAAATTTTCAACAAATTCTGAATATTACTTTCATGTGTTTTTGTTATTTGAATCGACGTGGTTATACGTTTTTTTCCATAAGAACACATGTTAATTTGATGCAAATTAAAATCTTTATCATTTGAACGCTTTAGTGAATCGATTTAAAAATTTTATTAAAGATTCTAAACATATGTAAGGACATTCTGTACAATTTTCATTAAATTCTCAATATTTTGAAAATAGGTACAAAACTTCCCATGTAAAATCTGTAAAAACAAATTTTTACTAAATCAAAATTGGCTCGTTTTTCTACATATTAATTGGAAATCCAACAATAATAAATATGTAAGATAAAAATATATTGAATAAATCTTCAATTTTATAGAAATAACGACAGATAATCTCAATTGCAAGCGCGTATCGCGCACAAAAAGACTACCACGACTAATAAAACCTCGTATAAGCGATGGCTTATTAATATTAAAAATATAATAATCTACCTCGAGGCATTCGCGTCATACTTTACATAGGATATTTTATAAGCAAATTACTCTTCGCCGGATATTTGCCTCACGTAATACGAATACCGATCAGGAATGATCACGCAGGATCGAATCTTTGGCACGCTATGGCATGCCATGAGTTATGCAATGCCCGCCAATGTAATCGCGGCTTACGATTATGACCTAGCTAATGCTAGATAACGTATTACTTATGTGCACGGCATACACGTGCATGCATTATGCATAATATCTTTCGCGTCCTGCCCTCATCTTCCCTTCCGTTCCCCCCTCCCACCCTCGTCCCGCTCGCATTTTTTTCATTCCGCGTTCTTATTTTATCTCCGATCCATTTTTCCTCGCGTCTCTTCTCGTTCCTTTGCCTTTATCGCAAGTCGGCTTGTATTCTTGGAGAGATTCGCTCTCCAATTTTTTTCATCCCTCCCTCTGCCATCTACGCGGTGAATGGTAAATGCGAGCTTGGAACGTGGCCATGATGGAAAAATATCAAAGAGCACGAAACGTATATATATCGAGTACACGTGTGTTATGCGACAAACATTCCTTTCCTCCGATATCAAATAAGTCAGCCTCTCTCTCTCTCTCTCTTTCTCTTTCTCCTCCCCTCTCATCCCTTTTAACAAATCTTTTTAACATACGCGAATATTGCACAACGAGCACAATTTTGATCCCCCGCGTCTTTCGCGAGCTTTAGACGCGTAAATCGGAGCCGACCGTAAGTTCCTCTCGCGAAAAACCTCTCTCCGCGAATCTTTAGAAATATGAAACCCCGCAGTGTGTTGAAATGCATCGTCGAACAACAAGCAAGCTATTGTGTCAGGGGAAATATTGCTGGTAGACGCTAAGTTGGTAGATGCGTTTACATCTCTGGCGTTTACATCTCTGGCGAACCGCGTGCCAGTATAGTGATTACGACTGACTGATGCAGGTAATTTCTCAGGAAAGCTACCCAACTTCACGAAAGTTTCCTCCGGCGAGTTTACGTCCGAGTAAACATTCGATTTTCATCGCGACTGACAGAAGCTCGCGAGACAATTGCACAGGCCTAAGGTTGCACAAGACCCAAGACAAGACAATATTCGTAAAAATATTGTATTCACTGAGAAAAATGAGAGAAATGTCCGATAAAAAAGTACGAACGGATATTATATCGATCATTTTAATCGGATATCTGATCCGAATTTTGAACTTTCTGATCAGATATCGATCGATCGATATTTTTCGATTGGATATCTGATTGATTTCTTTTTTTTCCGATTAAAGTGATCGATATAATATCCGTTCGTTACCTTTTCATCGGTTTTTTTTTCTCAGTATTGGTATTGAAAATTTTTAAAAATCTTGTCTTGGTCTTGAGTGAATATTGGTAGCAAAAATTTCGTCTTGTATTATTTTGTCTCGATTTTATTAACAATTTTTTATCTAATATTAAAAAATTATTTAAATAACATTTAATATCATTTTTGTAATATAATTTGAAATAATTATTACTAGTGTATTATATTTTAATTATTACTATGTAATCGATATAAATGCCGTCTATTTACTTAAAAAAATATTTACTGTTTCATGGGAAACAGAAATTAATAACTATTTACAGACTCCAAGGGAAGGTGCAGATATAAATATTATATTTTGGAGTTCGGTTAGGTTCGGAAAAAAATCAGGTTCATATTTATCCCATATTGTCAAAAATGGCTCGAGATATTTTAAGTTCAACTGCCTCGTCCGTGCCAGTAGAAAGACTTTTCTCAATAGCAACTATGACTATGTCAAAAAAATAGAATCAGATTACAAAGTAAATTTTTAAAAGCACTAATGTGCATCAATTCCTGGGTGAAATGCTCTTTAATATCTAAAATTTGCGAGTTTGATTTCTAATTTAAAAATGTTATATTAATATTAAATGTTTTTAAATTTATCAATATAAATGTTTTTATTGAATAAAATTTTTTTAAATTCGTATATATTATGATTTTTTTTCATTTCACAAATATAAATATTTTAGTTTTTTTGAGAACCAATAATCTTGACAAGACTAATAATTTTGATAATCTTAGTTTTGGTATTGTCTTGATAACTAATTAAAAATCTTGATCTTGTCTTGAAATTCAAGACAAGATGAGACAATATCAAGACTAATCTCGTGCAAGCCTATACGGTCTGCGAGATTTAATTACAAAAAGCAGAATAGGTAAATCTGATAAATTTCGTGACGTTGAAAATGAATCTAACCGCAGAATTTCCCCAGCACGTCAGATTTTTGAGTAATTTGTAGTTGAATGGCCCAAAAATCGCTATTTTGTCAATTTCACCAATTTCATCAATTTATTGCGGGGAAATCAAATTTTTTAAAATATTTCTGTCAATGATATCCTACAGTAATCTCTTTCATTTTTCAAATCCACTTTCGATTATCGCCGAACGATTTTTTTCCGCTGAGATATATAAGTTTGAAGTTAAAGAAAATTTGCATAGACATCAATATGGTAAATCCATCATCTTGAAATTTGAAGAGACTGGCATGTGTCAAGTTCGCTTGCCTAAAAAAGTATTGTAAAGAAATATCTAGTGCAGTTGCTACACATTTTGATAAATTTTTCTAAATTTTATTCCTTTTTATTTTAATTCTATCCGTCATATTAGATGCGCCAAATCTTTTTGATTTCTTTAATCTCTTTAATTTCTAAAAGACTTAACAGAAGATATTTAAAAATATATAATTTTATCCTAATTTTGATTCGTAGTGAGATAGAAAGATGGCACGGTTGATTTAAAACAGTTTATTGGATCCCTGTGCACGATCGGTCTTATAACTTGTATATCTAAGCGAAAAAAAATCGTGCGGCGGTAATCAAAAGTGGATTTGAAAGATGAAAGTAAGTACTGTAGGATATCATTGACAGAAATATTTCAAAAAATTTGGTTTCCCCACAATAAATTCATAAAATTGGCCAAAATAGCGATTTTTGGGTATTCGATTACAAATTAAAACTCAAAAACTTGATATGCTGCGAAAATTCTGCGGTCAGATTCGTTTTCAGCGTAACAAAATCTATCAAATTCACCTATTCTGCTTTTTGTAACTAAAAAAAACTCAAATTTCGCGAGCCTATGTTATTATTTCGCCGATGAAGAAAGGGAGGCGGCGGAAAAATGATAAAGACGATAATGATTATCGAGTATGCAAGTCGGTCGTTTTAAAAGGAGTCGAAGTCTCTCTTTCCCTCCCTCTCTCGCGAGCGATGAAAACGTCGAGAAGACTAATGGTGGATTTCTTCCCATACCATCTGCCCCGAGACGGCTCTATCCGGCCGATAAACTTTTTCCCATTCGCCTCGCGAAGACCTCTTTAAACGTAGTACGATTTATATTGTTCCAAAGCGGCGAGTCCGACCGAGTAAAGAAGCAGCTTAATTGCGCGATCGTGTACGCTGCAAATGAGCAGGACGCTTCGAAATCCCATGGACAATTCTTGTCTGCGGACAATTTGTTATTCCTCCACAGTCCCAAGTGCCACTGTCATTCTGTACTAGATTTATTTATGTTTCGCGTAACTCTCGTTAGGGTTGCACAAGACCCAAGATAAGACAATATTCGTAAAAATATTGTATTGGTATTGAAAATTTTGAAAAATTTAAACCTTGGTCTTGAGTGAATATTGGTAGCAAAAATCTCGTCTTGTATTGTCTTGTCTCGATTTTATTAACAATTTTTTATCTGATATTAAAAAATTATTTAAATAATATTTAACATAATTCTTGTAATATAATTTGAAATAATTATTACTATTGTATTATATTTTAATTGTAATTATTACTATGTAATCGATATAAATGCCATTTATTTACATAAAAAAAACATTTACTGTTTCATAGAAAACAGAAATTAATAACTATTTACAGGCTCCAAGGGAATGTGCAAATATAAATATTTTGGAGTGGTAAAAAAATCAGGTTCATATTTATCCCACATTGTCAAAAATGGCTCGAAACATTTTAAGTTCAACTGCCAGTAGAAAGACTTTTCTTAATAGGAACTCTGACTATGTCAAAAAATAGAACCAGATTACAAAGTAAATCTTTAAAAGCACTAATGTGCATCAATTCCTGGGTGAAATGCTCTTTAATGTCTAAAATTTGCGAGTTTGATTTCTAATTTATAAAAATGTTATATTGTATTAATATTAAATGTTTTTAAATTTATCAATATAAATGTTTTTATTGAATAACATTTTTTTAAATTCGTATCTAGTGATTTTTTTTCATTTACAAATATAAATATTTTAGTTCTTTTGAGAACCAATAAAAATGGCTCGAAACATTTTAAGTTCAACTGCCAGTAGAAAGACTTCTTAATAGGAAAAATTTAAATATTAAATGTTTTTAAATTTATCAATATAAATGTTTTTATTGAATAACATTTTTTTAAATTCGTATCTAGTGATTTTTTTTCATTTACAAATATAAATATTTTAGTTCTTTTGAGAATCAATAATCTTGACAAGATTAATAATCTTGACAATCTTAGTCTTGGTATTGTCTTCATAACTAATTAAAAATCTTGTCTTGATTTTGTCTTGAAATTCAAGACAAGACAAGACAATATGGGTGAAATGGTCTTTAATGTCTAAAATTTGCGAGTTTAATTTCCAATTTATAAAAATGTTACATTGTATTAATATTAAATAGTTTTAAATTTATTAATATAAATGTTTTTATTGAATAAAAATTTTTTAAATTCGTATCTAGTGATTTTTTTTCATTTACAAATATAAATATTTTAATTCTTTTGAGAACCAATAATCTTGACAAGACTAATAATCTTGACAATCTTAGTCTTGGTATTGTCTTCATAACTAATTAAAAATCTTGTCTTGATTTTATCTTGAAATTCAAGACAAGACAAGACAATATGGGTGAAATGCTCTTTAATGTCTAAAATTTGCGAGTTTAATTTCCAATTTATAAAAATGTTACATTGTATTAATATTAAATAGTTTTAAATTTATTAATATAAATGTTTTTATTGAATAAAAATTTTTTAAATTCGTATATAGTGATTTTTTTTCATTTACAAATATAAATATTTTAATTCTTTTGAGAACCAAAAATCTTGACAAGACTAATAATCTTGACAATCTTAGTCTTGGTATTGTCTTCATAACTAATTAAAAATCTTGTCTTGATTTTGTCTTGAAATTCAAGACAAGACAAGACAATATGGGTGAAATACTCTTTAATGTCTAAAATTTGCGAGTTTAATTTCCAATTTATAAAAATGTTACATTGTATTAATATTAAATAGTTTTAAATTTATTAATATAAATGTTTTTATTGAATAAAATTTTTTAAAATTCGTATATAGTGATTTTTTTCATTTACAAATATAAATATTTTAGTTCTTTTGAGAACCAATAATCTTGACAAGACTAATAATCTTGACAATCTTAGTCTTGGTAGTTGTCTTGATAACTAAATAAAAATCTTGTCTTGATTTTGTCTTGAAATTCAAGACAAGACAAGACAATATGGGTGAAATGCATTTTAATGTCTAAAATTTGCGAGTTTGATTTCCAATTTATAAAAATGTTATATTGTATTAATACTAAATATTTTTAAATTTATCAATATAAATGTTTTTATTGAATAACATTTTTTTAAATTCGTATCTAGTGATTTTTTTTCATTTACAAATATAAATATTTTAGTTCTTTTGAGAACCAATAATCTCGACAAGACTAATAATCTTGACAATCTTAGTCTTGGTATTATCTTGATAACTAATTAAAAATCTTGTCTTGAAATTCAAAACAAGACAAGACAATATCAAGATTAGTCTTGGTATCTCGTGCAACTCTAACTCTCGCACAAATGGCCATCGTTCGTACATAAATGTCTCCAAGTTGCAATTTCCCATAATGAAATGAATCGTAAGATCGAGAGAGCTGCTCCAGAGGAACAGTTATGTTAAATCGTCCCTCGCTGGCGATGGGCGAGAAAGTTGGAAATCCCGCGGATCACATCGATCACGGATCGATTCTCAATAATGGAAAAGTTGAAAATGTGGAACACGCGAAATTTGCGGCGTGGATTATTAACGCGTGTCCCATACTTCGTCGCGAGTTAAATTTGATTTGGTAAAGCGTGCCCCGTAAACCGCTTGCCGTCCTGCACTTTAATGACTGCAATCGGGACAGTTTCCGACCCAACTTAACAACGTTGAGCGGATATTGCCGTCGACCCCATACCGCATCAAGGATGACCAAGCCGCAGGGATGCTTGCGACACCGACCGTACCATCCTCGTGCACATAAATAGCTGGAGTGATTTGTTAGTTTGAGAGAGAACTTCGATGCACAAATACAGTATTATCCCTCAATCGGGCACGATATATATCTTGGATACGTTCCAATTAACATAATTAAGATAACTTAGCGATATTTCGACGTAGAAATAATCCTAGATTAGATCTGGCGAATGTAATTTATAAAGTCGATTATTAAAAATCGAATTTAATCATAAACTCGTGAAAGCAAACCGCTCTCATTTTTTATTTCATTTCGAGCGATCAAGATATTTGTAAAAAAAATTTTAACATTTTACGTATCGCTGGAATAATATTTTTTTTTTGAAAATATAATAACTCTAAATTAAAATGAACGTAAAAATTACATCACAGATTGAATGAATAAATAAATCTCGCTAGATTTTTGGGCAGGATCCAATTTCTCGTATATATTCGCAAATTAACGCGCAATTTTCGTAGAGCCTTTGGCATTTTTTTTTATAATATTACATTTGGATTAGAAACTCGGAGTAATCTATTAACGTTTTCGAGATTTCCCAAACGTCAAAGTGTCTTTAATCTGTCTTATTATTCGTATGAGCGACATTATTCATAATCAGCGCGACAATTATGTCACTTGAGTGTGCGTCGTCATTATCTATATCTATAAACGGAACTATTCCTAGTATCCAACTCCAAATCCCGGATCGCGCAATTTTTCGTCAACGTGAACTCGCGAAATCCGTCAGAGCTGTCGGAATTTCCCTTGCTTCGTGCGTGTTAATCCTTCGAGGTTTGTGGGCCTCGAGGCGATTTTCCGGCTTACAATGAGATTAGCGAACTTGCACTTGGTTGATTTCACCGATGTAACCGCAAGGTATTGCGACGTAGTCCAGCAGATTCGATAACACGAGCGGAGAGCGAGAGCGCGGAAATAATAACGTTAATGCATTATGTTCTATATCATATGTATTTCACAATATTCTATCTCTTTGATCTTCTACATTAATTATGATATTTACACAAAAAAACTCGGAAAATATTAAAATTTATATATTAGAGTGTGTCCTCCCCCGCCCACCCCTTATTTGTACATGATGAAAGAGATTCCATATTTTTTTCAGGCTCACCCTCGGAAAAGTTTCACAATTGATATAAAAATCGCACACAAAAAGTTTCACCCTAGGTTAATTCCTTCCTATCCCGACAAAGGGGCTTGAAATTTGACTTAAAAAAATGTAATCTAAAAAAAGAAACAAAGTAGAATTTTTTAAATTCGTTATAGATAAAAGCTCGGACAAATGTCGAGCTTATTTTTATCCGTATCGAGGTCTTTTTAAAAAAATGAGAGCACAAAAATTCCGAGATCGAAATAAAAATAAAGGATATCCCAATACATACACTGAGAAAAAAAATCTGGCTGCATTAATTAGAATTCTGGTGGATTCGACTAGTATGTCTGTTGAAAAATGGACGAACCAGAATTCCTGTAGGAATTACCAGATGAATCTGATTAATTTCTTGTTAAATTTAATAAATTAATTTCTGTTAAATTTACCAAATTTTTTGGTTAATAATACTAAACTCCCCAGCACTAAGTCTAAAATTTTTTCCATCTAATCTCAATGAATTCCAACACGATTATTGGATAAATTCATATTATTGAATAAATTATTTTAAATTCAGTTTGTTAGAAATTAAACTGATAAACAGTGCACTGAGAAAAAATCTGATTGCATTAATTAGAATTCTGATAGATTCAACCAGTATGTCTGTTGGAAAATGGACGAACCAGAATTCTTGTAGGAATTACCAGATGAATCTGATTAATTTCTTCCTGTTAAATTTACCACATTTTCTGGTCAATAATACTAAACTCGCCAGCACAAGTCATCTAAAATTTTTTCATCTAATCTCAAAAGTCTGTTTAATATTTTGAATTCCAACAAGATTATTGGATAAATTCAATTCAGATTATTGAATAAATTATTTTAAATTCAGTTTGTTAGAAATTAAATTGATAAACAGTACACTGAGAAAAAATCTGATTGCATTAATTAGAATTCTGTTAGATTCAACCAGTATGTCTGTTGGAAAATGGACAAAACCAGAATTCTTGTAGGAATTACCAGATGAATCTGATTAATTTCTTCCTATTAAATTTACCACATTTTTTGGTTAATAATACTAAACTCGCCAGTACAAGTCGTCTAAAATTTTTTCATCTAATCTCAAAAGTCTGTTTAATATTTTGAATTCCAACAAGATTATTGAATAAATTCAATCCGGATTATTAAATAAATTATTTTAAATTCAGCTTATTAAACTGATAAACAATGATGCAAGAAGAGGATGCAGCTCAAACACACACAATCAGAGAGCCGGCGTCCTCTTTCTGGCATTACTGCTCGTAAGAGAAAAAAATATACTTTGGATTTAACGTTAATACTAGTTCTTTATATACATTTTCATGGCAAATATTGAATACGAGTTAAGTTAAGAATGACAAGCAAAGAAATTAATGTAACAAGAAATTTTATAGATCCAACCAGAAAATACCAACCAAATCCTTACAGTAAAATCTATTAAACGTTCTAGTTATAAAGAATCGAGTCTTATCACGATAACTAGAAATTCTTATTTGATTTAACCAAAATGCCTTCAATCATATACGTCTTGTTAATACAATCGAACGATTTTTCTCAGTGTACATGTTATTGTAATGTAACATATTCTAGATTGCGCAATATATTTTCACGTTTGATTCCAACGATGCTATCATTAGTAAAGTCCCCCCCCCCGATGATGTACGCGAAAGAGAACGAATTAAAAGCTAAATTGAAGCTTGTTGTTTTGCTGATAACGGGCATGTCAAGGATTAAACGCACAGGCGAGTTTTGCGAAAGTTGCTTCAAAAGCGTATGGAGAAAAAAAAAAAAAACGCGGATAAATAATTCCGCGAGTTTTAATATTGAAATAAAAGTGGGGCGCGCGCGCGCGCGATAGACGAGGGGGGAGGGTGGGAGGGGCAGGGGGGGAGGGGGCGGTAACTTTAACAAACGGATTTACGATCGCGTGGCGAGAATTCCGCGGTTCGCATTCGACTATGTATGCATCGTTGTTGAATTTTAGCGAAGCGAGATGCTTCGCATCGCGCGTGGCCACGCTATTACAGGCCACGTATAATATAATTAGAGCTATACATAATTTCCCGCGTTGCACCGACTGCACCTCGCCTATCTATCATTGCGAGGTAAAGCTATGTAAGGAATTAAAGTTGTACCCGCCCGCCGTTCATTGTGTAACCCCCTCCCCCCGTCAGGTCTCGGAAATTTAAGTTTAACAACGAGTAAAATGAATGCAACTCTCTTACATCGCGGAATAAAATCTCCGCGTGATTGCGACTTTCGCGCTTTATAACTTTATCTTCCTTATTTACGTTGCTTCTTACGCATCGTTCGTCTCTCAGGTCATAATAATCCGAGTATTTGCAAATCCCTCGCATCTTCCTTTTCATCGAATTTCTCTTTTTTAACAAAATATTGAGTGAAAAATTACTTTGAGGAAAAATGTGTCTGTGATCTTTTTTTTTTTCGGATTTTTTGCGGATGCCAAGGAATATACAGGGTAGGCCATTTTAATCTACGCACTGAAATATCTCGAAAGCCATAAGTTTAAGACAGAAATGTTTCGAACAAAAGTTGCATGGCTTGAAGGGAGACATGAGATGGTGCCATTAGTTTGATTTTGAAGAGTCACCTGAAGATGTGAAGGTTACCTCCAACTTCTTAAATGGGACACCCTACATATTTTTACATATTCTTGTAGCTTGCCTCAAGAGCTTTCCAAAACACTCTAATAAAGTATTTTTTCATTGAGTACTTTTCGAGTTATAAGGCTTGAAATCATTTCTTAATTTTATATACACCGTAAAATATCTTGTAAAATATTCATTTTTTTATTATCTTACCTTAATGCTTTTATGTACAAAATAATGAGGAATCAATTATTGTAGTATAAAGAAAACACATAATTGTTTTTAAGAAAAAACATGTAATTGCAAATTATATATTTTTTCTTCGAAACAATTATATGTTTTTTTTACACCAATTGATTCCTCTCATTATTTTGTACATAAAAGTATTAAAGTAAGATAATTGAAAAATGAGTATTATTTATATTTAGTATATTTAGTATATTTAGTATATATTTTACTAGATATTTTATGGTTTGTGTAAAATTAAAATATTATTTTAAGCCTCATAATTCGAAAAGTACTCAATGAAAAAGTACTTTATTATAGTGTTTTGGAAAGTTCTGAGGTAGCTAAAGAATCAAAATATATAGGATGTCCCAATTAAAAAATTGGAGGTAACCTTCACGTGACTTTCAGGTGATTCTTCAAAGTTAAACTAATGGCACCATCTTATGTTCCCCTTCAAACCTTACAATTTTTGTCTGAAACATTTTTGTCTTAAACTTATGGATTTTGAGATATTTTAGTGCGTAGTTTAAAATGGCCTACCCTGTATATTCATAGAGAAAACTGTAAAAAAAATAAATATTAAAAATAAATATTAAAATAAATATTATTTATTCAAATAAATATAATTTATTTGTTCAAATAAATATTATTTATTTTAAGTATATCATAAAGTTGTATATCCGCAAATATATCATAAGTTTACCACAAGCATTAAATTTAATTGAATATATTCTGAATTTTAGTAAGTGCAGTATTTTAGTCAAGAATATTAAATTAAAACAAAAATTTGGTTTATTACAAAAGTTGACGTAAAGTAAGTTTGATTTTTCTTTAATACAACTTTACAATATTCTTGAAGAGAAAATAAATTCTTCTTTTGAGTACACGATAATGAGATTTTTTTTAACACTTGTGATGAGTAATTTTAAGATTACTATCAAGAATATATTCTTTGTTGAAGAAAACTATTAAAAAAAGAAAAATAAACTTAATAAACTAAACTTAAATAAACTTAAATAAACTTAACGAATAATCGCTTTCCTTGGCAGTGGAATGATATTTTTCTCTGTGTACAATACGATCGAGAAATAAGCAATGTTGCAAACATAATATCGAATTAAAATTTTACATTTACCAATAAATTTACTACAAATACTTTATCGGAATACAAATTTTCTCCGAATATTTATTTAATGCTTGCGCTCATTTAAAAAAATTTCGAACTCTTACTATGCATCGAATTTAAACTCTTGATAAATTTCATGTGCAAAATTGGGACATTAAAATTATTATAAATTACTAAGCATTATTTAAGTTCACAAAGGATTAGCCAAAATTAGTTCACAGGTCCACCAAGCCGCAAATACTAATAAAGCTAAAAATGATTAAATATTACATTTTAATAAAAATTAAATATTAAAAATTGAATATTACAACATGCATTTAAAAAGCATATTTTAAAAGCATACTTTTAAGTAATCCTTAAAACAGGTTAAAGGGCAAAACGAACTTGAATGAAAAAAAAATAGTGCTTTGCGACATACATATTCGAAAACAGAGGACTGCACACAAGCCCCAAAAGAGCATCGTAAATCCCGGCGAGTCCGAACGGTGGTGAAATTTCCAAAACAAACAATCGACCCAAGCCAATCATCCGGCGGGCAATGCGGGCACGATCGTTTGCATGCAAAGCCCCCGACGAGATAACGACGAATGTTTCGCAAATTGCAGGCTGAACGTTTACGCCTCAAGGGTGGCGAGTGCCGAAGCATCAGAGGGATACACGCGATAACTTTACGGTGCTCGAGAAACCGGATCGATGCCTATGATTACGTCGACGTATGTACGGTCGGAGCACATCCGGCTGTTTATCGCATTTAACGGCTTCATATCTGCTGTTCAGATAACTGCAAACTTCTGTATCCCATTGACTGGTGGACCCGAAGGGTCTCTTCTTATGGCCATCGCCCCCATTGTCGCTCTTCTGCTCTATCGGCCACGTGTCGGTCCTCACATTTATCACGAGGATCTGGTCTATTTAGCCACATTTTTAGCTGCACTCTTCTGCACGCTTCGAATTTTTTCTCCGCCTCGAAAGCCTGAATAAGTAACTCCTTTCGTATTTTCTCTTCGCAAGAAATTGATAACGTCAGCGAGTTCGCGACTTACTGTACTGTGAAATTTCAACAAAGCGAAGATAATTGTTTCAGAAGATTTATTATCGGAAAAGGGATTACGTTATTTCTCGATATTTTTTTCTCTATAAACAATGAGAGAGATTTTTTTATAACTTTCATCGAGTTTAAATAGAAATTTGTGGATTTATGCAAATTTTATATAGCGCAAAGCATTTTATATAGAGCAAAAACGTGCAGCTCAAGAAGGAGATCCATATATTTTCAAACTTCTTATCGCTTTAAAGCAATGTAAGACTAGGGTTGCATCTCATCTTGTATTGTCTTGTATTGTCTTGTCTCGATTTTATTAACAATTTTTTATTTAATATTAATTTATTTAATATTAAAAAATTATTTAAATAATATTTAAATAATTTTAATATTTAACATAATTTTTGTAATATAATTTGAAATAATTATTACTATTGTATTATATTTTAATTATAATTATTATTATGTAATCGATATAAATGCCGTTTATTTATATAAAAAAACATTTCTGTTTAATGGAAAACAGAAATTAATAACTATTTACAGGCTCCAAGGGAATGTGCAGATATAAACATTTTGGAGTGGTAAAAAAATCAGATTCATATTTATCCGACATTGTCAAAAATGGCTCGAGATATTTTATGTTCAACTGCCTCGTCCATGCTAGTAGAAAGATTTTTCTCAATAGAAACTCTATGTCAAAAAATAGAACCAGATTACAAAGTAAATTTTTAAAAGCACTAATGTGCATCAATTTCCGAGTGAAATGCTCTTTAATGTCTAAAATTTGCGAGTTTGATTTCTAATTTATAAAAATGTTATATTATATTAATATTAAATGTTTTTAAATTTATCAATATAAATGTTTTTATTGAATAAAAGTTTTTTAAATTCGTATGTAGTGATTTTTTTTTCATTTACAAATATAAATATTTTAGTTTTTTGCGAACCAATAATCTTGACAAGACTAATAAATCTTGACAGTCTTGGTATTGTCTTGATAATTAATTAAAAATCTTGTCTTCATCTTGTCTTGAAATTCAAGACAAGACAAGACAATATGGGTGAAATGCTCTTTAATGTCTAAAATTTGCGAGTTTGATTTCTAATTTATAAAAATGTTATATTATATTAATATTAAATATTTTTAAATTTATCAATATAAATGTTTTTATTGAATAAAAGTTTTTAAATTCGTATATAGTGATTTTTTTCATTTACAAATATAAATATTTTAGTTTTTTTGAGAACCAATAATCTTGACAAGACTAATAATCTTGACAGTCTTAGTTTTGGTATTGTCTTGATAATTAATTAAAAATCTTGTCTTAAAATTCAAGACAAAACAAGACAGTCTTGATCAAGACTAATCTTGGTATCTCGTGCAACCTTATGTAAGACGGACTATATCTCGTTTCGCACGTACGACAAAAAAATTCGATGCTAATTAAGATTTTCGTGTTAAACTGGGACTCCCCTCGTAACTCTCTCGCTCCCTTTATCGCACCGAAATGTCTGGGAAGATTCTGGCAAATCATGAATCGCTGCCAAGGAAGCGGTACTGGAGACATTCAAGGCCCACTTATCTTTTACGCCGGGATTTATGAAATGCTCCCCCTTCCTTTCCCCCTTCCGCGGGAATAAGAGCTTGGAAGGATATGCCTGACCCGTAGACACGTAGGATAATGCGAGGATTAAGAAGCGTCATCGTCGAGATAGAGTTTGTTACTTCTGGATTAAGTATAGATGCGCGATATTAAAGCGCTTCTCGAATCCGATTTGCAAGCGAAAAACCTTCTTCCGATGTTTCGAGAGCAAATTCATGCACGCCGTTAAAATCCACGGATAATCCGCGGCAGTTTAAAACGCAAAACGCAATCAGGAATCACGGAAATAAAGAGAATTACGTAAATATTATAAATATTTAAGAGCGATCTCTCATTAAAATTCATTTTGTATAAAATCATTTTTGCACCTTCCTGGGGAGAAAAATAATTTACGTAAATATGCAAATATTTCCTCGCGCCGAATAAACCGTTCGCATTCCCGTATTTTTTCGCGGATTATGTATATCTAGCATAACCCGCTAGGATACTCAAATGAGCTAATCCAGAGAGACGCACAATACGGGATTAAGAATCCCGAGGGCGAAGCTCATTATTCATGGATTACGAATGAGCTAGAGCAACGCCGAGTTACTCTCTCGTAGAAATCCTTATCCCACGAATATCTGTTGGGACGCTATTTCATGATCTTAGATCTCTCATCCCGCATCCTAAAAGATATTCCTTCTATTCCACGTTTAAAGGAAAAAGGAAAACTTTTTCAAAGTGTCAAGTGTTGGGAAGGCTTAATCAACAGCATCACTCACGAGATAAATTTTCAGCAAATTGATATTATTTTTGCATCATATCTGAAATGTCAGTATCTTTGCTTTTCGTTAACGTATATTTAAATTACATATTTATTTTTATTATTATTTTTATTATTATTATTATTATTATTATTATTTTATTACTATTTTATTTTATTTTATTTTATTATTTTTATTACTATTTTATTTTATTTTATTATTATTTTATTTTATTTTATTATTATTTTATTTTATTATTATTATTTTTATTTTTATTATTATTATGATTATTTTTTATGCATGCAAAATAAATATGACTTCGCAAAAATATTAAGGGAGAAGAGAAAATTATGAATCCTGTTATTGTGACAAATGCGTCTAAAAATCTTTAATCGTGAAAGAATGTAAAATATCTGGCAATTTGAAACTACATATTTCCGTGATATTGTTTTCAAGCCTGCGCGACGCGAATCTCATTTCCCACATATAAATGGAAGCGAGATAGTAATGAAGTATCTCACGTGCATCGAAAGGGAATCCAGATGGCAAAATTTTAGTCGAATACGCCCTCCGCTGGGAAAAAGGTTGATTTATAACACAGACACGTTTTTTCCATCCGCATTCAGACCAATTTCCCTTCGCATGTAAAGTGACCCGTGCACTCTTTCGAGCACTCTATCATATAAAATATATTCGATATATAACGGCTTAATCGGACAGTTTTCAATTACAATCCGACAAAAGAAAAATAGGGAAAGATAATTATTAAAGTGACGTTAATATTATCATAAAATATTAAAATTCTCCAAGCCTCTTATGTCCCTCGGAAAATTCATAATAAATATATTTTTCATTATTTTTTTAAATTAAAATAATAGAAATTAAAATAATAGAAATTAAGTAATATAAATTAAAGTAATGTAAATTAAAATAATATTATTTTTCTTGTTTCTTTTTTTCGTCCGCCAGAGTATATCGCATCTTTATAAATAGAAACGCGATTTTTTTGCGCGCTTAATACACGAATAATAAATGCTTGCAGTAAAGAACGCAGGGAAGAGCTAAAAACTTAATCTGAAAATAAAGGAACGATGAAAGATCGCAAAAAATAGAAGTAGAATTCACCGCCAAGTAATGCAAAAGGTAAAGCGATCGGATTCAGAGAGAAGTTCCAATATGTTTCTTACAATGCAGAATTTCCACTAATTCAGAATTTAGAGATATAAAAATATTCAAAGACGCGAGATTGCCTTCTGCTCGCTGACTTTCCACTTCTCCCCTGTCTTTTCGTGGCACGTAGCCAAAACGGAAATCTATTATCCCAAATACTATTTTGATGAGAAAAATTTTAAATATAGAATAAAATATATTGGAAAAAAAGTCCAAGCAAGAGTTATTGCCGGGCAAACATTACATTTTTATTCATGAATTTATTTAAACGAAATTCATCCTTGCCTTCTTTTTCTCCCTTTCTATATAAATATATTTGCTAAATTTTATTTCTTTAATTTATATATTTGCTAAATTTTATTTCTTTATTATTTCTGCTTTAATTTTATTTCTGCTTTATGAACATTATATAAAGTGTTTCGTCCACTGTGTGTGTCTCGTAATAAATATTTTTAAAAATAGAGGTATTTCTGATTATAGATGTATCTTCTGATTATGATGCACGTATTAAATTCATTATTAAATAATGAAAGCAAAAACATACATGATATTTTCACTGTTGCTTTTCATCAAAATAATTTGCGGGGCATTCATGAAGAATATATCAGCATATACATATCTCTCTCTCATTTATTCGTAATTACTATTATAATTCCAGAATGTTCCCTTCGTGTTGCCATTACAAACATTTGCATAATTAGCAATGATTACGTGTTATTGTAACAAATAAAAAACATATAACGTGCACGCAATATATATTATTAAATTATTTGGATATGATTTTATAAGATTTGCATGTTACATTATCAAAAAGCTCCGATAATTTATTCAAATTATTGAAATCGTGTAATCCATGTTGGAAATCCATGTTGTTTGGATGAATACTAAAAGAGAGAGAGATTAGTTATTATTTTATAATTTTCCACTTTTATCATATAAAATTTATTTAAAATTAATGAATTTATTAAAAGCAACACGCCGATTATTGTCCGTACAACAGCAGCATCTTCCCTCAAAATTTCATTCAACAAAAATCCGTAGCAAAAATAATGAACTAATTATTTTTTAATTATTTTTAATTATTTTTTTTAATTAAACAACATTAACATGCAATGATTCTGTTGTTATTATTATTATTAAATAATATAATTTATATTATTTTTAATATAATTGATAACTATCTTTTTATTGATTTTTATATAATCGATATCTCACTCAATGCAATTATTAATTAATTTTTAATGTTTCATGTATTTGTCATGTATACTGTAAAATAATAAAAATATAAATAGCGATGGGAAAACAATTTAAAGCATTGTTTAGAAGACACGGGGTTACTTGTCGGTATAAAAAATATTGAAAACAATTTATACAACAATAGAGTGTTATTTATATAACAATAGGATGTTATTTGTAGAATTATCCTTCTTGGACAAAGCGTGTCGTTCGAAGTGCCTTGCAACACGGTTACTTTTCAACAGCAACAGCCACTTAAGGTTAAGTGCAAATTCTCGTAATTTAGTCAATCGTGAGAGAAACGAGTTGTCGAACGACAGAAAAAGAATATAAATAATGCAGAGACAATTGACCATCGCGCGAGACGCGTTTCATCCAATTGCATTCGTGATTGCACAAGACCCAAAACAAGACAAATATTCGTAAAAATATTGTATTGTTATTGAAAACTTTCAAAAATTTAAATCTTATCTTGCTCTTGAATGAATATTGATAGCAAAAATCTCTTGTATTGTCTTGTCTCGATTTTATTAACAATTTTTTATCAAATATTAAAAAATTATTTAAATAATATTTAACATAATTTTTGTAATAATTTGAAATTATTACTCTTGTATTATTTTAATTATAATTATTACTTTGTAATCGATATAAATACCGTCTATTTACATAAAAAAACATTTACTGTTTCAAGAAAACAGAAATTAATAATTATTTACAGGCTCCAAGGGAATGTGCAAATATAAATATTTTGGAATGGTAAAAAAATCAGGCATATTTATCCCAAAATGGCTCGAGATATTTTACATTCAATTGCCTCGTCCGTGTCAGTAAAAAGACTTTTATCAATAAAAACTCTATGTCAAGAAATAGAACCAGATTACAAAGTAAATCTTTAAAAGCACTAATGTGCATCAATTCTTGAAATGCTTTTTAATGTCTAAAATTTGCGAGTTTGATTTCTAATTTATAAAAATGTTATATTAAATTAATATTAAATATTTTTAAATTTATTAATATAAATGTTTTTATTGAATAAAATTTTTTAAAATTCGTATATAGTGATTTTTTTTCACTTACAAATATAAATATTTGTTTTTTTAAGAACTAATAATCTTGACAAGACTAATAATCTTGACAGTCTTAGTCTTGGTATTGTCTTGATAACTAATTAAAAATCTTGTCTTGATCTTGTCTTGAAATTCAAGAGACTAATCTTGGTATCTCGTGCAACCCTATTCGCGATGCATAATAAAATAATGTAAATTCGCCGCGATAATGTGCAGTTATTACAATATGCATGTAATTCCCGTAACGTGAGATACCGAAAAAGATACCGTATTCTTTCCCAGCGAGAAGTAATATACCGGTCCGATCTCTCCACTTCCTTAATTTCGAGAAAGCTTGAAAGTACGTTGACTCTTTAACAAGATTCTATGCTCCCACACGCACCTTTTCCCATTCAAATTCACGTCGCGATGCAGGTCGTCACCGAATCTACATACACGTCGTTATCCGAATACATATTTCTCCGTCATGAAATAAAATAACGTCAGTTATTCTTCGCCAGAGGAAGCCGGGAAGTTAAAGGCGAAGCCTGTAATTTTATTTCCACCTCGCAGCTCGATTGAAAAAACTAGAACGTTTGATCGTGCAATAATAATATAAGCGATTTCAGCAACAATTAATTTTTTTTAACCTTTTTACGATATTCGACAACCCATTAAACAAATCCTGCAATTATTTATAAAGTAGCTTTAATTTTCTCAATACGCGATGCCTTTTCGCTGCGCTCGGAAATCGGAAATGAAATCATCCTTTGAAAAAAAAAGGAAAAAATGATATCGCTTCGACTGAGTTGATTCACCTTAAATATATCTCTATGTAATAAAAGCTTATCTCTGTTTCTTCGCACGCGCTACAATCTTGCGAGAATGCTTTTCACGATGGTTCTTTATAATGCTTTTACTCTGACTCTCCTTTTATGAAAGTGTCATCGTGCGGACCATTCGCGGCAAAGTCGTCGCAACATTGGCTATTAAAGGCATTCAGAAATAACGATATTAACCCTTGGGGAGAGACTTATCCTTGGAAAAGATAGCTGGAGTTTTTGAAATTGCTGATTCGAGAAGATCAGCTGATAAATGGCGCGTACGTGTCGTATATCTATAAGCATAAATCACATGTATCAATCGCGAAAAACACGCGTAGCGATTGAATAATAAATAAAATTTCCAACAGATGAAAAAACATGTCTCGAGATTTTTTGAAATTGAATCATTTAAGAAACAATTCCGTGAAGGAAGAAATTTATCGGAAATACATGTAAAGTGGATGCAAAATTAATAAATTGGTGATTCCTCGATCGATACATTTTCCGTAGGTGCAAATAAATAACGACGAATAAATAAAAAAAAAAAAAATAACTATTGCAAAAACGTGTCAAAAGATTCGCGCGTGCCACCTTTATTCAGTTTAAAATTATCAAATTATCAAACCATGCAATTGACATAGCAATTGAACATAAAATTCCAAAGAGAAAAAAACTCCCGAGGCTTTTCGAAATTTAAGAAAGGACCCCGCAAAGGAAGAAATTTATCAAAAAAAAAAAAACGTACAAAATGTACGAGCGCGCAAATTTCTAATAAATGAATAATTCCCCGTTCGATACATTTTCCATATAAATGGAAATAAATAACGATGGAATAAATGGAAAAAAATAACCGGGAAGCGCGTCAAAAGACTCCTCGCCCGCCCTCGTTTAACAATTTAAAATTATCACCGCGCTAAACGACCGCGACAATTTTATTCGCGCGACGACAGCGAAACATACGTCGTCGTATTCGCGTGAAATGCGCGTAAAAATTAGTCAGTCGACGTGGCGTGGAAAACCGCCAGATGAAATTCTCCTCGTTGCGCGAAGGCAACGTGCAACGAAACAACCTCCTGCGGACCATCCGCGGGCATAATTAGACCGCTAGTATCTCTAATTAAGCAGTTGCTGCCGGGGTATTTTTTTTCTTTTTTTCTCTCTCTTTTTTTTTTTAAGTAGCAACATAACGACGCCGCGGAACAACCTCGTCGTCGCTTCCGCTTGCGAAGGGAGAAGGGGGGAGGGGGGCGGACGCGAGGGACGAAAGAGGAGAATTCGAGAGTTGGTGAAACTGAAATGGAAACTAATATACGGCAGATGCAGCCGTGATTCAGCAACATTGCCCGCCATCCTGCGCCCTTCCCGGTTTTCGGGAAGTTACCGGCCCCCTCCCTCTCCCCCTCCCCCCCATCCCCCCGCTTTCCGCCCGCATGCTGCACCTAATTCTTTGTGCAAACTCTTCCTGGTTGCTCTCCTATGGAAATGAGCGATGTTACGTTCAACTATGTTCATATACGTAACAATCTGACGTCGAACAAGTATTTAAATCAAATTTTAAGTTTCGAAGAGAGCGCGGGAGGGAGGGAGGAGGGAGAGGGAGAGAGAGAGAGAGAGGTGTATAATTTTGCACGCATGTCGTAAATATTTCATCAATTTATATAATATTTTATAGCATGTGACAGGATGAAAAAAAATCTTATAAATAAATAATTCACTGAGGATTTTTCGGATATTTTTTTAAAATTTTAGATCGAATTTAATTTTAGATATAATTTAAAAATATAAATTTATTAATCGAGCCTGATTTTTTAACATAAATACAATATATTTTAAGAAATTTTAAACCTTTCATATTTTTTATAAATATTTTTTAAAATAACTGTTCATGTACTGAATAAAATGTAGATTCTAAAAAAACATTTAATAAATAAAAAATAAAAAATTAAATAAAAATAAAAGTAACAAAATGTGGACAACACATAACAAAGTATCATTTAAATTCTAGAATTGTAAATTATCGAAAAATGTTGCGTGTGTACGACGTGTGTATACATATTATGTTATTTAAATATTAAAAAAAAATACTTGTAACATAAAATAATACAAAAAAGGTAAAACTAATACAAGAGATGTTGATAAAAAAAAATTATTAAATTATATAAAAGGTTAAAATGTAAATATTGCAAAGGAATAAATTTTCGAGACTCTAAAGCTATTGAAAGCAATCTGCAAAATTTCAAAAGCTTTCGGATAACATAAAAATAAAACTATCAATTTTTTAAAAAATTCTCTGAATCCTAATAAAATTCTATGAGACTCTCCTGATCTTTCAAGATAGAACAAAAATCCCTGAGAAAATCCCCGGTTTTCCCGGGAGTATCACACGTTCAGGTGGATGTGGAATTTTTCGTACATGTTGTTACGCGTTGTTACGTCGTTTAAATTATTAATGAGCGTAAAAGTATAGAAATCTCGCGCGTTAATAGCGTATTGGGGACATTATCGCCATAAAATATTATATTTTACAATATCGCTCAACTTTCCAATATGGCACATTGATGGATGACGAAAGTCGATATGAAAGCTAATCTATGAAAGTCCGTGTTACATCCGCGCGACACGTTTTCTTCCTTCTTTTTTCGCAGATTAAGCCGCGCTTCGCGTCATTTATAATTGCTGGGGTCGAATACTTTAAGCTATTTGAACGAATCTGATTAATCAAACGCAAAATAGTAAACGCGCCTGTGCGAAAAGCTTGACCGAATCTATAGCCGCAATAAATTTGCGAATAGCTTACGGTAAAATGGACACGATACAACGATATATACGCGGTTATCAAGTGCGCCCCGATTTATAAAGCGATTGGCATCGGTTAATTTGTTCTGCGAAAGGATAATATTCCGCCAGCTTCAGCTTTCAATTTCTACCATTGCCGCGAAACAAATGTGCATTTAACGCGATAATGCACCTTTTAAAACTATATCACGCGGACGGATTTAATACAATGTGCCTCACGGCTTGTTAAAATCGCATTATTTGAAATTACGAGGCAACGCTCTAACGAAATAATGAATAAACAATAGAGAATAGGGTGAAACATTTTGCAAAACACGTGTTGATATATTTAACTGGAGAAATTTCCAAATTTACCGTCACTTTTGATTCGAGATGGTCGCACATTTCTAGCGCACTTGACGCAAGTAAACCAGTATCATGCCAAGTTCTCCGACCCAAAGTGGTAAACAGTTTCGACTAAAACAGCGAGAATCGCGTAATCTTTTTAGCTTCCTCCAAGTTGGAAATCCTAATTGAGAAACTCGACTCAGCGTCACTGAGCGAAGCTATTTAACAAAAGTTGCGGAATTTGGATGCCCTAAAAAGCCACGTGTCCATATCAACTTCTTCAATTAAGAGAGATCTAAGTTGTAAGCCGCGGATATATTACGTTAAAATGCGTAGAATAATCTTTATCGTAATATCATTCATATATTCCCCACGTTATATCCCTAATGATAGACTTAACCAAATCTGTGTAAACGCAATTTAATTTTTCTTCATCCGCCATTTCCTTGACACGTTAAAATCGCGATTCTCATCGCGGTATATTTGAAATATTATTTTTATTAATCGCTTTTTATTAATCAAACAAATAATGATAATTATATGCTTGAATATTTCCTTGATTAAGAAATTGATATGCAAAAAATGATATCGAAATACATTACAGTTATCAAGAATACCCGTTTCAATCAAGAGGTCGGTGAAACACATTCTCCGTCTTTTTGCCGTAGATTAAAAATAAAACGAATGATACAAAGAGTAAAATTAATGAAGGTATTTCGAGAGCACTTTGCGAAAATCACGATTGGCTCGTTAATTGCGAGACAAAATTTACATCGAATGGATTTATATTCCCCGAATTCTGTTCACGAGGCATATCACGTTCATTTACGCATACATTATTATTAATAAATTATCAAGTGCGCATGTGCGATAGGCATCAGGTAAATAGCAAATTAACGGCTAATAATTATCTCACAAGCACACCCAATTCATGTTCAATTCGCAAAGTTATTCGCATTGTTAGCAACCCCACCTCATCAATCGCAAAGGATAAACGCGACGAGGGATGATTGCCGCGATTCGAATAATTCATACATCGCGAATTGTATCTATCTGTTGTAAATGCCGTGTCACTAAATAGATACAAACAGACACGGTCAGCTGACCATAAATCCCGATCAGCCGAAATTACGCCAATTTGCGATGTTCGAGCGATGACCTGCCAGCCAATCCGGCAAGAATGATAATGTAAGTGAAATGTAGACAAAACGCGAATCTCGCACTGAGAAAAAATCTGGTATTAATTAGAATTCTGGTAGATTCAATCAGTATGTCTGTTGAGAAATGGACGAACCAGAATTCTTCTGGTAGGAATTACCAGATGAATCTGATTAATTTCTTCCTGTTAAATTTACCAAATTTTCTGGTTAATAATATTAAACTTATCAGCAAGTCGTCTAAAATTTTTTCCATCTAATCTCAAAAGTCTGGTTAATATTCTGAATTTCAACACGATTATTATATAAATTCAATGGAAATTATTGAATAAATTATTTTAAATTCAGTTTGTTAGAAATTAAACTGATAAACAGCGCACTGAGAAAAAATCTGGTTGCATTAATTAAAATTCTGGTAGATCAAAAAGTATGTCTGTTGGAAAATGGACGAACCAGAATTCTTGTAAGAATTACCAGATGAATCTGATTAATTTCTTCTTATTAAATTTATCAAATTTTCTGATTAATAATACTAAACTCCCCAGCACCAAGTCGTCTAAAATTTTTTCCATTTAATCTCAAAAGTCTGTTTAATATTCTGAATTCCAACACGATTATTGCATAAATTCAATCGAGATTATTAAATAAATTATTTTAAATAATTAATTCAGTTTGTTAGAAATTAAACAGTGCACTAAGAAAAAATCTGGTTGTATCAATTAAAATTCTGGTAAATTCAACCAGTATGTCTGTTGAAAAATGGACGAATCAGAATTCTTGTAAGAATTACCAGACGAATCTAATTAATTTCTTCTTATTAAATTTATCAAATTTTCTTAATAATACTAAACTCCCCAGCACCAAGTTGTCTAAAATTTTTTCCATTTAATCTCAAAAGTCTGTTTAATATTTTGAATTCCAACAAGATTATTGCATAAATTCAATCGAGATTATTGAGTAAATTATTTTATATTTAATTTGTTAGAAATGAAACAGTGCACTGAGAAAAAATCTGGTTCCATTAATTAAAATTTTGGTAAATTCAACCAGTATGTCTGTTCAAAAATGGACGAACCAGAATTCTTGTAAGAATTACCAGATGAATCTGATTAATTTCTTCTTATTAAATTTATCAAATTTTCTGACTAATAATACTAAACTCCCCAGCACCAAGTCGTCTAAAATTTTTTCCATCTAATCTCAAAAGTCTGTTTAATATTTTGAATCCTAACAAGATTATTGCATAAATTCAATCGAGATTATTGAATAAACTATTTTAAATAATTAATTTAGTTTGTTAGAAATTAAACTGATAAACAATGCACTGAAAAAAAAATCTGGTTGCATTAATTAGAATTCTGGTAGATTAGAAATTAGACTGATAAACAATGATGCAAGAAGAGCAACTCAAACACACACAATCAAAGAGGTAGCGTCTTCTTTCTGGCACTGCTCGTAAGAAAAAAAATATATTTTGGATTTAATGTTAATACTAGTTCTTTATATACATTTCATGGCAAATATTGAATACGAGTTAAGTTAAGAATGGCCTAGCGGCAAGCAAGAAAAAATTAATGCAACAAAAAATTTTATAGATTCAACCAGAAAATATTAATCAAATCCTGATAATAAAATCTATTAAATATTCTAGTTATAAAAAATCGAGTCTATCACGATAACTAGAAATTCTTGTTTGATTTAACCGAAATGCCTTCAATCATATACGTCCTGTTGGTAAAATCAAACGATTTTTCCTCGTGCGCTTTTTCATCCTCGGCAGGACGGATCTCGATGATCGCAAAATCGCGAATCTAGTTACCGCGACTTGGTTGTAATACATTCGTTGCATCTCGAGTGAACTTTGACCTCTTGCATCCTGATGTTTAAAACATGCAGCGCTGCGCATCTTATCGCGCCAGGCCAGAATCGCAATTTCAAAGCAACCAACTTCTGGATCTTCCTATTTGTTTTCAAGAATATTGATGGAAAAATCCGGAATGGAATTCGGATAAAATCAAACTGGGAGTTGGGCGAAATTTCGCTTGGACCGACAATCTTTCCGCGCGCGACAAGAGCGACGAATAGCCTTCGGTTCGGCGGAATAAATACGCAAAAATACAGCCAAGTTTCGCAATTGCCAAATGTGTATTTACGGAAAGCAGCTTTGACGTTGCAAATAACGATGCGGCAGCGACGTGCATGCAACACCGGATATTTACACGGGGCCGGATACGTAGATTCGGCGCGCTTTCAACTCGGAAAGAAAGACGAGCCGGCTCGACAATAAGGTAAAATGCACTTCCGCCAAGTGTAGACCGGCTACTAAACCGTAGCCGAGCAACGCTACGCTATTCCTAGGCGACTTGCTGAATCGGGGAGTCGAGAAATAGGCGTTCTGCTGCGGCGACCGTGAGGCGACGAGGGTGGAAACGGAAATGGGAAAGCTTGAAAACGAAGTGCTCTCCCGTCGAAACTTTTATCCCGAAAAGAATGTGCGAGATTGAATGCGGGAGGACGCGGGAAGGAGGGTAGGTGTCAATAGGAAAGAGTAACACGACAAAAGCGCGTTTATCGCGTCGATCATCAATTCACCTACGATACGTATTGACAAACATGCGGGCAAATCATTCGAGCAAATCGAAACGCAAGAAGTCATACGATAGATAATATTTAAAAAAGCATATCGAACTAATAAACCTCGAAAAAAAAATGTTTTACGGAAAATTAGGGTTGCACAAGACCCAAGACAAGACAATATTCGTAAAAATATTGATATTGGTATTGAAAATTTTGAAAAATTTAAATCTTGTCTTAGTCTTGAGTGAATATTGGTAACAAAAATCTCGTCTTGCATTGTCTTGTCTCGATTTTATTAATAATTTTTTAACTAATATTAAAAAGTTATTTAAATAATATTTAACATTTAATTTTTGTAATATAATTTGAAATAATTATTACTATTGTATTTCTATTTTATGTAATTATACTATTTTTATTGTAATTATACTATTGTATTGTATTTCTATTTTAATTATAATTTTATTTTAATTATAATTATATAATTTTATATAATTTTATTTAATTATAATTATATTTTAATTATAATTATTACTATGTAATCGATATAAATGCCGTCTATTTACATAAAAAAACATTTACTGTTTCATAGAAAACAGAAATTAATAACTATTTAGGCTCCAAGGGAATGTGCAGATATAAATATTTTGGAGTGGTAAAAAAAGATTCATATTTATCCCATATTGTCAAAAATGGCTCGAAACATTTTAAGTGAAAATGCTCTTTAATGTCTAAAATTTGCGAGTTTAATTTCTAATTTATAAAAATGTTATATTGTATTAATTTTAAATGTTTTCAAATTTATCAATATAAATGTTTTTATTGAATAAAATTTTTTTAAATTCGTATATAGTGATTTTTTTTCATTTTCAAATATTTTAGTTTTTTTGAGAACCAATAATCTTGACAAGACTAATAATTTTGACAGTCTTAGTCTTGGTATTATTTTATAACTAATTAAAAATCTTGTCTTGATCTTATCTTGAAATTCAAGACAAGACAAGACAATATCAAGATTAATCTTGTGCAACCCTAAATCGTCCTGAATTTTTTGAATGATGCGATTTCAAATTTTTTAAATAATAAATAATAACGTTAAGTGATGCAAAATATTTCTTATAACCGAATTTGTTATCAAAAACGTGAAAATGAAGATAATTGTAACGAGGAGAATGAAGATGAAAAGATTTCATCAGATTCAGAACTTTTGAAATTAAGTAATAAAGCGTCTAGTTATGCATGCAAGCTATTGTTTGGCTTCATACAAGCATCTATAACTTTATGTATATTAATGTAAACGGCAAGCGCAATTTTCTGGAGCAATTTGCTATCACTTAGTGTAAATGATAAGGAAATTAATTACACGCACAACAAATATTTAACATTATTTGTATAAATAACGGTATCAATTATCTATGCAAGTTACGTATGCAAGCTATTATTTTGCTTTATGGCATCTGTAATTTTATATATATTAATGTAAACGGCATCGCGAATAGGACAATTTGTTATCAATTAATATAAATAAGGAAATTAATTATAGACAATATTAAATATATTATTTACATAAATAACGGTATCAATTATCTGTAATTTATGCAATATTTATACTTTCCCTTCCCTCCTCCCTCCTTTTCTTCCTACGGTATACATACAAGCGCATCATAGATGGAGATATCGAAACGAGATGAAAAGAAAATTCAGAGATATCGTTCGAAACTGCATTCGCGCGGCTTTCGACGTGAAACGCACAGGCGGGCCGAACTCGTATTTCATCGTTGCGAATATAAAATATCTTGCATTAATTTTCGAATATTCGAATCTATTTCACGAAAAAGAGCGAAAATTACGACTCGTCCGTTCCTTTTTTTTTTTCGTTGGCAGCGCTGAATTATGGTCACGGAAGAATTGTTCCCGGCGAAATGCAGATAGGTGCGCATTCCCGTCTGCAGTTCGTGACCTCATTTCGTACAGATTTTGTGCAATTTATAGTAGAAGACGACAAAGATATTCAAACAGGATAATCAAGATTACGTTTTATATATATATACGCATAAAGCGAGAATAGCGAATCTTTGTACGCGCGATTTAAATTTTTCGCAAGTTTACACTCGATCCAAAAAAAGTCCTTTCACAACTCGATTCAAATAATCTCTAAAAGATTTTATATATTAATATATATATTAATTTATGTTAATTTTCAATTTTCAACTTTGAAATAAATTTTTAATATTATTTTTTGCTAATTTAATATTATTATTGTGGAAATTAAAACAATGATTTTGTTCAACAATGTTTTCCATTAAAGTATTTCCATTTAAACTTGGATCTTTATTTTTAGTTGGCATAATTTTTTATATCATTTTAGTATATTTTACACAATATTAAAATAATTTGTAGAACAATTATTTACAGTTCAAACTTAAAATAACACTATTTTGTAAAAATAGTTCTTTATAGTTTAATATTTGTGTATGCAATTTTTTACAATAATTATTACAATTTTTTAAAATACTACTTTAAAAAATAGTAGTATTTTATTGCAGGCTTTTTTACTTATTTTTAAAGTAAGTTTTTTTTTTAAGACACGATCCAGATTTACGCATATATGGATTCCTCAGAAAATATCTATCTCGGATAACTTTTTTACGGACCGTTACGTCTATATATATTTTACACATGTATATTTTACACAATATTAAAATAATTTGTAGAACAATTATTTACAATTCAAACTTAAAATAATACTATTTTGTATAAATAGTTCTTAACAATTTAATATATTTGTGTATGCAATCTTTTGCAATAATTATTACAATTTTTTAAAATACTATTTTAAAAAATGGTAGTATTTTATTGCAGGCTTTTTTACTTATTTTTAAAGTAAGTTTTTTTTTTAAGATACGATCCAGATTTACGCATACATGGATTCCTCAGAGAATATCTATTTCACTCTTTTACGGATCGTTACGTCTATATATATTTTACACATGTATATTTTACACAATATTAAAATAATTTGTAGAACAATTATTTACAGTTCAAACTTAAAATAATACTATTTTGTATAAATAGTTCTTTACAATTTAATATATTTGTGTATGCAATCTTTTGCAATAATTATTACAATTTTTTAAAATACTATTTAAAAAATTGGTAGTATTTTATTGCAGGCTTCTTTTACTTATTTTTAAAATAAGTTTTTTTTTTTAAGATACGATCCAGATTTACGCATACATGGATTCCTCAGAGAATATCTATTTCGGATAATTCTTTTACGGATCGTTACGTCTATATATATTTTACACATGTATATTTTACACATGTATATTTTACACAATATTAAAATAATTTGTAGAACAATTATTTACAGTTCAAACTTAAAATAATACTATTTTGTATAAATAGTTCTTTACAATTTAATATATTTGTGTATGCAATCTTTTGCAATAATTATTACAATTTTTAAAATACTATTTAAAAAATGGTAGTATTTTATTGCAGGCTTCTTTTACTTATTTTTAAAATAAGTTTTTTTTTTTAAGATACGATCCAGATTTACGCATACATGGATTCCTCAGAGAATATCTATTTCGGATAATTCTTTTACGGATCGTTACGTCTATATATATTTTACACATGTATATTTTACACTGTATATTTTACACAATATTAAAATAATTTGTAGAACAATTATTTACAGTTCAAACTTAAAATAACACTATTTTGTATAAATAGTTCTTTACAATTTAATATATTTGTGTATGCAATCTTTTGCAATAATTATTACAATTTTTTAAAATATTATTTTAAAAAATGATAGTATTTATTGCAGGCTTCTTTTACTTATTTTTAAAGTAAATTTTTTTTTTTAAGACGCGATCCAGATTTACGCATACATGGATTCCTCAGAGAATATCTATTTCGGATAATTCTTTTACGGATCGTTACGTCTATATATATTTTACACATGTATATTTTACACATGTATATTTTACACAATATTAAAATAATTTGTAGAACAATTATTTACAGTTCAAACTTAAAATAACACTATTTTGTATAAATAGTTCTTTACAATTTAATATATTTGTGTATGCAATCTTTTGCAATAATTGTTACAATTTTTTAAAATATTTTAAAAAATGGTAGTATTTTATTGCAGGCTTCTTTTACTTATTTTTAAAGTAAATTTTTTTTTTAAGACGCGATCCAGATTTACGCATACATGGATTCCTCAGAGAATATCTATTTCGGATAATTCTTTTACGGATCGTTACGTCTATATATATTTTACACATGTATATTTTACACATGTATATTTTACACAATATTAAAATAATTTGTAGAACAATTATTTACAGTTCAAACTTAAAATAACACTATTTTGTATAAATAGTTCTTTACAATTTAATATATTTGTGTATGCAATCTTTTGCAATAATTGTTACAATTTTTTAAAATATTATTTTAAAAAATGGTAGTATTTATTGCAGGCTTCTTTTACTTATTTTTAAAGTAAATTTTTTTTTTAAGACGCGATCCAGATTTACGCATACATGGATTCCTCAGAGAATATCTATTTCGGATAATTCTTTTACGGATCGTTACGTCTATATATATTTTACACATGTATATTTTACACATGTATATTTTACACAATATTAAAATAATTTGTAGAACAATTATTTACAGTTCAAACTTAAAATAACACTATTTTGTATAAATAGTTCTTTACAATTTAATATATTTGTGTATGCAATCTTTTGCAATAATTATTACAATTTTTTAAAATATTATTTTAAAAAATGGTAATATTTTATTGCAGGCTTCTTTTACTTATTTTTAAAGTAAATTTTTTTTTTTAAGACGCAATCCAGATTTACGCATACATGGATTCCTCAGAGAATATCTATCTCGGATAACTCTTTTACGGATCGTTACGTCTCTCGAGTGCTTTAAACCGAATGTTCTCGCATTACCTTGCGAAGCTTTTTTTCCCCTCCTAGCTATTTTTTTTTTTCATATCGCTCACGCGGATCGGTAAGAACTCACATCAGTCATACAGAAACCCGCGGGCGTCCATCGTTTCCGAATGATTTGTAGAGATAGCGGCGACTTTTCAAACTACGGAGGCAGCCACGACGATCATCCAGGTCGCCGGCGATCGCCCCAATTATAATAAGAATTTACGAGCGGGATCAAAACGCGCGGGGGCTATCGATAAAGTGCCATCGGCGGGACTCTTTCCCTCTCCCCCCCCCCTCTTTCTCCTTTCGAAAAGAACACCCGATAGATTTACGAGCGTAATTACGCGCTTTCTTCCCGCGGCTATTCGTCCCGCGTAAATGCACTGTCCATTCTTCTCCCTCGTCTTTATTCACCCTGCTCTTTTTCCTTCACTCCCTCGCTTTTCGCACACGTTAGCACCTAACATGACGATGCACCACCGACCAACTTTACGATCGCCGCTGCCGCTGATCAATTGACATCATCTAGTATTTCGGACGTAACTTCTAGAGTTTCAGCGGAGCTTCGCGTTACAAACGAAATACGACCCAGATGTGCATTAGCGGAGAATCGAGAAATCTTGGGAAATAAATCGCGAAACACTAATTTGCAGAGTTGGTCGGGAAAGATAGGTGGAAAAAAAAGCATTTACACTGTTCGGGACTTTATGGCGTGGAAAAACATCTGGCAAAACTATAGGAAAAAGTAATATGCGACACTAAAATATATTTATATGATTTTATGCAAAAAGATATTTTATTTCGGTTTAATTGATTATATTTAATTGATTGATAAATTATACTAATCACTATAGTTTAAAAAAAATGAAATCATAATAATAATGTCTTTTTTAATTCAAATTTATGTGCGATATTTGCGATTTTAAAACAGAAACTTGGAAGATGTAAATGTTACCAAATTTTCTGTTAATTAAATCGCGAAACGCTAATTTGCAAGGTTGGTCGGAAAAGATGGGTGAAAAAAAGCATGGTTCTGGTTTACACTGTTCAGGATTTTATGACATGGAAAAACACCTGGCAAAACTATAGGAAAAAGTAACATGCGACAATAAAATATATTTATATGATTTTATGCAAAAAGGTATTTTATCTCGCTTTAATTGATTATATTTAATTGATTAATAAATTATACTAATCACTATAGTTTTAAAAAAATGAAATCATAATAATAATGTCTTTTTTAATTCAAATTTATGTGCAAAATTTTTAAAACAGAAACTTGGAAGATGTAAATGTTACCAAATTTTCTGTTAATTAAATCGCGAAACGCTAATTTGCAGGGTTGGTCGGGAAAGATGGGTAAAAAAAGCATGGTTCTGGTTTACACTGTTCGGGACTTTATGACGTGGAAAAACATCTGGCAAAACTATAGGAAAAAGTAACATGCGACAATAAAATATATTTATATGATTTTATGCAAAAAGATATTTTATCTCGCTTTAATTGATAAATTATATTAATCACTGTAATACGAGCTGTAATAGTTTTAAAAAAATGAAATCATAATAATAATGTCTTTTTTAATTCAAATTTATGTGCGATATTTGCGATTTTAAAACAGAAACTTGGAAGATGTAAATGTTACCAAATTTTCTGTTAATTAAATCGCGAAACGCTAATTTGCAAGGTTGGACGGGAAAGATGGGTGAAAAAAAGCATGGTTCTGGTTTACACTGTTCAGGACTTTATGGCGTGAAAAAACATCTGGCAAAACTATAGGAAAAAGTAATATGCGACACTAAAATATATTTATATGATTTTATACAAAAAGATATTTTATCTCGCTTTAATTGATAAATTATATTAATCTGTAATACGAGCTGTAATAGTTTTAAAAAAAATGAAATCATAATAATAATGTCTTTTTTAATTCAAATTTATGTGCAAAATTTTTAAAATTTTAGAAACTTGAAAGATGTAAATGTTACTGAATTTTCTATTATAAATTGCGAAACACTAATTTGCAGGGTTGGTCGGGAAAGATAGGTGGAAAAAAAGCATAGTTTACACTGTTCGGGACTTTATGGCGTGGAAAAACATCTGACAAAACTATAGGAAAAAGTAATATGCGAAATACACTAAAATATATTTATATGATTTTATGCAAAAAGATATTTTATTTCGCTTTAATTGATAAATTATACTAATCACTGTAATAGTTTAAAAAAAATGAAATCATAATAATAACGTCTTTTTTAATTCAAATTTATGTGCGATATTTGCGATTTTAAAACAGAAACTTGGAAGATGTAAATGTTACCAAATTTTCTGTTAATTAAATCGCGAAACGCTAATTTGCAAGGTTGGTCGGAAAAGATGGGTGAAAAAAAGCATGGTTCTGGTTTACACTGTTCAGGATTTTATGACATGGAAAAACACCTGGCAAAACTAGGAAAAAGTAACATGCGACAATAAAATATATTTATATGATTTTATGCAAAAGATATTTTATCTCGCTTTAATTGATAAATTATATTAATCACTGTAATACGAGCTGTAATAGTTTTAAAAAAAATGAAATCATAATAATAATGTCTTTTTTAATTCAAATTTATGTGCAAAATTTTTAAAACAGAAACTTGGAAGATGTAAATGTTACCAAATTTTCTGTTAATTAAATCGCGAAACGCTAATTTGCAAGGTTGGTCGGAAAAGATGGGTGAAAAAAAGCATGGTTCTGATTTACACTGTTCAGGATTTTATGATGTGGAAAAACACCTAACAAAACTAAACATCTGGCAAAACTATAGGAAAAAGTAACATGCGACAATAAAATATATTTATATGATTTTATGCAAAAAGATATTTTATCTCGCTTTAATTGATAAATTATACTAATCACTGTAATACGAGCTGTAATAGTTTTAAAAAAATAAAATCATAATAATAATGTCTTTTTTAATTCAAATTTATGTGCGAAATTTTTAAAACAGAAACTTGAAAGATGTAAATGTTACTGAATTTTGTATTAATTTTAATAAGAAAAATGTAATAACAACATAATTAAAAATATTTATCAATCTAAATTTTACCTTTCAACATCTAACAAGAGATTTTCTATTTATTTTAGTATTTTTAATAGAAAAAAATCAGCCTTTTCCGGAAAATAAATTTTATTTAAAAAATTTTGCCAACCCTTAATTTATAAAAGCTAATCCGACATTCGAGTATCAGATAATTCGAATAGAAATGTTATAAATTATTAATAATATTCATTATTATTTGAAGATATTTCTGTGACATACTACACAAGTCGTTTCAAATACAATTCTTGCTTGAAAAATATCAAATTAAAATTAGATTAATTGATTCAAAAAATCGCAATCTATAAAATTACACATTACTGCAGAAAGTAATATCGCAACTTTTATGTAAGGTTGCTTTTGGAATTCCTGCTAATAACTTTAACCTATAACCCCCTAATACTTCGACTTTGTATACTCAAATTCCACAGCGGTTTACCACTCAAGGCTCTAACATTCCAACGGAAAATTCGACCAAATTCATAAGTTTGTAAGAGTTTCCGTTTAATAATCATTACGTGAAAATTCTACAAAAATTTTCAAAAAAAAAAATTAAAATCTTGGAAAATCGTCGGGTTAAACACATTTATCTCTCGGTTTCAATTATTAACAAATTAATCGCTAATCCCTAAGTTTGTAAGAGTTCCGTTTAATAATCATTACGTGAAAATTCTACAAAAATTTCCAAAAAAAAATTAAAGTCTTGGAAAATCGTCGGGTTAAATACATTTATCTCTCGGTTTCAATTATTAACAAATTAATCGCTAATCCCTAAGTTTGTAAGAGTTCCGTTTAATAATCATTACGTGAAAATTCTACAAAAATTTCCAAAAAAAAATTAAAGTCTTGGAAAATCATCAGGTTAAACACATTTATCTCTCGGTTTCAATTATTAACAAATTAATCCCTAAGTTTGTAAGAATTCCGTTTAATAATCATTATGTGAAAATTCTACAAAAATTTCCAAAAAAAAAAAATTAAAGTCTTGGAAAATCGTTGGGTTAAACACATTTATCTCTCGGTTTCAATTATTAACAAATTAATCGCTAATTCCTAAGTTTGTAATAGTTCCGTTTAATAATCATTACGTGAAAATTCTACAAAAATTTCCAAAAAAAAATTAAAGTCTTGGAAAATCGTCGGGTTAAACACATTTATCTCTCGGTTTCAATTATTAACAAATTAATCGCTAATCCCTAAGTTTGTAAGAGTTCCGTTTAATAATCATTACGTGAAAATTCTACAAAAATTTCCAAAAAAAAAAAATTAAAGTCTTGGAAAATCGTCGGGTTAAACACATTTATCTCTCGGTTTCAATTATTAACAAATTAATCGCTAATCTCTAAATTTGTAAGAGTTCCGTTTAATAATCATTACGTGAAAATTCTACAAAAATTTCCAAAAAAAAAATTAAAGTCTTGGAAAATCGTCGGGTTAAACACATTTATCTCTCGGTTTCAATTATTAACAAATTAATCGCTAATCTCTAAGTTTGTAAGAGTTCCGTTTAATAATCATTACGTGAAAATTCTACAAAAATTTCCAAAAAAACAATTAAAGTCTTGGAAAATCGTCGGGTTAAATACATTTATCTCTCGGTTTCAATTATTAACAAATTAATCGCTAATCCCTCAACAAATTGGCAATCACGATATATGCAACGTCGTAAATTGTCATGGCAGTGGCCGGATACAACCGGGTGGTTCTTACAAATCCCACGATATATTCGTTTAATCGCGAACGCGCACGCGGACGTAAAACGCGCTCGACAACTGTTATCTATATGTTAACGATTTTACGTGCTAGAATTAATTATACGAGCGGTTGAGTCCTAACTAATTCATGCCTCGCAATAATCCATAATTTATGACGCGAATTTCTGTCCCATAAATCGAAAAGAGCATAAATATATTCTAACTCTGCCCGGATGCCACGAGACGAGATATATCGATTATAACGTCATTAGGGTGATTATATTAATTATTGCAGGACGTGCAATGCCTTAGGCAATGCGAAAGAGGAGGAGGCTAAACGCAAGCAATATGCAACATCTCCCAAACGGCAATTCCCTCAATTTGCTCTCTAATATCTTAATTATGGAAGTTGCATATGAAGTTGCCTCCAGCAAGAGGAACGACACGATTTAATTCAGCTAATCTAAAACTTTCGCGTTAAATCTGAACGAGAATTTTTATTCTGCACCCCCTCGCTTTTATTATTTTATTTATTTAAAAATTTGGTAACATTTACACACATAAATTTGAATGAAAAAAGACATTATTATTATGATTTTATTTTTTTTAAACTATTATAGTGATTAGTACAATTTAGCAATTAAAGCGAGATAAAATATCTTTTTGCATAAAATCATACAAATATATATTTGTGGCCATCTCGATCTGAGGAGGCAAAAAAAGTTGAATGGATAACTCAATTTTCTCTTTAAAATTTTTGAAAAAAGTTTTTAACGTCAAAGTTAGCGTAATATCTTATTTTATTTCGTAAAAATTTTTTCAATTGGAAAATTTCCGTTTTCGGGCTTAAAATTTTTTATTACTTTTACGAAATCTCTTTTGAAGCTTTTCTCTCCCTGTTCCGATATAAAAAAGATTTTAGTATATTATTTAACAGTCGATTGCCCAAAATTAATCTACAGATCTTGATTTTCGTATAATAATAATATATACATAATGTATGCAAATACATAATGTATGTAAATAAATATTTTCACGCCAATCGTGATTTACATATATTTGCAGACAAACATGACAGAATTATTGCCACGTAAAAAGTCCTTGAGGATCAATTTAAAATAATAAAAGCGAGATCTTATTAAACTCCTTCTGTCGAGTGTATTCAATTTTAGGTAATAATAACCCGTAAAAAAAAAGAACAAACTAAAAATTCCTACACAGAAAAAAAAGAAGTGTCAAATCAAAACTTATATACTTAAATTAACGCGTTCATTGTTTCATATATACGCAACAATTTCTAATCTTCTTAGAAGAATTTAATAATTTTAAATTTCAACAATATTATGTCTTATTTTAATATTGTAATTGTCACCTCAAGAATATATAATTATTTAATTCTACTTTAAGAAAATTATGATCTTTGATTTAAAAATGTTATTTTCTGTCCAACATTGTTTCTTTTCCATTCAAGAAAAATTAAATCTTAAATCATAAGAATATATTTTTCTCGATTGAACTATATAAAATGGCTTCATTCAAGTAAGCAATTATTCAAACAATTATATTTTTCTTTAAATTAACGCGATATAATCTCATTTCAAGATTTCCATGTTAAAACTAAATATATTTTCAAAATAAGAATGTCTTTTTTTTCTGTGTACACAGTTCGAAGTCACGAATCGAACACTCGCGTGTCTGCAGCGTCCAAATTGAATTTCGCGGAAACTACAACAGCAGCTGTTTCGGGATTCCCGGAATTCCGGGCATATGAGGTGAAATAAAAGAAAAAGAGCATGACTCACACAAACGGTCGGAGCCCGCCGCCCGATGAGTCCGGAGAAGCAGCAACGACACCGCCAGCACGATCATCATCATTCGCCGCTTCCTGGTCGTCGCACTGATTAAAATCATCGTCGCAACACACAATCGAGTCAACTCTTGCAACGACGTAACACCTGCTACACCGACATGCCGCACCACTCGCGCTCTGGTCGTCGATTCCGCGCGAGATCAAGATACCGGGCGTCCAACGTCAACGGGTCACCCGCTGCCGCCAAGTCGTCGAACTCGGATCGATCATTCCGGCCGGTCTACTTGGATCAAGCTCGAAGGCGCCGGCACGTTCCACGATACGCCATATTGTTGCCGAGAGTGTCCAAGCGACGCGCGTTTCCCTCGATTCGCGGCCAACTTCACCGGTTCCCGCCAATTCGTCAAGCCGCGTGACGTAACGTCTCGCCTCGTTCGGCCGTTCGGTCATTCATAATTCGCGCGTCGTTCATAATCATCGGGGAGGGGGATGAGAAATCGCGAGATCTGGCTGTTCGGATCCGCCGATTAAGCGATATACGCAATCGCACTCGGATCACACCTCGGGTATGTCACCTGGCACTCTCGACGTCTCGTTCACGACACTCCCGAGAGAAACGGAAATTTTCGGCTTCGTCGGAAATGTCAGGGCGACGTGCGCGCGATCAGCCGCGCGAGCGGGAGCGAAAAAACATACACATCACTCGGTGGTCGGCGCGCGACTGAGCCGGGTGGTGGGGGACGCCCGAAAGTCGCGTCGAGTGGGGATGACGTTTACGGCCGCGCGACGCATGCGCGCTCCGCGCACACGCTCGCCGGCCTCCCTCCCTCCCCCCCTTCCTCCCCCCGCCTCCTTCGTACGTGTCGTCGTGTGCGTATTTTCGACACGTTTTCCGCGAGATGAGCTCATCTCCGACGTCATACGCTCTGTCAAAAATACATGAAACCAATAAATATATACGTATGATTATACGGGCGAATAGCAGAGAGAGAGACGAAAGTGGAGAGTTTGACAGTTCGACGATTCCAAGTGCGTAAAATATGCACGAATCACGCGGTATTATCGATTGAAAATAACGTGTATCCAGTTTGAATCGGTCAATATTGTTCATTAGTTATATAATATCTGCGAAAATAGATCGAGACTTGCCGTGAATTGCCGAATTGCGGATCGATTCCGCGAATCACGTCGGAATCAAACAAATCGACAAGACCAGGGAATAATCAATCGTACAAATATGAATTTATGCATCACGCCCGCATTATTAATGAACAATTCATTGTAATGAACTATCATTGTAATTGTATGAAAGCTTATTTAAAAGAACGAATTTCATATATTAATGTATTCTATGAATATATTAATATTTGTTTCGTTGATTTGTGTCTCGTTTCATGTTTCTCATTATTATCAATCAATCGGCTGGTTTTTCAATTACTTCATTTTTAAGGATGTTTTGTATCTGTTTTATCAAAGTATTGAGAATTTAATGAAAATTGTACAGAATGTTTAGAATCTTCAGTACAATTTTTAAATCGATTCATTAAAGCGTTCACAAGTTATAAGGATTTTAATTTGCACCGAATTAACATGTGAACTAACATGGGAAACGTATAATCATGTCGATTCAAAAACACATGGAAATAATATTCAGAATTTGTTTAAAATTTGCAAAAGTTTAGATACAGAGGAAATATTTGGTCAAATAATATTATACAAGTACTAACAAAATTCGAAATATTTCAGTAAAAAACGCAATAAATATTAAAAAATACATCTCTGCACTGTAGCTAAAATCAAATTGTAATATTCCACACAATTTCTCATACTCAAAATACACTAAATATTGTCAGTATTGATTTTCAGCTACTTTTTGCTGGGATTGTACAAAACATCCTTAAATCATATGCATATATATAATCGTTGATTAAAAATTATTTATTGAGGACAACAGGCAAATATGTAATCAACAGGCGAATCAAATGATACCCGAATAATCGGAGATAATGTAGAATGTGAATGAAATGAGAGAGATAGAGAGAGAGAGAGAGAGAGATTAATATATTCACGAAAAGATACGTCTCATATTTTCTATACAACTATAAGATGTTGGATATAACTTTGACCTTGGTTACATCACGAGAGGTATTCGCTAATTTGGTTCACGCAGTTACCTTGTGCTAGTCTGGGAATAGGAGATTTTATTTTTCAACGTGTTTTATTCTTTATTGAAAGCGAATCCAATCTTTATTGAAATTATATATAGAATATTTTTTTAAATTATATATTGAATATTCTTTATTGAAAGCGAATAAATACTTCAACAGTACTAAAATATAACTAATAGTGTTAATTTTTTGATAAAGATGTTCGCATTAATTTAGATAGTAACTAAGAAGTGTCTTTCGTATTATGTATTCGTAGTAAATATGTATACGGCCAATGTGATTATCGTGTCACATTAATTAGAACGCAAGTGATTAGCTGCTTCTTCGATCGATCTATGCAAGTAAATAGAGCAAGGAGGCAGTACATCTTCCACTGATAAATAAATTTATTTCTTAGATTAATTCTCTCTCTCTCTCTCTCTTTGTTTATTTAATTAGTAATACTTGGACGTTGCATAATTGTACTATTATAACTCAACATTGGGAAAATATACATTGCAATATATTTATTAATAAAGCAAATAAAGAAGGAGAGAAGAGAAAGAGAATATAAATATACAAATAATGTAATTAAAAATGTATACAAATAATAATAAAATATAAATAATAAATGCAATTAAATATAAATGTAATTAATTTTTTGAGAGTATGTGTCAATTTTTAATTGTGATATTTATATATTCTTTATTATTCTATTAATGGTATAATAATTAATAATATAATAAGTATTTCTTTATATTTAATTATATTAATTTTATTTTATGGATCTCCCTTTTATTTAGATTCATAATTTATTGCTATTAAATTAGAATTGTGAAAGTATTCGACGTTATTTATTAGAAATATTATTATTTGCATTTATAAAGTTAACACAACATTCAAAAGGTCCTAAAAATAAAAAAGAAAATAAAGAAATATGTAAATAAAAAATTTCAAATTTTTTTTAAATGATTATTTAATAATATAACATATTCCAGAATAATTTAATAACTTTTGATATACTTATATGTGTGTGACATTGAAAGTAAATAATAATTTAAATTCGAATTATGTTAATTAAAATTTTAAATTAAAATATATTTATGTTAACAAATACTTTTTAACAACGTATTGTAAAATCAGTGAATAGTATTTTAATCATCACATTTTTTTAATTACTTTTGACTCGTGAATTTTGTTTGCAAAAAGATTATTATTGTTTGTTAAAATTTTTTTAATTTTTTGTATTAGATAACTTTGTAAATAAAAACTTTGTTAAGAGACAAAACTTATTTAAAGTTTTACTAATAAAATTACTTATAGTTATTTCTACATCTTTGAAATTTAATTCACTTAGGAAAGTACTTGCTTGCTTTACAATCGTTTATAATTTAAAAACTATCTTACTATTTCCTCGTTGAAGGGAAAATTAGAAACTCCAAGTTTTGAAATAAAATATAATAATTTTTTGTGTTTTAATAATTTAATCAATGTATGTTTTAGAAGTTGATAATAAGGAAGTGGTAGAGAAAAAAAATAAAATTCTAATTATATAATTGTTAATACTGTGGTTAAAAAAAGAACAACAACAAACTTTTTGAGACCTTAAAAATTAAGTTTCGAAAAATTCTAAAACTAATTTATTTATCAATTTTATTGGATACGCAAATCTGCGACACATATAAAAAAATTCATTAAGCACAAAGCGATTTGCGGTTGATGCAATCATGTGGGAATAAAAGATGTAAAAGCAATTTTATGTTAAAAATTGTAATCTAAATTTTATTAGTATATAACTGTCGTTTGTAAAAGTACACAGAATTACAATCAATTTTTCATTATTTTTCTTTCCGGATGATGAAAATTAATAAATAATTGTTCTGCAGAAAGATAAGCCGCTAATGAATTTTTTCCATTGTCACTCTTTAGCTTCTTTCTTTATTTTATAGAAAGAGTCTTTTCATTTCGATTTTTAATTTCGATTTATAATTTCCTTGTCATCTCCTGTATTACTTTCGTGCATACATCACAATATGTGAGAGATGAATAATAAAATAGATATTATCTTTATTTAAAATTAAAATATATTATAAAATAAAAAAAATATATATATTTATATATTTATATATTTATATATAACAAATATAGTAACATATATATATTAAAAGTCTTAATTTTATATCATTCCTTATACAAGAAACATAATAAAATCATTTTGAAAATTAGTGTTTTTATTGCACTTTAATCTCAAATGCGAATAATATCCATTTTATTATTTATAAAATATCATGTATTGCGACATATGTGAAAGTGGAAAATGATTAGAGATTTAAGCAATTGTTTGTTCTATAAAGCACTCATTGAGATTTTTCTATCAATCACTTGAACGCCGAATGAAGTACATTAAAGTCCACTTTAAAAACATCAAGTGATCTCTATCTTTGCCTTTTAAATTGTACTTCTGTCTTATATGTTCTACGTATTAATTAACAAGACACATGACAAAAATGTAAGAACAAGCTTTTTTCTGGATGAATCGACGTGGCCGAGAGATAACAAGTAGTTTTAGTAGCGTCGAGTGTAGGAGGGCCATGTGCATCGGAGCAAAAGAACGATCTAAGAATACGCGAAGAGGGACGTCTGGTCGATACGTATGAGCTTAATTTCATTCGCTTGGTTGTTCAAAAACACGGCATCGAGAGAAGAAATGTCGCGAACAAACTCTCGAGCTTCAAGAGCTGTGAAAGGCGAGGACGCTGCTTCTCGTGTTGAAGTTGTACATCTATTTCTAAATCTTAGTTACAGTTTACTTGTCTACGAATAGTCGAGTAATTGCGTGAATTATTTTGCTCGATGACGTTTCGTTCCTTGTTATTACAAACTTTGTACAGCCGACGTGTGCACAGACTTGTCGAAATATCAGGAGGTATCGCGAATTAAATAATCGTATTTCGCAAAATAATTCTTGCGAAGCGTAGACGGGATATTTAAATTATTGCGTAATCAACGAATAAAAAATATTTATTTAAACGGAAATCATGTTAAATCTTTTTGTTATCGCAATGGGTCGAATATTCTCTCTCCTATTGCCAATAAGTTTTGCTGTTAGCAACCAATATTACCATCCTGTAATATTCCAGTAAATATGGATAAGAAATCCTTAGTATTGAAGACTCCGAGATAAGAATCGAGGGATAAGTAAGCGATTTTGAGAAAATTGTTTGGCAACGTTCGAAGGATGCAGACGTAATAAAGTATAAGGATGAAGCAGGTTATACATTCTACGTTGTAGTACAACCTCTCGTTGTAGAATGAACCTCTCGAACGTGAAAGATGCGTTTTATGAGTTTAACGTACCAACACCTTGAGGGAACTTTATCGAACATGCTTGCTTGTATTTTTTAACATTTTATACTTAGTATATTCTATTAACTTTTTTGCACTTCAACTTGCTACGTCTTTTTCTTCTAAGATATATCGATATAGCAGAATAAAATGCTAATAAATGTAGATTAATATTAATATATTAATATTATTTCAATTATAAATTTTTATTTATATTATTTTATTATTATTAATATTTATTAATATATTAATAATATATTAATAAATTAATATATTAATATTTATTAATATATTATTAATATATTATTAATAAAATATTAATATATTATTAATATATTATTAATAAAATTTAAAATTATTAATATTTATCGTCCCTCGTAACGAAAAATATTTCAATATAATTTTTGAGAATTGGCCTTGGAATTTACACAAAATTTCGAAAGCACACATAAAATGAAACGGGTGCGTATCGAATAAGATGCACATGTTATAAAATTGAACGATGAAAATAATATTATTAATAATTATTAATATCAATTTATTAATATTATTAATATTATTAAAACTTAAAGATGCTAGTTTCGCTAGATATTACCATAGCAACATCGTGAAGCGCATTTTGAACGCTCGGAGTGCTTTTTACATTATTTTACCGACCTCAATTCGACATATTCCGACTTATTACTTTTCCGTCCTTTTACGAGTAGAATGTCACATCTAGAGAGAAACCGCCTAAAAAAATATCTGACAAAAAGAATTGATGTAATTTTTATTATTTTATAATTTAAAAAACTAATGCAATAACCGTATAATAATTTTCGTTTGCATTAAAAATTACATAATTTATATCAGATGCTCTATTTTTTTGTGATCGTACGATATTGAAAAGAAAGATTTTTGTAAAAATATAATTAAGAATCGCGAGATAAACATCCACCTTTCCGATCTCTCGGTTTCTCTCGGTTGATTTACAGCTTTAAAACAAAAGTGCTAGACGCAATTTTCCCTCACTTGCTCCTTGTTCCTTAAATAACGGTATTGCAAGAGTTTGCAAAAATTTATCGAGCCTTTGGAGAATATTGTGAGTTGGATAACGATGCAACCTCGGCGCGCATATCACAGTTCCTTCTTCTAAACAAGGCCGAGAAACAAGAGGCAAGCTCGTAAAATACACGCTCTGTGCATTCAAAACGCTCGATGCGGTGTTTCATTTGGTATCAGGTTGCGAATAGGACAGCGAAACGATGATAAACGTGTCTCCCTGATAGACAACATGTTCATTGATTGAGTTTGCTCCTCTCAAAGGCTTATGACAATCGACGTTCGACTACTTGTTTAACACTTGTATATCACATGCTACGCTGTTAAATTACATTTAAATTTCGGTTGAATATCACAATTCATAAAAAATTTGCGAAATTACAATTTGCAAAAACTAAATAGGTCGTTACACAGTTTTAATATGTACTTTAAAATAAAAAGTGGAAAATATACTCACTGTTTTGAATTTTCTTCAAATTATTTCATAAAACTCTTTCTAAAACGATAATTAAAATAATTTCGTTTGTATAAAATTATGTTGTATAAAATTATGATAAATATCACTTTTATTTTTAGACATTATTAATACATTATTAAAAAATGATATATATCATTTTTTTCAAGTATCCTTAAATAAGAAAGAATTATAAGTTTTAAAAAATATATAATTCAAACATAAAATAAATAAGTTAAACATCAGTCAGTTCACGCAAATATTATTATTTTAACAATGCATACGAAAAAATATAAATAAATAATTATTTACAAAATTTTTTAATATACTGAATGTGTTGTTATATCTCATGGTTACTTCTTATGTGTATTTATTAAATATTTATTGAGAATATACGCAGATGTGCAACAAATTATATAATATTAAAATTTTATTTATTTTTATTTACTTTTATTTATTACCGTTATTTACTTTAACATATTTTTTTATGCATTTAAATATTTATCATCTAAATAGGATCTCGGAAACTGTTTGTAAATTAATTTAAATGCGATACAAGTGATACAAAATATCATAAATATAAATATAGCTTTTCATGATTCGTTTGTTATAATCCCGAAACGTGATTTTTGCAAAACGCGTCCTGCGAAATCCGCGTTGATTATTCGCAAAATCTTTTCGCTTTGCAAAAAACCGTCACCAACGCACACCATCTGGCTCGATATGTCAATTACAAAAAGCAAACGAGACACGTAAATCATCGTTACGACTAAACTCTCGCGATGCCGGCGGGAACTGCCGCAGTCGCGAATGAAAAATGCGAGAAAAAAATGCTCTCCATTCGTTTTAGCATTACACGTTAATCCGAGATACATCGATGATTGGCTACTGTTTTCAAATAAAACAACGGTGCTAAAGAAAGCTTTTTATGATTCCGAGGGCGCAGAATTGCGAAAAATACAAAATTGATGGCCTTCCCAAAATAACTCGCGGTAAGATTTGCATGTGAACGATTCCATCTTAATTTAGTTTAATTTATAACGTATTGATTGTGCTTCTTATTTTTCATGGCTAAAAATTTTACACGTATAAAGATTATTTTTTTATTTTTTATCATATTAAAAAAAACCAGTTTTTTATCTCATTCTCTCTTTCTCTTTCTTTTTAAATAAGTCGAAGACAACATAATATGATATGGCAAGGCCATACCAATTAAATGGTGCATAAAAGTGATCGATTTTTGAAGATACATTTAGTGTACATGAAAAAAACATTCGTAAAGTTTATTCATTGCACGGCAAAAATTTCTCATCAAAATATCTTTGAAACATTTTAATCGAGATGCGCGCAAAATCATGCATTTATTTCGTTACATTTGACGAACAATGATGAGATAGATTGTAACTTGTAATAAAATAAAGATGCAATAAATTACATTAAATAAATAAAAGAGAAAATTGTAGCAATTCGTAGATAAAAAGTATACTTTATTATTATTATTATTAGAGAAATATTCCATTGAAGATGAATGTAATGAAGCTAATCCAGATACAATTTTCCCAAGAAATCTGCATATATGTATAACTCTTTGCCATTTCTAGTATTATTTCTAGTATTTTTATTTTCCTTGCGTCAAAATATAGTTATTCTAAAAATAAGTATCTTATAAAAAGATACAAAATTAAACACGATTTCATCATGTGTCAACTCTTTTAATTTCTTCATTCGCTATCTTATGTGTGTGTTTGCACGTAATAAAAATATATAAATATTTATATAATTCGAGAACACACTGTGATTAATTCAATTTTAAAAATTTCATCTCTCTACAATAAATCAATTTTATTGAAAATATTTTTATAAGCGATACACGTATATTCCTAAATTTTCCAAGCCTTTTTTTCCGTCGTTTTGTTGCAGCAAATCTGTAAATTTTATGCAAAATTTTGAAAATAAAGGATAATACATTTTGTGCAAAAATATAGAAAATTATCGTTTACGTTCATAAAACTCTCCGATAATTTTTAATCACGCGTTTAGGATAATATGAAATGGCGCAACGCACAATTCACGGACACAAACATTGATATTTATCAACGCAGATAGAATTTTTATTTCCGCAAACAAGCAAACCAGCCAGTGGAATTAAATCATAATAAAGTGGAGCAAGAACGTCCGTCTCTCTGTCGTTCTCTTTACCGTACGTACAGAGATCTACGTCTTTACGCTCCGTAAATTCGGGCCTGGGAATTTTTCATAAATTAGACAGGTGACGCGGTGGCGTTAAAGTCCGCGGGAAAATTCCGAGGAGCCCATAAATAAGGAAAACGCTCGCTTCCGTGTCGTCCGTTCTTTTAGCACCTCGGTTAGTTTACACGGCATGGCGTTGAAAAGGATGGGCTGCAAAGTCAAAAGATAGGAAAATTGCTACACCAAGAAAGAGGGAAAGAGAGAGAGAGAGAGAGAGATGAAAGGATAAAAGAAGTGAGATGTATCAATAGAAAAGTTTGCACTCTTCAAATTACATTTATGTCTTCTGTTATTCATGCAAACAAAGTGTAATTAAGAGTCGCATTGTTCGAATAACCGAAAGGGAAACTTATATATTTAATTATTTCGGAATCGAATTTAATTGATTTTTCAATATTAATACAGGATGTCCCAAATCACCCTTTTTGAAATGAAAATAAATGGCTTTTATCAAAAATTGCGAACAATTATTAAATTAAATCAGATTTTTTCAAATGGTGATATTTTTAACTTTTAATTCCGACCGAAAATACGCCATCCGAATTGGAAGTTGAATTTTTTTAGGGGAGCATGATACTTTTTATTACAGATTCGAATTGTACATGAAAAAATAAGAAACTTTTGTATCAAACGTTTTTTTTAAAAGTGCCTCTGTCAATCTTAACATTTGAAGTTTATTATTTCATCACAGTTACTTTCAAGATTTATTTTAAGATTGACAGAGGCACTTTTAAAAAAAAAGTCTGATACAAAAGTTTCTTATTTTTTCACGTACAATTCGAATCTGTAATGAAAAGTACCATGTTCCCTTAAAAAAATTCAACTTCCGATCGGGATGACGTATTTCCGGTCGGAATCAAAAGTTAAAAATATCACCATTTGATAGAGCGTACCCGATTTACTTAAAAAATTGTTCGCGATTTTCGATAAAAGCCATTTATTTTCATTTTAAAAGGGATGTTATATATAATTGTTTAATATTATTATTGTTCGAAATCACTTTTTCACGATATCGCTTCATCAATAATCGATAAATCTAAATTCTGATACGCTTACATAAAAACATTCAACGTGTATATGCTGAAAATTCTTCAAAATTACCCAAATTTTGTTGTAAAATCATGCCTTATCGAACATCTTGGATTACTCAAAAAGCGTTGAATAAATCGCAATCGCGAAAACGTCCCGGTAAATATAACTTTCGAAATATCGCTTAGTAAATTTCCGCTCTCTGAATTCGTTATGTAGGTCTTGACGCGCGATTGAGTTGCAGTCGCGCGCACAAAGTGCCAATTATTCTTGCTGCAAACGCTAGTTACGATGCATCGGGCGCCGCGACGCCCGTCCTCCACGAGATGCGGATCCACGTGCGCTCTCTTGTGGAAAGTAGAGCGGAAGAAACGTGGCTGGGTATCTCGTATCGGCCCCGGTGTATATAAAGCGTCGAGGGGGCACCCTTAACGAGAACGCTCGTGCGAATTGCGACCCGTTGCGGCGAACCCTTTTTCCCCTCCTCGAACCTCTGCCCCATCAAGTAGAATCTCGAGAGCCCACCGGTCGAATTCTTTCGCGAGAGAAGGAAAGGTAGGGCAGGGAATTCAATCGATAAAATCGGGAAAAACGTGAGATTCATCCGCGCGAGAGTGTCAATTATTTCTGGGAGCCGAGTTTCGTACTTCGATTCATAAAGGCGTAAATTCATGGGACGCTCGACGCTCATTTTTAGCGCCAAAAGATATCACGTGATTAAGAAATGGCGAATTGATATCTTTATTTTTAATACTATTTAATTATATATTAAATTGATCTATTGTTATGAAAATGAACAATGTCATTAATGATTTGATTAATCTGTTTTGGATTAATTTTTATATTTTCTCGATCAGCTGCTTGTAAAATGAGATTATCTACGATTAATTGATTTAATATTTTATGATATAACCATGTGTTTTGAGATAATTGTTTATGAATATTAGTGTCATGTTGAAAAGTATCAATTTTGAATATCACTATCTAAAATAGTATGATAATTGACTGCATAATTGAATGCAGCGATTTTGTCGATAGTTGTAGCAGTTCCAAAAGTCTGACTGATTTTAAGTAAAAAACCTAAAAATAATATTTTAAACAGTTTCATAATTTTGATAGCATTATAGGTAGATAATGAAATATTTTGTATGTATTAAAATATACCTTGGTAAGGCGAATTGATATCTTTATTTTTATCGCGTGATGTTTTTTTGATACTGAAAATGAGCGTCAACATGAAAAGGCGCCTCAAGTGTTATGCATTTTTCATTGACGGATAATGTCTAATTGCGATGCATTGTCATTAATTTCGAGATTGAATTATGGGCTTGCGCGAATCGTATTATCGTAAAAAATGACGAATTGATATCTTTATTTTTAATCACATCATCTTTTGACACTGAAAATGAACGTCGAACGTCAACATGAAAAAGGCGCCTCAAGTGTTACGCATTTTTCATTGACGGATAATGTCGCAAATTGCGATGCAATCGTCATTAATTTCGAAATTGAATTAAATGGGCTTGCACGAATCGTAAAAAATGACGAATTGATATCTTTATTTTTAATCACGTTAATGTCTTTTGACACTAAAAATGAACGTCGAGCATCAATATAAAAAGGCGCCTCAAGTGTTATGCATTTTTCATTGACGGATAATGTCGCAAATTGCGATGCAATCGTCATTAATTTCGAGATTGAATTAAATGGGCTTGCGCGAATCGTAAAAAATGGCGAATTGATATCTTTATTTTTAATCACGTCAATGTCTTTTGACGCTGAAAATGAACGTCGAGCGTCAATATGAAAAGGCGCCTCAAGTGTTATGCGTTTTTTATTGACGGATAATGTCGCAAATTGCGATGCAATTGTCATTAATTTCGAGATTGAATTAAATGGGCTTGCGCGAATCGTAAAAAATGACGAATAGATATCTTTATTTTTAATCACGTCAATGTCTTTTGACGCTGAAAATGAACGTCGAGCATCAATATAAAAAGGCGCCTCAAGTGTTATGCATTTTTCATTGACAGATAATGTCGCAAATTGCGATGCAATCGTCATTAATTTCGAGATTGAATTAAATGGGCTTGCGCGAATCATATTATCGTAAAAAATGACGAATAGATATCTTTATTTTTAATCACGTCAATGTCTTTTGACACTAAAAATGAACGTCGAGCGTCATTATAAAAAGGTCTCAAGTATTACGCGTTTTTCATTAACGGATAATGTCGCAAATTGCGGATAAAGAATTTCTAAAGATTCAAAAAATTATTATAATATTACACTTGTCGTACAATAAATATAATATTAGCCTTAAGCTGCACGTTTTTCATCAACGAATTATGTCGCAAATTGCGACACAATCGTCATTAATTTCGAGATTGAATTAAATGGGCTTGCGCGAATCGTATTATCGTAAAAAATGACGAATTGATATCTTTATTTTTAATCACGTAATCTTTTGACGCTAAAAATGAACGTCAACATGGAAAGGCTCCTTAACATCGAGTAAGTGTTAAACTCGCGCGTTTTTTATTGATGGATAATGTCGCAAATTGCGACGCAATCATTATTAATTTCGAGATTGAATTAAATGGAATAATAATGAATTAATCACATGATATCTTTTGATGCTGAAAATGAACGTCGAACGTCAACATGAAAAGGCGTCTTAACATCGAGTAAATTAGGCTAATAAACTTGTCGTACGACAAATTTTTTAAGCGTATTGATTGGCCGCGGATAAAGAGTTTTTAAAAATTCAAAAAATTATTATAATATTACACTTGTCGTACGATAAATATACAATATTAGCCTTAAGCTGCGCGTTTTTCATCGACGAATAATGTCGCAAATTGCGTAATCGTCATTAATTTCGAGATTAAATTAAATGGGCTTGCGCGAGTCGTATTATCGCCCCCGAATTGAAGCGAAATATTTTTCGAACAGAGCAGGCTCAACGCGATGGGCGCCGATGCGTAATAATATGGACGATAAATTCCACGCGCTCGCGCACCTCCCGGATCCTCTAAGTAAAATATTTTCTCTCGGGAGCCCAGTCAAGATTTTCCCGACATCGCTACGTGTAATGCCTCTTGCAACACTCGCCGCGGTTGCTGGTGCGTCGTATTTCACGGTTCCTCCCGAAGCGAGGTCTTAAAGAGTGATATATTGCCGCCGCGCGGGGACGTTTGTTGGTCTTGCGAGCGTGTTTGTGCGGATCGATTTCTGAAAGGGTACCAGTAAGAAACCGTTCGACGCCCTTAGGAAACACATGTGCCCGTTGCGGCCTCCGCGGAATTATAAAACGATCCTTTCCGAAACTGTTAACCCTCTCAATCCAGATTTATATCGAATGCATAGCGCGCGGGCCGCCTGAAATACGAGAAATTAAATTAACCCTTAACGCGAGACACGCAACGATTGCGAATAAATCACTGCCCTGTCAATTATTTTATCCAAAAGATATTTTTTGCTCAGTTTGTTATCGCTCTAAATATCTCGAAATATAATAATTGACAGGATATTTTTTTTTTTGCGAAACTCTGAGGGGTATCCGAGAGATTTTGCATGGTGTCAATCGAGTGAGAAAACGAGAGCGCTTCGCTATTTAAAGGTCGAGCAATCGATAAATACCTCGTGTAATTTTCTCGACGTTATATAAAATAAATTATATATAATAAATGGAGGAGTGATTAATGATTTGCGCGTAATTGAGATTTTTAATAAATTAGTATCGTTGGAAATTAAACCTCAAAGTTTTCCCTCTAGAGGGAGAAAACTTTTCCATATTCCGTGGGCGATTCGATTTTTGCTCCGACTTTGCCGCTGCTCGTCGTATAATCGAATTTCCCATTCCCCGCTCCCATCCGGACGGTGGTTTGAAATATATTTGTTTGTCAGATTGCGTCGAGTCGAGGCGGCGAGAGAAAGGTAAAAAGAAACGGTGGGAAACGCCCGCGAGAAAAACGTAAGCCGTATTTACTGAAGCGCGACTATCCGCGACATATGTAGCAGATTCATGCATATCTCGTCGCTTCGACGTACAAAGATTATGTATATTTCGCGATAACAGCCTCTCTTATATTATTCAAGGCTGGCGAAATATTTCAAGATTTGCCGAAAATCCTCTACAAATAGCAAAAATGAAATTCCCCTTTATATTCTAAAACTTTATTAAATTCATAAGTATAAAAATTTTTTTTTATGTACATATACACTTTCTCTTTTCCTCGAAATAATTTCAGGTAATCGCACTCGATCCTTCTAGTTTCCGCACTGAGAAAAATCGTCTGATTCTACCAACAAGACGTATATGATTGAAGGCATTTTGATTAAATCAAACAAGAATTTCTAGTTATCATGATAAGACTCGATTTTTTATAACTAGAACGTTTAATAGATCGTCGTTTCGACGTACAAAGATTATGTATATTTCGCGATAACAGCCTCTCTTATATTATTCAAGGCTGGCGAAATATTTCAAGATTTGCCGAAAATCCTCTACAAATAGCAAAAATGAAATTCCACCCCTTTATATTCTAAAACTTTATTAAATTCATAAGTATAAAAAATTTTTTTTTATGTACATATACACTTTCTCTTTTCCTCGAAATAATTTCAGGTAATCGCACTCGATCCTTCTAGTTTCCGCACTGGAGAAAAATCGTCTGATTCTACCAACAAGACGTATATGATTGAAGGTATTTTAGTTAAATCAAACAAGAATTTCTAGTTATCATGATAAGATTCGATTTTTTATAACTAGAACGTTTAATAGATCGTCGTTTCGACGTACAAAGATTATGTATATTTCGCGATAACAGCCTCTCTTATGTTATTCAAGGCTGGCGAAATATTTCAAGATTTGCCGAAAATCCTCTACAAATAGCAAAAATGAAATTCCACCCCTTTATATTCTAAAACTTTATTAAATTCATAAGTATAAAAAATTTTTTTTTATGTACATATACACTTTCTCTTTTCTTCGAAATAATTTCAGGTAATCGCACTCGATCCTTCTAGTTTCCGCACTGAGAAAAATCGTCTGATTCTACCAACAAGACGTATATGATTGAAGGCATTTTGATTAAATCAAACAAGAATTTTTAGTTATCATGATAAGACTCGATTTTTTATAACTAGAACGTTTAATAGATCGTCGTTTCGACGTACAAAGATTATGTATATTTCGCGATAACAGCCTCTCTTATATTATTCAAGGCTGGCGAAATATTTCAAGATTTACCGAAAATCCTCTACAAATAGCAAAAATAAAATTCCACCCCTTTATATTCTAAAACTTTATTAAATTCATAAGTATAAAAAATTTTTTTTTATGTACATATACACTTTCTCTTTTCCTCGAAATAATTTCAGGTAATCGCACTCGATCCTTCTAGTTTCCGCACTGAGAAAAATCGTCTGATTCTACCAACAAGACGTATATGATTGAGGGCATTTTGGTTAAATCAAACAAGAATTTCTAGTTATCATGATAAGACTCGATTTTTTTATAATTAAAAAATAGATTATAAGGATTTGGTTAGTATTTTCTGGTTGTATCTATAAAATTTCTTGTTACATTAATTTCTTTGCTTGCTTCTTAACTTAACTCGTATTCAATATTTACCATGAAATGTATATAAAGAACTAGTATTAACAGTAAATCCAAAGTATATTTTTTTTTGTTACGAGCAATAAGGTCAGAAAGAGGCCGCCAGCTCTCTGATTGTGTGTGTTTGAACTGCATCCTTTTCTTGCATCACTGTTTATCAATCTAATTTCTAACAAACTTTAAAATAATTTATTCAATAATCTGGATTGAATTTATCCAATAATCTTGTTGGAATTCAAAATATTTAACTTTTGAGATTAGATGGAAAAAATTTTAGACGATTTGGTGCTAATGAGTTTTATATTATTAACCAGAAAATTTGGTAAATTTAACAGGAAGAAATTAATCAGATTCATCTGATAATTCCTACAGAAGAATTCCGATTCGTCCATTTTTCAACAGACATACTGCTTGAATCTACCAGAATTCTAATTAATGCAATCAGATTTTTTTCTCAGTGCGAACTTATATTTTTATTTTATAGGTTTATTTATAAGTTTATTTTTAATCCTAATCTCTCTCTAATGTTATACGAATATTTTTATTATCGAATTTCCTTCAAGATACGTGCGAGAATCTTCACATTTATTGACGAAAGCTTCATTTGCACGCTATTTATTACAGCCGACTTATTTGCTCAATATGAATTGTATTCATGAAAGCAGAGATAACAAGATCGACCGTGTTTGAGTAATCCAACGTTGAAATGGTTGCCGAGGGTTCGCTGCGCATTATTAAATGTAAACCATGTATTACAACAGCTATTCAGTTGAAATCGCGTGATTTACGTCATTAAACTAATAAATCCCAAAATCATTATCTCACACAGCTCTCTCTTGATTCAGTCGTATACACGCATGTATACACGTATAAACCGCGTGCATGCATATCGATCCCTCGATGAGTTCGCCGCACGAAATTCCGAAGTTCCGAAGACCGCGAGATACGAAGGGGTTGGAAGAGTCGGGAAGAAGGAAGGACGGGAAGAAAAAGACGGGGTAAATTAAACGAGAAAGAGAAACAGAGAGAGAGAGAGAGAGAGAGAAAGAGAGAGAGAGAGAGAAGAGCGAGAGAACCGTACTCTCTGCGTTGGGAAATAAAAAATTAACGAATTTAATTTCGGTTTACGAGATCACTCACTTTAACGACAGTCGACAGGCGAGAATATCACGGGGTTATTCTTGTTATATCGGGGAGTGGAGGAGGACGGAGGGCGGAGGGGGGAGGGGGGGGGAGGGGGGCGAGGGACGAGTATTACGTTTGCATCGAACGCGACAGCGTGCATTCCAATTTGAAAGGCCGATTCTCGCGAGGATTCGTTTCGCGGTTAGCGCGGATGCGGTTTAATCTCGGTTACCAGCTGCGGCGGAGGAGACGTCCCGTCTCCTCCTCCTCCTCCTCCTCCTCCTCCCTCCTTCGCCTCTCTTTCTCTCCCCGGGAGCTGCCTGGAAATTATTCGCAAGTATTTCGAGTCGCGGAGAAACACCGGCGACGAGATTGGGGGGGGGAAGGGGGAGGGGGGAGGGGGAGGGGGGAGCATTCCTGTACGGTAACGAGGATCAAAATATCACCGATCAATAATTTCGCGTCGCGGCTGTTGCTCTCTCTCTCTCTCTCTCTCTCTCTCTCTCTCTCCCTTAGACCGGTGTACTTTAAGCTAAATAAGAGCCCCCCCACTCCCCCTAAAGAGAGAGAGAAAGAGAGATGCGCTTCGTCGTTTTGTGCCGTTCGAGTATTAGCTTTTATTTACGAAAGTACGATAGTAAAAAAACGTAGATAATAATATCTCGATCGTTTTCCTCCTCCGCTTTTGAAGTGCGACAAGCGGTCGGCGAAAACTTTACGAGTGCCCGAGGGGGCGGGGGGGAGGGGGAGGGGGGAGGCGGGAAGAGGGCGAAACATTCGGGCTGACGTATCAATTTAGCTTGTCAACCCGAGTGAAACGGCGGATCATCTTGCGTCGTAAAGAAAAAAGAAAAAAGAAGTAAAAAAAAAAAAAAAAAAAAAGGAGGCGAAAAAAGATTCCCTGCGTTATACGAGACTGTCAGACTTTGAGGATGACGGGATCGGCGAGATCCTCAAGATTTTCTATATAAAAGCGACGGTTCTCTCTCTCGTTAGTGACTTCGGTTACCAGAAACGCGCGAACAAGGGATGCTTTTTCAACCGCGGCGCCGCCTCCGCCGCCGCTCGAAACTGTTACAAGACCCTTTACATTGTCCAGAGATAGAGTGTCAGCTTGGTTAAGTTCAAATTCAGCGAAATCCGTGAAAGTGCATCATCCACAACCACGTCGGAATGACGCGCGTACTTTCATCATTTGTAAATCTCAACAAGTGCAATTATTTATAAAATATTAAAGAATATAAAATATTGAAGAATATAAATATTGAAAGAAGAAAAAATATATTAAAAAAATATATATATATAAATATATATGTAAGAAAATTAAGAAAATTATAAGAAAATATATAAGAAAATTATATTTTATAATATATACAGTGATTTCATGTAATATGTATATATATATATATATAGGGTGTCCCGCAACTACCACTCAATATTTTAAAGGTAGATTCTCTGACCAATTTCAAAACGATTTTTCCTCAGCGAAAATGTCAAGGCACTAATAGTTTTCGAGTTATAAATGATTGAAAATAAAGGGTTTTTCGCAAAACCTTATGAGAATAAAATATTAATAAAATCACATTCTTTAGTTAATTTTAGGTAGAGTTTACTTTAATAGAATTTTGATTTAAGGCTTAGTTAGAAAGATACATTATGACAAAAATTAGGAATATGCAAAAAATAATGATCTTCGGCATTTTTGTTAAGGAAAAATCGTTTTTAAATGGTTTGGTCAGAGAATCTACTTTTAAAATATGGAGCGGTAGTTGCGGGACACCCTGTATATGAAATGAAATTATGTAATAAAATATAATATATAATTATATTAAAATTTCTTAATATATATATATATATAATTTTAATTATAACATATAACTTTATATTTTATATTTCTTAATTATAATAAATAATTTTAGAAAGTTAAATTTTAAAAGTTTATGATAAAATCATAATATAAATAAATATTGATATTTATAATATAAATAGAAAAATATTAATATAGATGTTTTAAATAGTATCAATAATAATATTAATAGTATATCTAATAATAATATTATTATATATACCATTATATGTAATAATATTATTATATATACTATTAATATTATTATTGATACTATTTAAAACATCTATATTAATTATATAATCAATAATAATATTAATAGATAGCAATCAATATATATATATGTATTTTTTCGCTAAAAATACAAATAAAAAAAATGTGCTTTCAATATCAATATATATATATGTATTTTTTCCCTAGAAATACAAATATAAAAAATGTGCTTTCAGTATCTGTTGCTTAAAATGCAATGTTCGTAAATAATAAATAATAAAAATTCGTACAATTTGGCTTGCAATGATGAATTATGCCGCGTTTATATGCGTATTTTCGTAGCAACGCTCGCAAAATATTCGAAAAATGGTAGCTACTCCCCGGTAAAGTTGGTGGCTCTCCGTAGAAAGTTGAAAATAAATCTTTCGTAAGGTGAGTGACATAAATGCACGTCACGCAGAAGGAACTCGGCGCGTTCCTAAGGAAAGATTGTGCATTCTATTCATCGCCTCTGAATCGTTCAGTTTCCATTTTACATCACGCCTACATCGGGCGATCTGATAAAACAGATGTTAAGTCGTTTGCCGAAAATGAACTATAGCATAAAAAATATGATGCGACTTTATTTGCGATCATATTCTGCTGGGATAAACCACACTAACATATATAATATATATATATATTAGCATCATATCATATTATATTATCTTATAATTATACAATTAAAATTATATCATCTTGTGCTAGATTAATTATAATGCGAGTAGATTTATTTTTATATTCGAGTATTATATTCTTATCTTATCTTGTAAAAATTATATTCGTCAAAGTTATAGTTGAAGTAGTAATTCGAAAGCGTAAATCGATTGAGTAAATTGCAAAAGTACAACGAGTTACAATTTATTCAATCGATTTCGATTCGCATTAGAATGCCGAGCATTGGCGCAACTTTATTTTCGCACATCGGACTCTTGCTATAATTTTCCGTTTCGAGTTGCGTTCGCCAATCGATAAGCATTTGAGCGCAGCCGCTTCGAAACTTGACGCGCGGGGAGAAAGGTTTGGAGTTTGTAGCTTTGTAAACGGATTGCGAACAATCTTCTGTCTGAATGCAGAAAGCGCCACAAGTAAATCGATGTTAAGGGGGAATTCTATTAAGAAAATACTAGATGCAGTAAAGATTATTTAGTAAGGCTTTGTAAGAAATGCATAAATGTGCAGAGTAAGATCAACTCACAACCAGATGCCTATGACATCATGTTTCAACAATTTTTCTTAAGTTTGTTAAATTTTTCCTCTTATTTTTCATATTCTTTTTCTACAAAATATTATTAATATTATATTATTTAATAAATATTATAATAATATTAAATATATTATTTAATATTATTAATATTATGTAATGAATATTATTTAATATAATATTATAATAAATATTGTAATAATACGTAAAATATATTTAAAATATATTTAATATTATTATTTAAGATTATTTTAATAAATAAATATTTATAATGTAAAAATTAATAAATATTATAATCACATATTTAATATATTTACATATATAATATTATTATCTAAATTCTTACCTTATACAAAATATTATATATATATTAAAATATATTTAATATTATTATTTAAGATTATTTTAATAAATAAATATTTATAATGTAAAAATTAATAAATATTATAATCACTTATTTAATATATTTACATATATAATATTATTATCTAAATTCTTACCTTATACAAAATATTATATATATATTAAAATATATTTAATATTATTATTTAAGATAATTTTAATAAATAAATATTTATAATGTAAAAATTAATAAATATTATAATCACAAATTTAATATATTTACATATATAATATTATTATTTAAATTCTTATTTTATACAAAATATTATAATATTATTGCTATCTATATTGTTATTCTATACAAAATATTATTAATATTATGATAAATATTATTTTCTACATTTGAGGGATGAAATACATCAAAGTTTAATGAGAGAAAAATTGTGGATACTTTCCGAAAGAGTCTCATGTATCGATAAAAATTCAAGGGCCCGCAACTACTCATCAGGCAAGCCAGAAATATAAATTCATGCAAATCGACAACCCATATTTTTTACACGGTTCCGCAGAAAAAAACCCTCCTCCCCGGGGGGAGCATTAATAGTCATCGATTTCGCATCGCGTAAGTCAGGAGCACGCTCGCTGCGAATAAATCGTGCGATATTTTACGACGACTTGGAGGGCCCTTCGCGAGGCGAGGGGCTGGATGGAAGACGAATCCATTCGGAATCGTCGAACCCTTTAATCTACTGGCTGAATGGCGCCGGGATACCGAGGATGCGGTATCCTCGTCGCTTTTCTCGCGTGTATCGGCGAATACGTCAGCCGTGCGACGGTTATGATTTACCGTCCCGCGACGGTAAATGTCACCGGGTTATCCAAAACCGATAAATCGGGCCGAGTTCGGTTATTGCCAGGTGCGTTTTCGTGATCTCGCGTTCGTCCGCGCCACCCAGGGCGCCGGGATTAGATCGGGGAATGGTTGCCAACTGATTTGAATATTGGCTACCGTCGACTTATCTCCGACGGGAAGCACTTTACTTGCAAAGTTTAGATTTGGAAATGGAGGTTCCGTCCGCGGAAACACGAAATAGCGATATAAATCTCGGGCAATAATAAGCCCGGTTTTATAATTTAGCGAAGCTTTATTAAAGGAAAGGTTCAATTATTTTTATATTTAGTACACGTGGAAGTATCTTTCTACGGTCACGGAAATACGGAGATATCGTGATACGAAATAGAGTTGCGATTTTTTTCACATTAAATGCTCTGGAATGGTTTTTTTCATTTCTTGTCTTGGAAAATAAATAAAAAAAAAAATGACACGTATCGCTTCCGTTTGGACAAAACAATAGGAAGCGAAATAAATTTCGTTGAGGCACGAAGATAATTCATGACTTACTATGCGCATTTATATTTTAGCATTAGTATTATACGAGGATTGTACGGAAGATGGTGGAAAAGAGGTAGAAAATATGTAATACATCTATTGTCTTTCTGACCCATAAACTTAAAAGCTTACAATTTTATGCGATTCCGTCCATTACGTCTATCTTTTGAATCTGCGATACGTGCCACGGTGAAATAAATATTATCCCGCAGATCGTTTCTCATGCATCTTAAATTGTTGCGCGTTTGAAATTTTGCTCCGAGGAAGGTTCGAATTCGCGTTTCGATGACGGAAAAAGATCTCGTTTCATATTCCCATCAACTTTCCCGGTCTTTAATTAAAGACAGAATACGGTATTATACGTTATAACAATGTTAAATGACGTCGTTTATCTCGACGATACAGTTCCTTATAACCAGCGCAAAATATGAAATACTATGCGCAATTTGTCACGGTAGCCTGGTAGCACTTGTCGGCCAGCACTCGGTAAAACTTGTTGCACCTCACACTTCCTCTCGAAGCACATTCCGGATAATCGACGAAATCTGCTTTAGGGCGGAATTTACAGGGTGTCCGCACCCGGCTAAACCCATCGTCCGGTCAGCCAAGCGTGTCCGCGGAAACTTGGATGGGGGCAACGGTACATATATGTTCTTCCTATGTACGTGCTGCGTGTGACCTATCCAACAGAAAGAGAGAGAGAGAGAGAGAGAGAGGAGTTTGTAATTAACGAAGCTCGAGGCGTATAAAACATCCACGTTCCACCCGTGTCGATAAACTCGCCTTCTAACGTCGAACTTTGACCGCGCATTTTGAAGCGAACACCCGTTGGACATGGCATGTGCCATGCGCGTATAAAGAGTGTCGAATAGGTACGACTTTCGCGACACCCACTGGGGGACCCTCATCAATCTCTCACGCGCGACTTTTGACACGTCAGTGCACTTCGTCGCACGTGTTCGCGCCTTTCGCGGGGGATGAAGGCCTCCCTATTCATAAGATGGCGTCTCTATCGACTGTCGATAGTTCGGACGTGTTTCGCGTTATCTGCACTGAGAAAAAAATCTGGTTGCATTAATCAGAATTCTGATAGATTCGACCAGTATGTCTGTTGGAAAATGGATGAACCAGAATTATTGTAGGAATTACCAGAATCTGAATTACATGAATCTGATTAATTTCTTCCTGTTAAATTTACCAAATTTTCTGGTTAATAATATTAAATTCATCAGCAAGTCGTCTAAAATTTTTTCCATCTAATCTCAAAAGTCTGGTTAATATTCTGAATTTCAACACGATTATTGCATAAATTCAATCCAGATTATTGAATAAATAATTTTAAGTTCAGTTTGTTAGAAATTAAACTGATAAACAGTGATGCAAGAAGAGGATGCAGCTCAAATACACATAATCGGAGAGCTAGCGTCCTCTTTCCGGTATTACTGCTCGTAAGAAAAAAAATATATTTTGGATTTAATGTTAATACTAAATTTTTATATACATTTCATCGCTGAGAAAAAAATCTGGTTGCATTAATTAGAATTCTGATAGATTCGACCAGTATGTCTGTTGGAAAATGGACGAACCAGAATTATTGTAGGAATTACCAGAATCTGAATTACTGAATCTGATTAATTTCTTCCTGTTAAATTTACCAAATTTTCTGGTTAATAATATTAAATTCATCAGCAAGTCGTCTAAAATTTTGTCCAGCTAATCTCAAAAGTCTCTTTAATATTCCGAATTCCAACACGATTATTGCATAAATTCAATCCAGATTGTTGAATAATTTATTTTAAGTTCAGTTTGTTAGAAATTAAACTGATAAACAGTAATGCAAGAAGAGGAGCTCAAAAACACACAATCGGAGAGCTAGCGTCTCCTTTCCGGTATTACTGCTCGTAAGAAAAAAATATATATTTTGGATTTAATGTTAATACTAATTTTTTATATACATTTCATCACTGAGAAAAAAATCTGGTTGCATTAATTAGAATTAGAATTCTGATAGATTCGACCAGTATGTCTGTTGGAAAATGGACGAACCAGAATTCTTGTAGGAATTACCAGATGAATCTGATTAATTTCTTCCTGTTAAATTTACCAAATTTTCTGGTTAATAATACTAAACTCACCAAGTCATCTAAAATTTTTTCCAGCTAATCTCAAAAGTTTCTTTAATATTCTGAATTCCAACACGATTATTGCATAAATTCAATCCAGATTATTGAATAAATTATTTTAAGTTCAGTTTGTTAGAAATTAAACTGATAAACAGTAATGCAAGAAGAGGAGCTCAAAAACACACAATCGGAGAACTAGCGTCTTCTTTCCGGTATTACTGCTCGTAAGAAAAAAAATATATATTTTGGATTTAATGTTAATACTAATTTTTTTATATACATTTCATTACTGAGAAAAAAATCTGGTTGCATTAATTAGAATTAGAATTCTGATAGATTCGACCAGTATGTCTGTTGGAAAATGGACGAACCAGAATTCTTGTAGGAATTACCAGATGAATCTGATTAATTTCTTCCTGTTAAATTTACCAAATTTTCTGATTAATAATATTAAACTCATCAGCAAGTCGTCTAAAATTTTTTCCATCTAATCTCAAAAGTTTCTTTAATATTCTGAATTCCAACACGATTATTGCATAAATTCAATCCAGATTATTGAATAAATTATTTTAAGTTCAGTTTGTTAGAAATTAAACTGATAAACAGTGAAGAGGATGCAGCTCAAACACACACAATCGGAGAGCTAGCGTCCTCTTTCCGGTATTACTGCTCGTAAGAAAAAAAATATATTTTGGATTTAATGTTAATACTAAATTTTTATATACATTTCATCGCTGAGAAAAAAATCTGGTTGCATTAATTAGAATTCTGATAGATTCGACCAGTATGTCTGTTGGAAAATGGACGAATCAAAATTCTTGTAGGAATTATCAGATGAATCTGATTAATTTCTTCCTGTTAAATTTACCAAATTTTCTGGTTAATAATATTAAATTCATCAGCAAGTCGTCTAAAATTTTTTCCATCTAATCTCAAAAGTCTGGTTAATATTCTGAATTTCAACACGATTATTGCATAAATTCAATCCAGATTATTGAATAAATTATTTTAAGTTCAGTTTGTTAGAAATTAAATTGATAAACAGTGATGCAAGAAGAGGATGCAGCTCAAACATACACAATCGGAGAGTTAGCATTCTCTTTCTGTCATTACTGCTCGTAAGAAAAAAAAAATGTACTTTGGATTTAATGTTAATACTAATTCTTTATATACATTTCATGGCAAATATTGAATATGAGTTAAGTTAAGAAGCAAGCAAAGAAATTAATGTAACAAGAAATTTTATAAATCCAACCAGAAAATACTAACCAAATCTTTATAGTAAAATCTATTAAACATTCTAGTTTAAAAAATCGAGTCTTATCATGATAACTAGAAATTCTTGTTTGATTTAATCAAAATGCCTTTAATCATATACGTCTTATTAATAAATAATATTAATAATAATGTTAATAATATTAATAATAATGTTAATAATGTTAATATTAATAATAATGTTAATATAAATAATATTTATATTAACATTAATATATTAATAATTAATAATAATATAATAATCACAAATTATACTATACACTTATAATATAATAGATACATAATTATTAATGTAAAGTGTTCTTTGCTTGCTTTTTAAATTAACTCGTATTTAATATTTGCTATAATATGTATATAAAGAATATTAGATTTGATGAGAAAAGAGGAGAGATTAATGAAATACGTAAAAAAAATTAGATTTGATGAGAGAAGAGAAGATTAATAAAAATAAAATACGTAAAAGAATCAGATTTGATGAGGGAAGAGAAAAGATTAATAAAATACGTAAAAGAATCAAATTTGATGAGGGAAGACAGAAGCAAACGATTTTTCTCAGTGTGGATTTTTATCACCACGTCCCAAGGAACGTCGTTAACGCACGGCCCTCAAATTTATTCGCGTTTAACACGACTTGTATTAGGATCGCGTATAATTGAATCGTTTGATTTGATACATTTCGATGTCGTGTATTATTGGTAAAGAACAAATTCTGAGAGACATAGCGCTATTTTTCTATTGCTTTGTTGCCTCTTGCCATCGTTTTCCGCAAGACTCTACTTCGAGATAGGCGCTTTCAAGCTTTTCACAATTCACGCTTTTCTCATTCTTATCGTTGCCTTTCGAGCTTTACGTCTCATCCTGCCTTTTTCCCTCTTCAATCCATGATAGTAGCGCGAATACGTACAATAGCTTGCAGCATCCGTGAGATAATAACATACTATCAGGTTGCAAGCGACTAGGTGAATAAGCTCCACGATAGATAATCCCTTGTTTACTTACTGTATATATACGATTCTGGAATAACACGGAGAAATTGATCTCTGCCAGATTAAAATCTTTTTTTACCTTGTTAATATGCTTTACTTTAAAAAAAAGCGCAACGTTATTAAACTTAAACCTAATAAATTGACGAGTTTATAGTCTATGACATTAAATTTTTTATACCTGATTTAAAAATGATATTAATGCTTCAATTTTAAAAAATGGAGTAAATTTATTTAACAAATTAAAATGAATAATAAAAGGCAGTAAAGAGTCAACGCAATTGTAGGGCATGAAAAATCTTTTTCAAGAAGAAGGCTCGAATTGAGTCCGAAACGTTTGATGGAATAAAAAAGAAAGATCCTTAAAACTGATTGTCTTGAAAAAGATTTTTCACGTCCTACAACTGCGTTGGCTCTTTACTGCCTTTTATTATTCATTTTAATTTGTTAATTTCGAGGAGCTTTTAATATTGTTTATTTTATTTTAAATTTATTTAATCGTTATTGAACATAAATTAATTTAAATAAATAGGAGAATAATTTGATACAATAAAGTAATTTGATTTATTTATTTATGTTAAAAAAGAATAGTTTTTTTGATAGAATTATTTAAAAAAATCTGTTTCTATATAATAAATTAAACTTAATGTGAAAAATATGAAATAGTTTCATTGACAATTCCTGATGCAAAAATAATATTGATGCTTCAATTTTTGAAAATAGCAATGTCATTAAATTTAAACTTAATTTAAACAAATATGAATAATTTGATGCACTGAAGTAATTTAATATGTTTATTATATGTAGATGCTCATTTACAAAAATTGTAATGACAAAGATCCTAAGGAAAAATTATTTAAAAAATTTCTGTAATAAATTACACTTATTATTAATTTAATTAACAAAAAAATATGTTTTAATTTTGATAACAGTTTCATTGACACTTTGATAATTCTTATGCTTGATGAAAAATCATATTTCTAAAAATAACAATGTTATTAAACTTAAACTTAATTTAAATAAATGTGAATAATTTGATACCTGTATTAATTTTAAATATTTATTTTTAAAAATTCTAATAAAAAGTTTCTTTTCTAAGAATTATTCTAAAAATTTCTAAAAATACTTCTCTAAGAATTATTAAAAAAATTACTTAATAAACTACTTTAATTAAATAATAGAAAAATACACAATCTTATTATTATTAAAAATACATAATTTTGATAATATAGTTTCGCTAAGAGACAGTCAGTCGTTGAATTAACAGTCCACGACATCGAGTTTCTCGCAAAAGTAATATTAAAGCGTTTCACTGTCCTCTCCACGTAGTCGCAATAAATTCCTTCCGTTTACTACGTCAAATGTGGAACGTTTCCGCTTGTATCTGCGCAAGGAGAAACTGGAGATTCTATTACTTTTGAGTGCTTAGAACCACACGCGAGCTGCAACCAGGCCGAGCGGACGGTTCTACGCCGCAAAGTGAGTACTTACGGTTTACGGTGATGGTTTGTTCGTCGAGACACGTTTGCTTCTGCAACGTAATCTTCAGACGCGCATGATAAAACGTCTCTACTCATCCCAAGCGATCAACATGAGAAATCATCTCAAACGACGTTGATAATTAATATAAAATAGAAATTTCAGAAACAATAATTTGACTTCCTAGAAATATTAGAACAAAATATTGAATAGTAATAAAAATTTTAATGAAAACTTTTCCCTTATCTACATATGTACGTCTAAATTTATTCACCATCAATTTTTCTCCTGGATTTTTTGCTAATATCATAATAAAAAATAAATTTTTTAAATATTTTAAAAAATAAATTTTTTAAATATTTAAATTGTGTTAAATTCAAGACAAATCTGGCTGAGATCCACTGCAATGTGCATGCTATTATGTGTATTATGATATTTTCCTTAATTTCTCTCTCAGTATGCTCTCTTTCTCTCGACTTTTCCATCCAAACTTTCCAAACATTGGCGTCATCGTTTGATATGAATGACGTTCGGCCCTCTCTTCCCTCCCCCTTCGAGTCTGTGCCTGCTTCGTCCAGGAATGCAAATTTATGCTAAGTAAGTAAAGTAATACGACCGGGGAAGAAAACCTGTAAGCAGCCAACGATTTAGAGAGGCATAATTCGCCGTCGACGAAAGTTCAGCGCTCGGAAAACTCTATATACTTTTTTCGCTAAAACATCGAAATTACAAGAAGCTTGCCTAAAAGATCACGACGATATTTTAGTTTTATATTTTATGTTCCATAGATACATCGCATGTCGTTCTAGTACGTCTTTTTCCCCAATAATTCCAAAAATTATTTAATTTTTTGATTATTGATAAAAATAACGGAAAAATTGTTAATAAATTATTGTATAATAAATACATGATATTCACTAATTGTGGATTATATTGCAAACAATTTCTATATAGTTAATCTATACAAGCTAAATTTATTTTTAATCATAATTCAATTAATTTCTAATGATAAGTAATAAATTTATTTCTAGTAATAATTTAATTATTTCTACTACATAATACTAAATTTATTTCTAATAAGTTAATTAATTTCTAAAGAAGATAATAAATTTGTCTTTAATAATAATTTAATTATTTCCAATAATAAATTTCTTAAAATAATTATAGAATTAAATAATTAAATCAATGTAAAGTAGATGAAGAACTTGTTACAAAACTACAAGTTATATTTAATATATATGTACAAAAAGAGAAATTGTTGTAGAAGAAACTAGGTCAACATCGAAAGAATTAAAGCGTAAAAGAATTGACGGAAAATACAAAATATTTAAATGACGAGCGATGTTTATATACAACTCATACCACTTTTGTAAATCATTGTTCTTACGAATCAACGAAAAAACTCCATCATTGACCTTCTATGATGACAGTGTGCTCGACCTGTAGCGTCCTCGAGATACCCATATCGCAGAAATGACCGGTCGCTACGTGATTAATGTTTGCACGTAATTTCATCTGCATGAAAGCATATTTCCCCCCACCTTCCCCTCCTCCCTGAGAGGTTAAGACTGATACACGATAAGAGCATATTATCCAACTAATCAATTCGCACGTGATACACGAGATAACCGACCAGTTGACACTGAATAATGCTCGTGGATCATCCGGTGGACGAACGCTATATGCAAATAACATTATTGTTATATAAATGATATTATTACTGGGGACCTACCGTTAATTTATAATGCAGATTTGTCAGTCGCCCGGTTATTAACCCATGAACGAAACGCGCAAGAACGGCAGGCTAATGAAATTCAAGGAGAGCTTCGTGAAATATTCAGAGAGAGGATATTTATTAATTTTTTAAAATTATATATGGCATAGGAAAGGGTCCATTTTATATCAGAGCGGATAGATTTGTTGAAAGTTATTGGAAATGAATTTCAGAAAGGAATTTATAGATACTTACGACGTATTCCTGATGAATCATCACGGGATTAATTGTCGATTATCAAAGATCTCGCAAACTAGATCGAAATTTGGAAAAAAATCATACTGAGAAATTTTCTGCAATAAAAATAATTATATCTATATAGGGTGTCCCGAAACTATATTTTAAAGGTAGATTCTCTGGCCAATTTAAAAACGATTTTTCCTCAGCGAAAATGTCGAAGAAGATCATTATTTTTCGCATATTCCCAATCTTTGTCATGATGTATCTTTCTAATTAAGCCTTAAATTAAAATTCTATTAAAGTAAACTCTACCTAAAATTAACTAAAGCATGTGACTTTATTAATATTTTATTCCCATAAGGCTTAGTTTGCGAAAAACCCTTTATTTTCAATCATTTATAATTCGAAAATTATTAATGCCTCGACATTCTTCCTGAAGAAAAATCGTTTTTAAATTGGCCAGAGAATCTTTAAAATATGGAGCGATAGTTTCGGAACATTCTGTATATGGCATAAGAAAGGGTCCATTTTATATTAGAGCAGATGGTTGTTGAAAGTTATTGGAAATGAATTTCAGAAAGGAATTTATAGATAACTTACGTATTCCTGATGAATCATCACGGCATTAATTGTCGATTATCAAAGATCTCGCAAACTAGATCGAAATTTCAAAAAAAATCATACGAGAAATTTTCTGCAATAAAAATAATTTTATCTATACAGGGTGTTCCGAAACTATCGCTCCATATTTTAAAGGTAGATTCTCTGGCCAATTTAAAAACGATTTTTCCTCAGCGAAAATGTCGAAGAAGATCATTATTTTTCGCATATTCCCAATTTTTGTCATGATGTATCTTTCTAATTAAGCCTTAAATTAAAATTCTATTAAAGTAAACTCTACCTAAAATTAACTAAAGAATGTGACTTTATTAATATTTTATTCCCATAAGGCTTAGTTTGCGAAAAACCCTTTATTTTCAATCATTTATAACTCGAAAATTATTAATGCCTCGACATTTTCGCTGAAGAAAAATCGTTTTTAAATTGACCAGAGAATCTTTAAAATATGGAGCGATAGTTTCGGGACATCCTGTATATGGCATAGGAAAGGGTCCATTTTATATCAGAGCGGATGGATTTGTTGAAAGTTATTGGAAATGAATTTCAGAAAGGAATTTATAGATAACTTACGTATTCTTGATGAATCATCACAGCATTAATTGTCGATTATCAAAGATCGCAAACTAGATTGAAATTTGAAAAAAAAAAAATCATACGAGAAATTTTCTGCAATAAAAATAATTTTATCTATACAGGGTGTTCCGAAACTATCGCTCCATATTTTAAAGGTAGATTCTCTGGCCAATTTAAAAACGATTTTTCCTCAGCGAAAATGTCGAAGAAGATCATTATTTTTCGCATATTCCCAATCTTTGTCATGATGTATCTTTCTAATTAAGCCTTAAATTAAAATTCTATTAAAGTAAACTCTACCTAAAATTAACTAAAGAATGTGACTTTATTAATATTTTATTCCCATAAGGCTTAGTTTGCGAAAAACCCTTTATTTTCAATCATTTATAACTCGAAAATTATTAATGCCTCGACATTTTCGCTGAGGAAAAATCGTTTTTAAATTGACCAGAGAATCTTTAAAATATGGAGCGGTAGTTTCAGGACATTCTGTATATGGCATAAGAAAGGGTCCATTTTATATTAGAGCAGATGGTTGTTGAAAGTTATTGGAAATGAATTTCAGAAAGGAATTTATAGATAACTTACGTATTCCTGATGAATCATTACGGCATTAATTGTCGATTATCAAAGATCTCTCAAACAAGATCGAAATTTCAAAAAAAATCATACGAGAAATTTTCTGCAATAAAAATAATTATATCTATTTCATGCCGTATATCGCACCGCATTTCTGCATATAATGCACTCAAGTGTGTGCACACGCGCGATAAGCACGAGAAAGCGCGGATTTCTTTTCTATGACAGCGTGAAGAGTCTCTGCGAAAAACTGGCATTCGTAAAAAAAAAAAAGAAAAAAATGATAGCGACGCGTAAAAGCGGTTACGCTACTGACAGATTATTGGAAAACAGATATTTTCAAACGGCCGTTGCGAATGGGATTGCTCTCGATCGGAACTCCTATACTTTAAAGACAGGCTATGTATTCGGATTCGTAATTCATCGTTTCTCTCTTCACTTGGATAATCAAAATCTAAATCTTCGTTTCCATCAAATATCCGAAACATCTCTCTTTCCTAGTACTTTTAGAAGATAGAACTCTAATAAAAATGAATTTTATGAGATAATTTTATTATTCGCCATTTTTTTATATACTTTAGCGAACTACATTTTGAATTATAATGCGCATTTTAAAGGTGAAGAAACACAAATAATACATAAAATATTAATATAATATAATATAATACAAAAACACATATATTCAATAAAACTAACTGAAAATTCTTAAAACATTTTTATATATTTATATACATTTTTTATATACATTTTTATATTTATTATTTGATCATTTTATAGAGTGTACTCTGTATTGTAAATTTTTAAGCTACCATATATATTTAACATTTTTTAACACAATAATTTCATAATATTATTGACATTACGTCAAAATTGTTGCAGACAGTATCTATTGAAAATGAGACTTGAAAATTAACTTCATCATCCATGTTTTTGTATGATCTTTTCAGCTGTGCCAAGAGGGTGAGGAATCGATTTCTTTAATCGAGCAGATAGGTCGAGCGTATCAGGTTCTCGAACATCCCCCAAGGGGTTAGCAGGATTCGACGTATCGAGAAGTTAGGCGAGTGTGTCTGACATTATTGCAAGTAATTCGACTGCACCTCCCTCCCCTTCCTCTCTTTCTCTAGCTTCTTTTTTCCTTCCAATAATACATTGCTGTTGCAGCTCGATAGACAAAGGTATATTCGAAGCTCAATGTACCTGATAACTGGCAATGAAAGCAAGAGCAAGGTGATTCGATTGTCATCTCAAATGGATAACGTCGAGGGAATTCAATCTAATAGCTTCTTACTTTCCTTTATGCAGCAATTTAAGACTGCTATTAAGGATGAGAGACAATCCATGCAATCTCGTTGCTGCTTTACTTAATTTTCATGCATCTGATAAATCGGACAACAGCACATTTAGGGTTGCACGAGATATCAAGATTAGTCTTGATATTGTCTTATCTTGTCTTAAGTTTCAAGACAAGATCGAGATAAGATTTTTAATTTATCAAGACAATATCAAAATTAAGATTGTTAGTCTTGTCAAGATTATTGGTTCTCAAAAAAACTAACATATTTATATTTGTAAATGAAAAAAAATCACTATATATGAATTTAAAAAAAATTTATTCAATAAAAACATTTATATTGATAAATTTAAAAACATTTAATATTAATACAATATAACATTTTTATAAATTAGAAATCAAACTCGCAAATTTTAGACATTAAAAAGCATTTCACCCAGGAATTGATGCACATTAGTGCTTTTAAAGATTTACTTTGTAATCTGGTTCTATTTTTTGACATAGTTAGAGTTTCTATTGAGAAAAGTTTTTCTACTGGCACGAACGGGGCAGTTGAACTTAAAATCTCGAGCCATTTTTGACAATGTGGGATAAATATGAACCTGACTTTTTACCACTTCAAAATATTTATATCTGCACATTCCCTTGGAGCCTGTAAATAGTTATTAATTTCTGTTTTCCATGAAACAATAAATGTTTTTTATGTAAATAGACGGCATTTATATCGACATAGTAATAATTATAATTAAAATATAATACAATAGTAATAATTATTTCAAATTATATTACAAAAATTATGTTAAATATTATTTAAATAATTTTTTAAATTATTTTTTATAATTTATTAGATAAAAAATGGTTAATAAAATCGAGACAAAACAATACAAGACAAGATTTTTGCTATCAATATTCACTCAAGACCAAGACAAGATTTAAATTTTTGATACCAATACAATATTTTTGCGAATATCTTGTCTTGGGTCTTGTGCAACCCTAAGCACATTTTAGTCAAGGTATATTTTAAGGAATTTTAAATGAGCGATTGACAAAAATGACAGACTGCGGTTTCTCACATATTCAAAATTACAATCGTTCTGACAGTCGCATTCGCGCGCGATTGCTGTGGATATCCATCTTTGTCGCGTTGATTTTCCATAGTGTTGTTGATATGCAATTTATGAATGAGTGATTACACGCACGCGCGGAGGTGAGGAAAGTAGGATAGATGGCGGCTACTGCACGCACGTGATAACGCACACGCATATCTTAGTCACGTGAGGCGCGCGAACTCGCTCGATGACAGCTCACGTGTTCGCTCACGTGTCTCGTGTCATGCGCGTGCGACGCGATGTTCGATCGTTGCGACATATTTACAAGTAAAAATTTATTTTTAACGATTCACACATGTGTGAATTTCGTGCTTCGAAAACACACAAGCTTTCATCGCGAGCAACAATAGATCGAGCGATTAATAATTAACTTTTGCGAAACATGACATTAATATATGATATTTATATAATTTTCGCAATAAATAATATGAAATTAATAATTAGTTTTCAACTGTGTTTGGCTTTTGTTTTTCGCCGCGCATGTAGCCTTTTATTAACACATGGCCTGTCATAAACAGCAGACAAAGATAAGTTTATTTGTATATTTTAAATGTTACAATAAATGCACAAGTTATTTAATTAATATTAATATTAATAAAAATTTTAGCAGATAACGGATTGCTCCATTTAAAAAAGATTAATAACTATGTCACGTATATATTTATATAAAATTAAGAGATAAAATACTTCTCTAAATATATTGAAAAATAAGAATTACATAATTTATTATTATTATTATTTTTGAATAATCTTTAACTCGAAAAAAATTTCAGCAATTTTAGGAAAATAAGAAGAAATAAAAAGAAAATAAATTATGGTTATACATTTATTATTACATTTATTATACTTTTATTATACATTTCTTTTCGCAGTAATAGAATTTCATTATATTAATTTATTAAAATTAAAATAGATATTCTTGATTCGTTAACACATAATTTTAGTGCTCTCGAAATATTAAAATTTTAGTGCTCTCGAAATATGAAAATTTGGTGCAAAATATTAATTAATGATAATGTGAAATTATAAAATTATTATCAATGTTAATATTAATTTAATTTGTATACTTTTCTCTCCCTCCTCTCTCTCTCTTCCTCTCTTGATTCAAATAAGATAAATAAATTATAGTCTTTAAATAAACGTGTTAAATTTTATGATAATGACCCCTCATGAAGATTAATTTAAAATGCAAACATATTTTGAATTTATATTATAAAGTGTTGAATATTTAGAAACGTTAATAAACTAATTTTGTACAGAATTTAGCATGTTTATCTCGTATTTTAATTTACCTGCATCAAATAACACAATTGTTTTCTTGTTATTCACACAGTGCGATTCGAAAGCGAGCGAAAAGTAATAATATCAGATAATATATGTATTATTGATTTTTGAAACGTAATAGTCACAAATGTAGAAAAATAATTCTGTATTCAAGTTTCAACAAATAATACATAATTATATAATAACAATAATTTTTTATCGAAATGTATATTTTACATCGCGTTTACTTATTTATGTCAAGTATTGTAAGAATTGAAACATGTGATATGGATAAAAATTATAAATAATAATTATAATTATCGTTTCATTCTGGTTCTTATAATTAATATCCTTTAATCCTTATATTTAATAATTATTCAACAATTCTCAAAGTCAAATATATTTCAATATTTTAAATTTTTCGTCTAAATATAATTTGTTATTCGAATTGAGAAAGTACGATAAGACGCGAATAGGATTAAATAAATAACTTAATGCCTTGTGATTACTCATTTAATTAATAATTATAATCTACAATTCAAGAAACATAATATAATATATTTCGCAATAAAATAATATATAGATATAATATTTCGCCAATAAAATAAATATTGAATCATAAAATTAATTTTGGTAGTAATAATATTGTATTCTTTACATTCTTATTATTATCCAAACGACGACACTCGAGCAGTGTTGAAGTCCTTACCAACAATAAATTGTTTCTCGTGTTTAAGGTTTAAATATATTTCGTTCGATGCTTTAAATTTTCCGCCGATCTAAATGTAATTTCTCACTCGGAAATCGCGCAATTAATAATTTACATAATTAATAATTTACTTGATCGATACTTGCCCTAAATTCGACCGAGATTTATCATGAACAGGTAAATTTAATTATATTTTCAAATATAATAATTCGCGAATGTTTACCCTTTTTTTAAATTATATATTTTTACTCACTTATAAATGTATTATATTGTATTATAAAATGCAATATAAGAGTATAGAATTTTTCAATTATAAAATAAATATAAATTGTCATTGAGAATCATATTACAAAATTATAATATAATATAATAAATAAATATAATATAATAAATTATGATATAATATAATATAATCCTTCCAATGGATACATTTTATTAATAAGAAGTCTCATTACTTGGAAGATTTATCCTCAAGGACAAGTTAAGTTACTCAAATGCGGTTTTTAATGTTTCTGATCGATATCGGTTTTCGTATCTTAATTAATCCAGGAGTGCCATGCAATGTCTCGTATGTCTAAGATTGTCGTGTAAGGTATCGCGCGTAATGAGCTGCATGAACTTTTCGCAAGTTCTTCGTAAATCAACGAACCCTGACGATCCTGACAACCTGAAAGGAAATCGAAATCTAAGAGAGACATCGGAGCAACTCTGAGGTATTTATTAGTTGCCATATCAATCATGTACGCGCATTAATTCGGCTCGCTTACAAGTAATTTAAAGCAGAGAAAGCTAGAGAGAAAAACTTTTACATAAAAGTTTTTATTAATAAAAAATCTTAGGAAAATTTAATTTTTCAATTTAAAAAATTTTAGAATTTATAAAATTATTACATTTAAATGTATCTAATTACTATACACATTAGATGTAAAATTGGGCACGTATAATAATAATTTATTGAAATATTAATTATTTTGAACATTGTTATAATTTGTGGTTTTATACTTGTATGTTCCATATCAATATAGCTTCAATACCATCAACTCTCCTATTGCGATCGGTGAGTGATTATTTATTTTATTTTGAGGATTTGTAGAAATTATAGGATTTGTTTATATATATTATATAATATAACTACAAATATTTTATCTATTTAATTATTAATATATATTATATAGTTATAATATATATTATAAAAATATAATTATAATTATATAAATTATATAAATATAATTATAACTATATAATATATATTAATAATTATAATTATATAATATATATTAATAATTATAATATATATTATATAGTTTTATAATAAATATATACGTCACGCGCGATAAATAATATTACAGTACAATTTAATTATTAATTAAATACCTTTTCTTTTGTCGGTCGCGACTCTAGAAGAAATTATGGAATTTCATAATTTGTAATAAACATTTAGTATTTACGTTGCTGTTGAATTACATTAACTTTGCTGCATTATACGCTCTCCGATTTATAACAATTTTGCGCTGGAAGACGTCACGCGGTGTTTTTACGACCATAGTTATAAATAAAATGACGGTGTTAACACACGCCCCGTGGCGCGACTGCTTATTAATTTATCCAGACATTATATAGCGACACGCATACACACACACACACATGCATTCATCATAATGAATGGTTTCCAATCATGGCTTGTCACTCGTATTAACATGTTAATTCAATGCGTCACAACGATCGTGCCAAATATTTGCGGCACGATGCTCGTGAACTTGTAATATTAATAAATTGTTTGTGCACAGGAAGGTGTCAATTCAATTTTATAATAATTTCACTCTTTGCTCTCTTCATACTTTTTCATTTTTTGTTATAAATTGGTACATTAAATGGACATAAAAAAATCAATCAAACATTTATCTGTACATCCTATATGTGTTCTCTCGTACATGTAAACATATCGGAGGGATATGTCAATATCTGTCTGACGAGATGAATCATTTAAATCATCAGATATTAATTGGCGATAAGATTTCGTCAGCGGATATGGTGTTATGTATGTATTCGCATGTGATTCAGCGCGAATCAATATCGTCATCGCGTGCACGATCGTTTTGGAAATAATCGTGGAATCTAAATATATCCCGGATCAATAGAGAGAAACTTAGAAACTATCCTAAGTACTCTTGCGAAACTATCGACACTTTGTTAATTCTATCCTTTGTTACTTCCCGACTCACGTTCGCTTTCCTCGAGATCGAAGCGTGATCGGGAATCAAAATCAATCCGGCGAAAGGCTTATATAGTATATTTGAAACGGATCAAACACGACCCCGGGTTCACCTGAAGCACTCTGTAAATTCAGACGCGACTTTTTGATTGTTAGTTGTTCCGTAAGATAATTGTGTAATGTAAGACAGATTTGAGAGAGAGGGACACAGAGAGTATTTTTCTTTTCGAAGAACGCAATTTCGAAACAGTTGCAATTCGATGAATAACGAATCTTGAAAATAATTGCGAGACGAAGTTTTGAGAGCTCGTTTCGTTAGATACGAGAATTGTGATAAAAATTTTATTGCGAATATATGATTTATATAATATATTTATAACTGAAAAAACGCTCTGTTTGTCAAATAGTTTTACTCTTAATAAGCACATGTGTAAGTTTATTTAATTCATCATAATTAAGATATTCATCATAAGTAAGATATTCTTTGTTTCGTACAAGATGTAATTTTATTATATTTACAAGATGCAATTATATAATTATGTAATTTTATTACATTCAACTTGTTAGTATTCTTTTTAAATATTTAAGCGCAAGTTTTTTCATTCTGATATTTTATATATATGCATAACTCAATACGTACTAGATTATTATTAGAAATTAAATTATATCTCTATTTATATAATAATAATTTGCAATTAACAATTGTTATATGTAATTAACAATTACATATTTTTTCTTGAAAACAACTATGTGTTTTCTTTACACCAATTGATTCTTCTCATTATTTTGTACATAAAAGTATTAAAAAGAGAATTAAGATAATTGAAAAATGAATATTTTACTAGACATTTTACGGTTTATATAAATTTAAGAAATTATTTCAAGCCTCATAATTCGATAAGTACTCAATGAAAAAATACTTTATTATGGTGTTTTGAAAAGCTCTCGAGATAAGCTATAAGAATAAATAATAAAAAATAGGGGATTTCGTTTAAAAAATTAAAGGTGATCTTTATATAACTTTCAAACAATTATCCAAGATCAAACTAATGGCATCATCTTCCCCTTCGAATCAAATAACTTTTGTCTGAAACATTTTTTCCAATTCTCTTTTACTTTAAGAGATATTCAGCTGCACTTAAAATAAAATACCCTATATATACCAAATTCTCGGAAATTATTTTATTCACACAATGCAAAAACGATGTTTTCTCACGATCAGATCAATCCTGTATAATCTTTCGTCTCCCATTGACATTTGACTATGCGAGAATGTATTTCTTTTCCTTCTGCTGACTTTTTTATAGCACTCATCCGCCGTTTCCTCTTTCTACATGTAAAACGATGCATTGATCGCACATTGAGAGATCACTACAGATAGATCCACACGTTATCTATACATGTGCAAGCCTTTCTTCGATATAAAACGCATCCGAAATGAGTTTTTTTCAGTCCGGTTGCTACTGCATAAAAGGTTGACAATGACAGAGAGCAACGGTTACAACGCGTAAAATTATTTCCCGGCAGTTGCGCGGATTAGAAAGAGAGATAGGGAGAAAGAGAAAGACGGAGACGAGCACACAGGTGAATCGACGCAGAGTTAATAACTTCTCTCTGCGAGAGATATTTCCAGAGAATCTCATCCGTGACTTGCCACGCTAAAATAAAATTCATCCTTATAAACTCGTCAATACCGCGACTTTCCACGAAGAAAACTCAATCATCGTTACGTGCGACAAAATCCAAAATGAACCGCACAAATCGATATTCGCAGAGTCTATTTTATGAATCTTTTATGAACAATAAAGAGATCAATCGACAATAATGAGTTTAATATATTTTATCTTAATATTTTATCTCTTCCAGATTACGATGTTTTCTTTCATCATTAATGCAGGATAGCTTCAATATTTTTATGATAAAATGACAAAAAGATAGGCTCTGAGAAATTTTGCATCTGCGCCCGTTGATGTGTCTTCGTTGAAAAAGCGAAGGGAGGAAAGAATTTTGCTCGTTAAGTTGTCATCTTTATGTAAAGTTTATTCTTAAAGCAGCCGCGCTTTGTCGACAAAAGACACCATTTGTCGGCGCAAGGAATACTGAAATGCAAAAACAAAGGCAACACTTTTGAGATACTCGATGCAACGAGCACCTGAATAATCTTTATATATTCAAATTGACTGACAACTTGATAAACATTGTAAATAATTTTCTATTAACAATATGAATTTTTCTGCAACGAAATAAAAGCGGAAAATGCAATTCCGCTTGTTGTCAGACGTAAAAGTTTTATAATTGAAAATCTTGTCAAAATACAAAATTTAAAAGAGACTGTAATCAATTTGACAAATATATGTAATTTGATAAATATATGTTTGACATAAATTATCTGAAAATATTTCTTATGAATTATCTTTTTAATTAATTATTTTTTACGAATTATATTTTTAATTAATGCTTTACAATAAAATTTTTCGAAAGAAAAAACTTTAAATGATGTAACTTTTAACATATTACATTTATCAATAATTTATACAATAACTTTTTAAATTCAAATTCCATTAAAAGTCCATTAAAGATTAAATAAAAAAGATTAAAAAAAAATATTATGCAAAAATATCCTCCTTCATATGTTCTTATCTAGTGAAAATTATTATTATTTTTATTTAATATTATTTTTTATTATTATTATCATTTTCTTTATAACATTCCTATTTGTTTAATGTCATTTTATTAATGAGATTTTTTTATATATTTTTAAATCAATATAATTATTTATATCAAAATCACGTTTTATGCAAAAATATTTCTAATTTATTTTGACACTTTAATCAATTTTATTCTATCGAGACGCATCTTTTCGCATCCGCCATACGGTATAATGTTTACATCGCTCTATTATTCGTACCTCTTGAGATTTGTAAAGCAACGTGTATTATACCGAAACTATCTCGGCAGAAAATCTATTTCTCTAACCGCGGAAAATCTATTTCTTTAACCGCCGCACGTTTCTCAGCTTCGCGTTTACTTCTAACGTTCCGTTTACACGGCATTGACAGATGAAACCCTCTAAGACGCATGCGACGCTTACTAAATCGGAATCGGGCACCGGAAGACAGATCAAAATACTATTTCGAATTCGACAGAAACGCCCCATCGATGCTTGACGCGAAACAAACGATGGACGTGATCGCGTTTTGCAACCGAGATACAGAGTATACGCAACATTTGTTTCAATTTTCTCTCTCTTTCTCTCTCCCTTCCCTCTCTCTTTCTCTTTCTCTCTTGCTTGTGGACAATGCCATTGACGTGAATAATAAATGCATATAAATTACGTGACGCGTGTAGGGTCAGTTGTCAACGGATTACCCTATCACGATTGATACTCGTAAACAAGTGGCTTAGTCGATTGATTTGATTCTTTGGATTTGACGTTTTTCACGCTAAATTGTTAAAGTTGATCAACTCATTCCTTTTAATCATGATCAGAAATAGGACATATTGTCCCGATTGCACAAAGTATTTAATAAAATTTAAAATTATTATTAAAATTTAAAAGTTTACACACACACATATGTAAAGAAAGAAATTCAATATTTCAATAAAAGAAGATAATTATTTAATAATTTAATTATTTTTAATTTAATTTAATTATTTTTAAGATAAGTATTTAAATGAAGCTTCTTTTAATAAAAGTGTTTTTTATTTAAGGATGTTTTGTATGTACAATCCCAGCAAAAAGTAGCTGAAAATCAATATTGACGAATATATCCATTTTTGGTGTAATTTGAATATGAGAAATTGTGTGGAATATTACAATTTGATTTTAGCTACAGTGCAGAGATGTATTTTTTAATATTTATTGCGTTTTTACTGAAATATTCCGAATTTTGTTAATCGAAATTATTAACTTTTGGCAGAGAATTTCGCTTTGTGTACAACACAACGCTTTGTAGCTAACTTCATTGAATTATATTTATCTTTTTAACCAGGTAGTACTTGTATAGGTAGTACTTGTATTATATTATAATATAATTTGACCAAATATTTCCTCTGTATCTAAACTTTTTCAAATTTTAAACAAATTCTGAATATTATTTCCAAGTGTGTGTTTTTGTCATTTGAATCGACATGATTACATTTCCCATAAGAACACATGTTAATTCGGTGGAAATTAAAATCCTTATAACTTGTGAACGCTTTAGTGAATCGATTTACAAATTGTACTGAAGATTCTAAACATATTTAAGAACATTCTGTACAATTTTCATTAAATTCTCAATATTTTGAAAATAGATACGAAACATCTTTAACTTTTGACAGAGAATTTCGCCTTGTGACAGATACATGGCTAACTTCATTGAATTATATTTAATATCTTTTTAACCAGTTAGTACTTGTATAATATAATTTGATCAAATATTTCCTCTGTATCTAAACTTTTTCAAATTTTAAACAAATTCTGAATATTATTTCCAAGTGTTTTTGTCATTTGAATCGACATGATTACATTTCCCATAAGAACACATGTTAATTCGGTGGAAATTAAAATCCTTATAACTTGTGAACGCTTTAGTGAATCGATTTACAAATTGTACTGAAGATTCCAAACATATTTAAGAACATTCTGTACAATTTTCATTAAATTCTCAATATTTTTAAAATAGATACAAAACATTTTTAATATAAAAAAGAAATATTTTACTTGAAAAATCAATTGTCTTATTTATATCATTTGTTAACTTTCTATAAATATTTACAAAATAATTATTCTGCATCGCTCAATCTTTATTTAAGAAAATCCTGAAATCATCCGATTTTGATCTAATTGAAACGCGTGATATGCTAGTGGAAGTTATCTATGGGACCTCAAATCATAAGTACTAGCTCTCCTCGGGATAAAAATAGGGCAGATCGAATCTCGGTTTCCTTTTGCTCCCTCGAGGCTAGGCCAGCTGGCGCAGTTCGAATTAGAAAAGACACCGCCGCGAAGGAACGGAAAACGGAAGTGAATTCGTTAATTAAAGCGGAACGTTGCGTTGTCGCGCGAAATAAAAGTCAAATTTCTTTTATTATTATTTCCACATCACGCTGCATTAACAAGACGTTACATAAACAAGCTGAGAAGTGTTCTCGATGCAGTTTCAATTAACACTTGCAATTATAAGACCCTTTCGAGCTATTTCATGGCGCTATAAATATACATAAATAATATAAAATAATATAAAATAATACAAATAATATAAAAAAAATTACAGAATTACATGGACAATAAATGAAAAAATAATACAATAAGTAATAAAAATATTTTACTACATTTTCGTTATTTATCGCGTAATTTTACAATGATTGTTTACGTACTTTTGCACATCTTTTTTTTTTACAGCGCACGAAGGGAAGTACTGACGATGAGTTATTTAGTCAACGTCTCTAACCGGCAGTGATGCGCATTTCCGAGAGATGTAACGAGATTCAGTGCACCTGGAAAATACGTAGGCGTGAGAGCAAAACCGCGCGCGAGAGAGAGAGAGAGAGAGAGAGAGAAAGAGAAAAAAGCTCCGATACGCAGACGAGAATGATACTCGTAGCTACCGCAGTCGGGTGACTTTATATTATGCAGGAGCTGCGGAATAATAGAATAAGCAGTCATGTACATATAGCAGTCTCCGAATCGTAGCTCCCTGGATGAGAAAGTACAGAATAGAGAGGAATGAAACATGTGGGAGGAGAGCGAAAGAGGAACAAAGAGAGACAGATGTATATATACGCTTTTATTTAAGAGGGTTTCTAACATAATTAGACACGAAAGTCTGTGTTCTTTCACGTGGAAACTTTTTACATACTTAACATTGTTTTATGTAACGTCAATATTTTTACTAAGGAAACAAATCAAGGCCGGATTTAGGGGAGATGGGGAAACTTAGGGGCCTTTCACAAATTTTTGGATAAAATTTCCTATCGAATCCTATCGAGGTCTATATATATTGCTTGACCTTGTTATTTCGCAATAAATTATTTAAATAACGTCAAAATTTCTATTTGATTTTGGTTAAAAAATGGGATCTCCACCTCTTCGTTGCCTCCAGATTTTTAAATTTCGGCTCTGCTAATCATTCTAAACAATTTTGGTGATCCTAACAACCCTAGTGATCTTAATTTTAACGATCATAACAATCTTAATGATCCTACTTAATAATCCTACTAAAAAATTCTAACAACTTTAACGATCCTAATAATTTCAATAATCCTAACAGCCCTAATTGCTCTGCAAATTAAACGGAAATGCGATTTTTTGAGATTTGGGGAATATGCCCTAATTAGGATTTTATTACGAACGCAGTGTTTCTTTATTTTTCACGAGTGTTTGAGGTTATTTTTATATGTTATTATTTATTTTATGCGTACCCGTTTATTTTATGTATTTATTATGTGCCATAGCACGTTTTTAGATTAACTCACTTTTCGAATATCCAGGCATTTGGCTATTTTTAGCCAAGGATAAAGTAGCTTTGACCTGTATCAGGTCAATGAAGGAGAAAAACTCCTTCCGTTGCCGGCTACTTTTCACCGGTACATAAGCATAATTTTATGCTCGTAATTTACAGTCGTAATATTATGACCGTTTGTTATCGTTTTAATATAACTTTGCTTTAATTAATATAATGCTACATAGTGTCAATTTAATTAAAATTAAATGATTGTAATTTTTACATTATATAATATTATTCATAATAAAAAATTTATAATGAAGATTTACGATAAAATAAATTAATTCCACATTATTTATACATTTTCTACTATATTTTCACTTTATAGTATTATTCATTGGTTTTTTTTTAAACATTACATATGCTTCAATAGATTGATAAGTTACTTAGATTTATATCAATTAAAGCAAAGTTTTTTAATATGTTTTAATACACTACATAAAAATGATGGACTATAAAAAATTAAAATAATGTCAGTATGCATTATAAAAGTAAATTATATATTATATAAAAAAATAAAATTACTAAGTATGTTTATATTTTGTATTTATATATATTATTTATTTTAAATAAAATAAATAAAATAAATAATTTATTTTAAATAAAATAAATAATTGATAATAATTATATTGATAATAATTATATTATATTGATAATAATTATTGAAATAATTATAATATAAAATTAATAAAAAAATAAAATTTTTCTTCAATTAATATTTCAATTTTGCATTTTTAATAAGCTTTAATGTATATTGAAAAAAAACTTTAAAAAATTATATGATTTAATTTGTTCTAGCCTATCCATTTGAAAGTTACCTGCAACTTATAATTTACATCTACAAGTTCTACACAAATCCGTTACCTTAAAATTAAATAAAAGTTTTTCACTCACCGACACTGATGCGCAACAACGGAGTTGTCAATATTGAAGTTACGTTGTCTGTAACATACAAATATAAAATTCATATAATTAGCAGCTCTTAAAATAATTAATCTTTCATTATATTTAATTATTTAATTATTATTATACGCACCGAATTTTATATCCGATATGTACAATAATAAACAAATAAATAAACATGCAATAATTTTTTAAATTCTGAAAAACCTATTTTTTTAATAGAAAGTTTTATAGGATTTACGTGCAACTTTTTTTCTTTGAATCTTTCTTGTTTCATTATTCAAATAAATGACTCAAATTAGTACGTGTATGCGATATAATAATTAATATAAATAAATAATATAAATAGTACTCACCATCAGGTTGTTCCGCCGATGCAGGATGCCTTTCCTAGGCCTGCGCCTCCTCTCAGATCATCAGAATTTTTAAATTGGTCTATAACAAATAGAAGATTTAAATTGTAATAATATTCAAATAATTAATATTTCAAAGAAGATTTAAATAATTAATATTTCAAGAAGATTTAAATTGTAATAATATCCAAATAATTAATATTTCAAAAGTTATTACATGTATTGAATTTTACATTCGATACATATAATAATAGCAGATTAATAAAATAATTCTATAAATTTTAAAAAAAAACATTACTAATAATTCATTATTAATAAAAGCTTATATATAACTAATTTTATAAGATTATTGATTTGATAAAAATTTCTTTTTCTTCAAAATTCTCTCTTGTTTAAATTGTATAAATAAAAAATCAAATTACGCGATTAATTATTTAATTTAAATTATAATAAATATATTTAATATTTAATATACAATTACAAATAAATAAATTACTTACTAGAAAGTTGCTCTGCCGGAGTCCGATGCCTCTCCTAGGCCTGTTCTTCCTCTCAGTCTTGGACGCGCGATACTTTACGGCACTCCCGCACTCACGAGCGATATTTTTATCGCTATTTTCGCACTTTTACGCGCGATACTAAGTGCTTCCCGCACTATTTCGATACGATAAAAAATTTTCTATTTAATCGCGCGATGATATATACTTTGAACGACACTCCCGGTTTCGGTGCGAACGAAAATCCCATTTCATTTATGAGAATCAGCTTCAACAGGTCAGGAATGCAACGATACAACGAGCATGGATTAAGTCCAAACCGGAAAGAAGACGAAACGATTGACGGAAATAGAGGAAAATGAAGTTCACCAACTCTTTTTCGCGCATAATTATTCTATCTCGTATCGAACCTGGACTCGCTAAGCACGATTTCAGGTGCTTTGCCGAATATATTATGCCTCCCGCGGTTGCTATATGCTACACCAGGCTGATGGACGGCAAAAGAAGAGGATACTCACATTTTTTTAATTCGAGTCATTTATTTGAATGATGAAACAAGAAAGATTCAAAGAAAAAAAGTTGCACGTAAATAATCCTATAAAACTTTCTATTAAAAAAATAGGTTTTTCAGAATTTAAAAAAATTATTGCGTGTTTATTTATTTGTTTATTATTGCACATATCGGTTATAAAATTCGGTGTGTATAATAATAATTAAATATAATGAAAGATTAATTATTTTAAGAGCTGCTAATTATATGATGCTGGCAATCAGCAATTGAGAAAATGGGGAGGCAACTCTTCTCTTTTACCGAGCGAAAATCGTGTTTAGGGAAATCCACTCGACTCCTCGAGAGGGTTAACGCACGCAGTGCGTGTGACTGTAGACGAGCAAAGAGAAGAGACTCATTGACGACCATTCCGAACAATCGATTGAGTTCTAAGCAATTCGGATCGAATCATTTGACGGAGCATGAAGCACGAATGTTCGTTGCATAGCGCAACGTGTGCAAACTCGAACTCCTACTTAAGGGGTTATACCTAGTCAGCAAGTCGAAAAAAACGTATTTTTGGGGAATTAAAAAAAACTGTTAGGTATTTTTTTTATTTCATCGATTCTTTATCATAATATATATCTATCAAAGAAATTTTTTCATAATTTTTTCAGTTAAAAATATCGAGAAATGTAGGCACAGTAGCTATTTTCCAGAAACATCTTGTTTCGGAGGCGCTTGGTGGACAAGATTACTCGAAACTGGATCATCTGATATAAAAAATTCAAAAGAATTTAGCTTTCGTATGAATTGATCTAGTTCGTGAACGAAGGGATTTTAATTTTGATGAAACCTTTTTTTTTATTAACAAAAGAACGAAAAGTTTTAACACAAAAAATTCGTATTTTTGCGTCAAACGTCTATCAAAAATCAATTTTTAAAATCCTTCGTTCACGAACTAGATCAATTCATACGAAAGTTAAATTCATTTAATTTCATTTCAATGCGATTGGGTATTATATAAACTTTTAATAAAAATTTAATCTATTTAAAAATGTCTAATTTTTATATATAAATTCAGTCTATTTAAAAATATCTAATTCTTATATGATAATTACATTATTATGAAATATTTTATAAAATATTGAACTATCTTGAAATATCAATTAATACAAAAAATATTTTATTATATTATTTGGAACATTATATAAACTTTTAATAAAAGTTTAGTCTATTTAAAAATATCTAATTTTTATATAATAATTACATTAAATTGGAATATTATATAAACTTTTAATAAAAGTTTAGTTTATTTAAAAATATCTAATTTTTATATATAAATTCAGTCTATTTAAAAATATCTAATTCTTATATAATAATTACATTATTATGAAATATTTTATAAAATATTGAACTATCTTGAAATATCAATTAATACAAAAAATATTTTATTATATTATTTGGAATATTATATAAACTTTTATCTAATTCTTTTATATAAATTCAGTCTATTTAAAAATATCTAATTCTTATATAATAATTACATTATTATGAAATATTTTATAAAAAAATATTGAATATCAATTAATACAAAACTATTTTGAAATATCAATTAATACAAAAATATTTTATTATATTATTTGGAATATTTTAAAATAAAAACAAATATTTTTTATATATACGTTATATGTTAGATGATAATTAAGAATAAATTTGAAAAGATGGAAAAGGAACAGACAATATGTCTAAAAGTAATAATGAATAACATGAATGATAAATAATTTATAAATGACTTACATTTTATATTTCATTGCTCCGTATGTGTTGTTCGCTTTCCTCCCTTTTCTCTCTTTTTCATTTGCTATTTCTTCGCACATTCACTTCCGAAAATACGAATAATAATAATTAATATATGGAACGATCGCGAGACACTTTGCACGACACTCTCGATCCCGGAATAATTACATGAGAAACGCACTTTTTAACATATCGTAAGAAACAGAAGACACGAGAGAAGTACTATTTTCGTTCGATATTTGTATAAAGTTTCAAATTCACGCACTACTCATTGCAAATGCTCCGTTTCATTAATATTACATTAACACGAACTATAAAATTGAAAGATTAATCTAATTGAAAATCATGATAATCGTTCAATTAATAATAAATTCGATGATATACGAAGAGTATCGTTTCCTACCACTATCTTGCTCGAGTGTCGCCGTGTGAATAATACCAAGACCGCGGAATGTAAACATTAGCGCGCTATTGTATACGCCATCAAGGTCAAACATTGTGTTATTACCTGTTTGAAATATTCTACGTAATTTGACAAATATATACGTGAAATATTTTAAAGTATAGAAATTTAGATTTTCAATAATATAGATTAATTATATGATTATTTATTGAAGGATCACTTTCATTATGTTAAATATATATTTATATTTAACGATTCGATCGTTTTATTGCACGATCTCAATCTGAATTACATTTAAATAATCGAAAAATAGATAAAGAGTCACGAATAATTTATATTTGACCAGGCCGAATTTAGGGGGAGGCAACAGGGGCTGAAGCTCAGAGGCCTTCACAAGAAGGAGGTTTCAACAACACATATTTTTGGGTAAAATTTCCCTTCGAATGGTATACAACACACTTGCTTGACCTTGTTATTTCATAATAAATTATTTAAACAACGTAAAAATTTCTATTTGATTTAAAAATTTTGGTTTAAATTTTGATTTAAAAATGGTCTCCACCTCTTTGCTCCAGGGCCTCCACACTTTTAAATCCGACCTTGAAAGAAATGAATATATTGACATACGTTATATTACCCTCTCTTCCTATATATTTTCTGTTTTACATAATACATAAATGCTTATTACAAAATATACATAATATAAATGCAAAAATATACGCGCGACTATTGATTTTATATGAAATGATTTTAAGAGAAAGATTTATGAGAAAGAGAGAGAATCGTGTATCTTGAAATGTTCCATATTATATTGAAATTTTTTAAGAACTTTTTTAGGATTTTTTTCTAGAAATGAAGTGTCGATCAAAATTATTTTAATACAACCGAAGAATTCTTCTTAATTAATACATATTACATTTATTCTCGTTCTCCTTTGAATTTGAGAAATTCATAGAAAAACTTCACTTTACCTCTCTGTTATCTTTTCTAGACACAAAAGCTTAATATACAGTTTTATATATACCTTTTTTTATTTTTATACCCTCCGGGTTTTATCATAAAATATATATGTATAAGTAACTCATTATATCATGTTCATTAAATACAATAGCTAAAATTGACTTTTCATTATTTAAATTCTCATTACCGCTGTCCAATGGCTTTCTGTATTAATACAATTTTACGCACAGTTTGAAACGAAACAATAGATTGTTATCAATTTTCGGGAAATTAAATCGTCAGTAATTTTCAATGGATTCATTAGTCTCTATCCTTTCGTCTTTCCTATCTCCGTAAGAAATAATCGATCACGGAAATGGGCGAATCCGATACGAATGAGCACAAGTAAGAGAGAAAAAAAATAATGATTCGCTGAAAAAAAAAAATCTCTCTCCGTCTAAGAAATAAATCCACCATCTCCCGCAATGTCGTGTCTCTAGAGAGAGGAAGAGAGAGAGAAAGAGAGAGAGAAAGAGAGAGAGAGAGAGGGAAAGAGAGAGAGAAAGAGAGAGAAAGAGAGAGAGAGAGAGGAAGAGAGGAATTGTATGCGCATCGGGTACATCGCAACGGATGTAGCTCGATACAAAACGTGGTAAGACGAACAGCACGTTGGCGGATGGATGGCTGAAGCAACGTGCGAATGACAACACGACAACGCGAGCGAATCCGCGAGCAAACTAACGGAATAGATATAGATGCTCGCGATGCTGGCGAAATGGTAATTTGATTACGAGATGCAAAGAACGATGTTCCTCGGCTTCTTTTCCACGAGTCGCTCTTTCCTCTTCCGCTGGAATCAGATCTGATCGTATTTTAACATCCCATCGAACATTGACACCCCTTTTGTATATGTACGAGTTTTGTTTCGTGTCTTTTAATTGTTAGAAGAGAATATTCAGAGAGGAATTTGCTCATCGAATTCGGCAGAATTTCGAGCAAGCGAAACAATTTACTTTTAAGGATGTTTTGTACAATCTCAGCTAAAAGTAGCTGAAAATCAATATTGACGAATGTCCACTTTTGGTGTATTTTGAGTATGAGAAATTGTGTGGAATGTTACAATTTGATCTTAGCTACAGTGCAGAGATGTATTTTTAATATTTATTGCTTTATTAATATTGTTTTTACTGAAATATTCCGAATTTTGTTAATCGAAATGATTAACTTTTTGCAGAGAATTTCGCCTTGTGATAGATACATAACTTCATTTAATTATATTTAATATCTTTTTAACCAGTTAGTACTTGTATAATTAGTACTTGTATTATTTGACCAAATATTTCTTCTGTATCTAAACTTTTGCAAATTTTAAACAAATTCTGAATATTATTTCCATGTGTTTTTGTCATTTGAATCGACGTGGTTGTACGTTTCCCATAAGAACACATGTTAATTCGGTGCAAATTAAAATCCTTATAACTTGTAAACGCTTTAGTGAATCGATTTAAAAATTATACTGAAGATTCTAAACATATGTAAGGACATTCTGTAATTTTCATTAAATTCTCAATATTTTGAAAATAGGTAGAAAACATTCTTAAGCTTACTTTCATGAGTTTTAAATATCGATACGCAGTCGAAGATATTCTTCTAATTAAAGGCTGAAATCTATTGTAGATGGAAAAATTGATAATTTTTCAAAATTTTTTTGAATATATTAAATTTTTTAGCGTTTTATATATGTTTTTATTGATGTTTAAACGTTAATATTTTTATATACATTAACATTTTTAAAAATCTTGAAGATTTAATTTTTTTATTCAATAAGAGTCCCTTTGTGTGTTCAAAAAAAAACATAATTCGATAATATGACATGCTTCTCCTCATATAATTATCTGAAAAAAGAAAATTCGATTTAATTTTATTACGCAGATGTTTTTGAGATATTGAATCTAATCGAAAGATATTCTTCTAAATCATACTGAAGATTCTAAACATATGTAAGGACATTCTGTACAATTTTCATTAAATTCTCAATATTTTGAAAATAGGTACAAAACATCCTTAAGCTTACTTTCATGAGTTTTAAATATCGATATACGCAGTCGAAGATATTCTTCTAATTAAAGGCTGAAATCTATTATAGATGGAAAAATTGATGATTTTTCAGAATTTTTTTGAATACATTAAATTTTTTAGCGTCTTATATATGTTTTTATTGATGTTTAAACGTTAATATTTTTTATATACATTAACATTTTTAAAAATCTTGAAGATTTAGTTTTTTTATTCAATAAGAGCCCCTTTGTGTGTTCAAAAAAAACATACAATTTTCATTAAATTCTCAATATTTTGAAAATAGGTACAAAACATCCTTAAGCTTACTTTCATGAGTTTTAAATATCGATATAATATCGATAATCCAAATGATTAATTTTTGGTAGAGAATTTCGCCTTGTGACAGATACATGGCTAACTTCATTGAATTATATTTAATATCCTTTTAACCAGTTAGTACTTGTATAATATTATTTGACCAAATATTTCCTCTGTATCTAAACTTTTGCAAATTTTAAACAAATTCTGAATATTATTTCCATGTGTTTTTGTCATTTGAATCGACGTTTATATGTTTCCCATAAGAACACATGTTAATTTGGTGCAAATTAAAATCTTTATAACTTGAATGCTTTAGTGAATCGATTTAAAAATTGTACAGAAGATTACAAGATAAACATATGTAAGAACATTCTGTACAATTTTCATTAAATTCTCAATATTTTGAAAATAGATACAAAACATCCTTAAGGGAGTTTGGCAAATCGCAGAAAGCAATATTTGAATGCTAAGCTGATGGTGAGTATTTCTTCATGTCTGAAGTCAGTTTCTCGAAACAAAGGGACCAGTCATTTTCGCCTTTGGCGTTAGCGGGAAACTACGTGGAAAATTAAAAGATCACCGTCGCTCATTAGCTATATTGTACGTGCAAAATGGACTGCGAATAGAACACAGGCGATGATGAAGGCGAAGAAGACAGGATGCGCGAGAAAGATGGGAAAAGAGCCGGAGACGTAAAGCTGCATGAGCGTGAAATAAAGAGATCCACGTTCGCACATCACGGGCGTTAGAAGATTCCTCTATTCTTTTTTTTTTTTCAGCGAGCAAGTATACCTGCTCTCTGCCTCTTTTGAAGAGACGTAAAAGAACACGGTCTCCTCTTCACGTCCCGTCTCTTTAATTAACCATCCTCTCTGTCCCTATACTTGCAGGAGATAACTTTGAGGATCGACGAAAGTCCGTTGAACGCGCTATAAATCAGCTGACCTATCTAATTATCCGAGTCATATATATTCACGCTTCCATTCAGCGAATAATCAATCGCTGATATTAATTCATTTATAGAGCGTCGTCAGCCTGTTTGATACATTTATGTTCGCTTTATTTCATTCGAGGAAGACCTTAAATTCATATTTTTCATCTCGCACACTGAAAAAACTGATTGGTAATAATTATCAAATATATTTAGTTGTGAATTTTAATTGAATATTTGATAAATATTACTATATTTGATAATAATTACTAAATCTTTAATTGGTCTAGTTGCAAACAAATTTTGTTTGCAATTGAATCAATTAAACAATTTAGTAATAATTATTAAATATTTAGTACTTATCATAAAATCTTTGATGATTGTTATTAAATATGTATTAAATTGTTGTAAATATTACTAAATCATTCAATTTCAAGATTATTAGATATTTGATAACTATTATTAAATAATTTAGTTAGATCAACATGTTTGATAAAATAATTGGTAATTATTCACAAATTTTGGTAAGATAGTCGTTTCGCCCAAGCACGCAAGGATATGTTAGTTTGTTTGTTCATCGCTATGCGACGTGAAATGCGCTATCTTTCTCGTATTTAAGTTTAGTTATGAGAATTATATAAAGTTTGCAAAGAGTAACAAACAGAGATTAAAAATAAAGATTAAAAATATATTGTTCAATTTAATTTCTGATTTCTCAATACAAGAGTTTCAAATATTAAATTGATTTTATAAGTCGGATAAGTAAATGTCCGGCAAAAATAATCCGTTCATTACATATTTAAAATGTAAAGTGCAATATGCATAAAGTATAAATTATAAATAAAAAAAAATAAAAAAAAATTTGATTTTAATTTTGATAATAATTTTAATTTTAATTTTTTAATTTCTCGTTATCATGATTTAGTTATAATTACCAAATATCTGATAATACTTATTAAATATATTATTTTCTGCTACCAAAATTTGATTACAGTTATTAAAGTTTTGTTAAACGAATCAAATTTGTAATTGAATGAATTAAACTTAAGTAGTCTAAACTAAATATTTTATTTACTCAATTAATTTTTTTTGTAACTATTACCACACATTTATTTAGCACTATTTACCCAAATCATTTAGTAATTGTTATTAAATTTTAGTGTTTACTACTAAATTCTTTTTTCAGTGCATGTGCGTGAAATAATTCAATGTACGTTTGAAATGTTAAAAATGTTTGGAACACACGAGGACTTTGTGATTGGAGGATGAATTTTTCCCTTTGCAGCTTGAAATGTTTCCGATAATAAATCGGAATCCCATCACACGCGAATACAATACAGAAAGATATTAATTTTTGCGCGAATTTATTCATGCGCAAGCTCTCGTTATATTGAAAAATCAGGAATCTGTATGTAATTTTACGCACAAATATTTATTTCAATTATTATTATTATACGCGTCTCTCAATGAAAACTTTTCAGGAAGGTTTCCTCATATGTTAAGCGTAATTCGCACGCAACGAATACACGAGCGGGATCGAAGAGAGGCCGCTTTAAAACGGAAACTTGTTGAATAATTCGGTATAACGCGATTGCACGTGAAGTAAATTACCTTTTCTAGCAGCCGCTACAACAAGATACGAAGGCACATCTGTATAAAAGATTGCGGAAACCGCTGTGCGATTGTATAATAGCTGTGTACACGATGCACACATATACGTGTGTATGTGTCCGAGTTGTCGGATAGTGGAGTTATACATGGGCAGAGTGAATGTAAAGTCTCTAGGGACCTCCAGATTATTGAGTGCGGTCGATTGAATTTTCGACGTTCGAAAAGTCGCGAATAAACACAGATTGCGCGTCAGGGGAGATTCGAGAGCGAAACATCTTGATTTATTAAAATCCATCTCGAAAATGAAACCATGTGTTTACATGCAAAGCAAGAGCTAGTCGCACTTTTAAGGATGTTTCGTATATATAATCCCAGCAAAAAGAAACTGAAAATCAATATTGACGAATATACTTCCACTTTTGATGTATTTTGAGTAAGAAATTGTGTGGAATATTACAATTTCTTAGCTACAGTGCAGAGATGTATTTTTTAATATTTATTGCGTTTTTACTGAAATATTCCGAATTTTTTTAATCGAAATGATTAACTTTTGGCAGAGAATTTTGTCTTGTGACAAATACATGGTTCTTCATTGAATTATATTTAATATCTTTTTAACTAGTTAGTACTTGTATAATATTATTTGATCAAATATTTCCTCTGTATCTAAATTTTTGCAAATTTTAAACAAATTCTGAATATTATTTCCTTGTGTTTTTATCATTTGAATCGACGTGGTTATACGTTTCTCATAAGAATACATATTAATTTGGTGCAAATTAAAATCCTTATAACTTGTGAACGCTTTAGTAAATCGATATACAAATTGTACTGAAGATTCTAAACATATTTAAGAACATTCTGTACAATTTTCATTAAATTCGCAATATTTTGAAAATAGATACGAAACATCTTTAACTTTTGACAGAGAATTTCGCCTTGTGACAGATACATGGCTAACTTCATTGAATTATGTTTAATATCTTTTTAACCAGTTAGTATTTGTATAATATTATTTGGCCAAATATTTCCTCTGTATTTAAACTTTTGCGAATTTTAAACAAATTCTGAATATTATTTCCATGTATTTTTGTCATTTGAATCGATGTGATTATACGTTTCCCATAAGAAACATGTTAATTCGATGCAAATTAAAATCCTTAACTTGTGAACGCTTTAGTGAATCGACTTAAAAATTATACTGAAGATTCTAAACATATGTAAGGACATTCTGTATAATTTTCATTAAATTCTCAATACTTTGAAAATAGATACAACACATCCTTAACTTTTGACACAAAATTTCGTCTTGTGACAGATACATGACTAATTTCATTGAATTATATTTAATATCTTTTTAACCAGTTAGTGCTTGTATAATATTATTTGATCAAATATTTCCTGTGTATCTAATCTTTTGGAAATTTTAAACAAATTCTGAATATTATTTCCATGTGTTTTTGTCATTTGAATCGATGTAGTTATATGTTTCCCATAAGAACACATGTTAATTCGATGCAAAATCTTTATAATTAAAATCCTTATAACTTGTGCAATATATGTAAAGACATTTTGTACAATTTTCATTAAGTTCTCAGTATTTTGAATATAGATACGAAACATCTTTAACTTTTGACAGAGAATTTCGTCTTGTGACAGATACATGGCTAACTTCATTGAATTATATTTAATATCTTTTTAACCAGATAGTACTTGTATAATATTATTTGGCCAAATATTTCCTCTGTATCTAAACTTTTGCGAATTTTAAACAAATTCTGAATATTTTTTCCATGTGTTTTTGTCATTTGAATCGACATGGTTATACGTTTTCCATAAGAACACATGTTAATTCAAATTAAAATCCTTATAACTTGTGAACGCTTTAGTAAATCGATTTAAAAATTGTACTGAAGATTCTAAACATATGTAAGGACATTCTGTACAATTTTCATTAAATTTTCAATATTTTGAAAATAAGTACAAAACATCCTTAAGCTTACTTTCATGAGTTTTAAGAATCGATATTTTCGCACGAACTATTGCGACAGTTTGTCGAGAATTGTATTAATATCATCTATTATCTATATCTCTTATTTAGGAAATATTATTTCCAAGGAAATAGCGCAAAACATCTGTTACACAACAGGTTCAGGTATTAGATTATATTTTTAGCGCTAATGGAGTCAATCGTTACATTTTAAATGATGAAAAAGACGATTTCCATGGCAACTCGGAGCATTACATTTAAGTTCTTGGAAGTAGCAAATCGGATTATATCAGTACTTACCTTACTACTGCAAGCGAAAGTACCAAAGTACTAAAGTGCCAAAGTACTGAAACGATTGTCCAGACACGGTAATCGAGCGAGTGAATTCGCTGTCGATAAATAACCAAATATTAATTTGCAACTCTAACGAACAAGAAATGTTACGTTGCAAGATTCAAAAGCCTTATTAAAGCGTACGAGTTTATTAACCATATGTCTTTAAGAATAACTAATTCTAATTTCTTTAAGATTAATTATAAGATATCATAGAAATTTCATAAGACATAGGATTCAAGAAAATCTTTGTAAAAATATTGTATTTTAATAAATTTTTCTAGCAAAAATCTTGTTTCGCCTCGATTTATTAAACAATTTTATTAAACAATTTATTAAACAATTTTTATTTAATACTGAACAATTATTTAAAATAATATTTATAACGTAATTCTTATAATATATAGTAATTTAAAATAATTAATATCATTGGTTTATTTTTCGAAACACTATACATATAGTGTTTTGAAAGGAAACGAGTGATATAAATATAAAAAAATTCGTAATTATTTAAATTATTATTAAAACTTTACACAATTAATTAGCACAAAACTTTGGAGTTAATTAATTGTGTAAAAATATGTATGCAGTTTTTTAGTTGTCTGTGAGTCACATAAACATTGTGTTTATTTTGTTTGTTAATTTATTTGTTATAAAATTATTTTGTTTTTTCTTTAAATGTTTCTAAATTTGGTAATACAAATAATTTATTTATCAATTAAAGTTTTTTCATTTAGTATAATATAGATTATTTTTATCATCTAATTTACAAATATACATATTTTAATTTTTTTTAAATCAATAATCTTAATAAAAGATATTTTTAAATCAATAATCAATAATCTTAATAAGAGATATTTTTAAATCAATAATAAAAGAGAGATTTTTTTAAAATCAATAATCTTAATGTAAATTATTTTTATCATCTAATTTACAAATATACATATTTTAATATTTTTTAAATAATATAATATTCTTGACAATCTTAGTTTGATAATTAATTAAAAGTTATTAATCGAATTTCAAGATAAGATAAGATAATATTAAGACTAATCTTGATATTTTGCGCAATTTAAATAGAAATGTTTTATTAATAAGCCGCAATGCGGAATAATATCTAACATACATCTTATTGTTTAATTGTGATTTTACAATGTCCTTTTTAGAAACTAACTACCGTTTTAAAGCGAGATCTTTTAGTACTTGCTCCCTCATAAAGCATTTAATCCTTTGAAGTTACTTTGATTCAGAAAGTGATCTCTTGATTTCCATTTCTCCTTTTCTCTTCTTTTTCTCTTAACTACTGTCGTATCTCTTAATGCATCTAATTTTTAATTAATTATGTAAATTTTATTGTCTTCCCTCTCACTACTTTCTTATCATATTTTTAATTTCTTTATTCTAATGCACTCGATAAAATTAATATTATTGTTATTACTTTCAAAGTTTCGATCTTGTTACAGAAAATTATAAAAAGCATTATAAAATGTAAAGAAAAAGTTCCATTTTATAATAAGAATTTTTGCATTTTAATATTAATACTAAAGAAATAGAGAATAGAGAATTTATATAAAAATAGCTCATGTGATTTATAATAAGAATATAAATATGCAATAAATATGCATAACTTAATTTCATGCTAAAATAATAAAATAGAAGTCTGAAAATTCTTTTGTAATACATGTATCTTCATGTAGAATATTGACAACACAGTTATATGTATTTTTATTATTATTATTATTAAAATCTCTTGAGAAAAGCATTCATTTACAATAATAATTTATCTGACAGCATGGGATAAACAAGCTCTTGCATTTACAAGCTTCTGGAGACATAAACAAAATTAAAATTTTACATCAGCGTTGTGTGCATTGCATTAATCAAGAATTATTATGTAATTTAAAACATTTTAATATCAAAGGACTACAACGTTCTTCTGTTATGTTATTTCTCTTGTTATCAATTTAAACTATTCTCCATTATTTTAACTTCAAAGATGCAAAAAGGTGATCGTAAAAAAATTAATTTTTACGCGAATAATAGCCAGAGAAAATTTATTAAATGTTCAGAAAATATATTCCTTTTTTAAGTTAATTAATCTTCCCTTGCTTAAGATTTTAGTTGCCATTTTCTGAGCTTATGACATCGATCTTTCGAAAGACTCTCTCTCATATTCTCAGGTTTCCATTTCCGGTCAGGGTCACTGTGAATTTCATCAATGCGTCTTGCGCCTACCCTGAAACCCGAGAATCGAAGCGAATTCTCTCCCCATATGATGCACGGCTCGTAAAGCACCCCGCGAATCCATTTCCTGAGTTCCACGAAGTTCTCGTTTTCTCTCACGAGATGCGAATTCGTGAGAAAATTTAAACATAAAATAGAATTCCCCGGTGCATATTACATCACTGGCGAACATATGGATCTTTAATTAACGATGGTTATCAATTATAATTAATTAAAATGAGGAGAGAGACAGTTTGGTCGGTGAAATCACCCATCGACGAGGGATATCCGTGCATATTAATATTTTAAAACGTCTTTCATACATACAGGGTGTCTCACCAAAAGTGGTCCTTTTTATATTTTTTAAACTAAAAAATATATATCAAATTAAATGGCTTAAATTGAATTCTATTATTAGTATAGTAGTCACTTCCAAAAGTTATCTGTGTTAACAAAAAGGAGAAGTATCCAATCAATCAATTGTTAATCGCAAATTACATAATTTTTCTTCGAAACAACTACGTGTTTTCTTTACACTTACAATTGATTCCTTTCATTATTTTGTACATAAAAGTATTAAGGTAAAGTAATCGAAAAATGAATATTTTACAAGATATTTTATGATTTATGTAAAATTAAGAAATGATTTCAAGCCTTCTAACTCGGAAAGTACTTAATGAAAACTACCTTAATTATAGTGTTTTGGAAAGCTCTCGAGATAAGCTACAAGAATATGTAATAAAAAATAGGAAGTTCCATTTAAAAAATTGAAGGTGACCTTCACGTGACCTTCAAATAACTTTTCAAGGTCAAACCAATGACATCATCTTATGGCCCCCTTCAAGCCATACAACTTTCGACCGAGGCATTTTCCGCTATCGCCTCTACCTGAGGAGATATTCCCTTAATTATTAAAATGGCCCACCCTGTATACTTGTTACTATCTACTTTTTTCAGGTTGAAAGATAAAAGTAGGTGGCCACTTTTGATGGGACATCCTGTACATAAGTGTACATGTCTGGCACGTTCGGATTTATCACAAATCACGACCGCAAATGGCCCTGGAGATCGCTGCTATATCGATCCCCAGCAGAAATGTCATCGACACGCTCTTAACCCCGTTGTTAGTATCCGCTATCTCCACGGATTCGAAGCAGCTTCCGTTATACTAAGTTGAAAGGCGAGCGTACACGAGCGCATACCACCTTGATGCATAGCACATAAGAACGCATACGTGCGCACGGCCAGTATTGTGTTACGTATCTCGTGTACGTATGTACGTGTTGTGATCCAGAAACGGTGGGGGGTGAGTGTGCATCGTCAAACGGTATGTTAGTTCACCGGTTTCAGACCCGCCGTTGATACGTGTGTTAGCTTCAACGTGCGTATCTCTGACAACTGATCTAAACTGTCCCTCGGAGGGGACACGTACTTGAGTATTTATAGAGCCTCTCTAGGTGTATTTATATTGAAACAAATGGGAAATTATATATAACGCGAGCTCTCTCTCCTTCGGGAAGACTTCGGAAGCTCATCGATTGTAATTAATCGGAGGAGGATAGAAATAGTTCGGTCGATGAAAACAACAACGTTGGTCGGTGGTTAGAGATCTCCTCTGGCGTGCAGATCTCCTCTTAGTTACAGTTAAGCCGGGAGTCGGCGTCTAGTCTTACAAAAGGCGGTATATATCTTCCTTACAACGCGGTAGGTCTTAGCACGGTCAACTAGCAACCTAATGCACCATTCGTCCTCGTCGCGAACTCTGCATCATTGCCCTGCACAAAACATCGCCATACGTAACGCACGTGTGTACCTATCTCGCTCGAAAAGGTACTGTTTGCGAGTTAACGTCATGGGAATTGATAAATTTTTCAAACTGCTTTAATGCCTCAGGCATTTAATAAAATCTATTGATCTCTCTCGATTTTGCAAATATTTTTTAAAATACAAAAAAAACAGGAAATTTGTTGAATTTATTTTTATCTCTCTCTCTCTCTCTCTCTCTCTTTTTTTTATATCTCGAAAGTAAAATTAATTAATTAATCGAATATCGATTGGAGGCTAAATCTTCGAAGCTTTTAAATAATTGTCTTTCAATAAATTTTCTATCAAAATTTCCCGAGAAATTTATACGTAACACAAAAGCAATGTTTCATTTTTGCGTTAATCAAAATTTAATATCCGTGAAATTACTTTTTCCGGAAAAACGATTTATATTTAATTTATCTGTAGCAAATAATAAAAGCGTATAACGTCATCATTTTTTTCAACAATAAAGCAATCTAGTATATCGGTTCACGTATTTAACTCATTTTCACAGACCTCGTTACACGATTTACAGAATGATTCGTTTTCTTTGATTACAAAAATAAAAAAGGGTGTTTTGTTCAAAATAAATAAATAAACGAATAAATAAATAAACGAGTAAACGAATAAACGAATAAACGAATAAACGAATAAACGAATAAACGAATAAACGAATAAACGAATAAACGAATAAACGAGTAAACGAATAAACGAATAAATGAGTAAACGAATAAACGAATAAATGAGTAAACGAATAAATGAATAAACGAATAAACGAATAAACGAATAAACGAATAAACGAATAAACGAATAAATGAATAAATAAATAAATAAATAAATAATAAATAAATAATAAATAATAAATAATAAATAAAAAATAAATAAAAAATAAATAAAAAATAAATAAATAAATGAATGAATTTAATATAATTATCGTTTGTCATCGTTTATATCTCTTCCCCTCCCCCCTCTATATCTCTTTTTCCTATATATTCCCCGGTACAGTTTTACGAAACATCCCTTTTGTGACTGTAAGCGGATCTCGAATACAAACGCGCGGATTCCTTCGATTCATTCTACGGAAAGCAAGAATGGTGCACGTGCGCTATTTGATAAAACCGAGAGATCCTGCCACCAGTACTTTTTCCCATGCATGCGCTCGTGAACAAAGCTTCAAGATATACCGTGAAGGCGGATGGGATGGCAGAAATGTATAAGAGAAGGTAATATAAAACGGGCGCGGCCGGCTACGGAAATGCGGATTACAGTATGGAATGCAATTTAAAGTGCGCAAACGTAATTATTACCCTCGTCGGTTTTATCACTGTCACGGTAAATAATTCAGCACATATTTCGCGCGTATCTAATCATTTCTCTCCATCCCCGCGAAAAGTTTTGCGGTTGTATTATGTCAGCGAAATGTATAACAAGAGCTCGCTTAGAACGAAGTTAAAAGCTCGGTATTTCCGGATTAATATAACTATAACGAGAGAAAAATATTGTTCGTGAAATATATGGGTTTCTTGTGCAGAAGTCAATTTTTAACTTCCTTCTACTTTTATGCTTCGAATTTTTCAATCTTACAAGTCTATTATTTTGATAATTGCGATATTATATTGATAAGTATCATCAATAAAAAATATTTATACTTTTTAATAATTATTTGTACGTATGTAGTTATTTTTCTTTCAATTATGTCGCTAATTTCCGTAGCACAAAACTTTGTTTAGAACAAAGTTAAATCTTACAATCAGTGTTTTGAACGAATTAATCATTATAACGAGAGAAAAATATTTTTCGTGGAATAGAGAAATCAATTTGCAATTTGTTCGTATATTTTTACGCCTCAAATTTTTCAATATTATTTTGCAAATCTATTATTTTTATAATTACGATATTATATTATAGATATGATACGATAAGAATAATTACATATAAATAGTTTAAATTTGCATATATTAATTTTATCGTTATTTTTCCTTCGATTATTATTACGCTAATTTTTGTAGTATAAACTTTGCTGAAAATAAATATCAGCATTTCTAATGAATTCACCGCTTTAATAAAATAATTTTTGTGAAATACATTTCTCAGAGGAATCAATTTGTTCCTATTTTCACGCTTCAAACTTTTCGAAAAATTTATTACAAATCTTTTATTACAAATCTATTATTTTTATAATTGTAATACTATATTACAGAAGTATATCATTATAGAATTTTATTACAACATCATTTAGTCATTACAAATAATTTAAATTTATATATGCAATTTTATTTATATATTATTTTTATAATTGTGACATTATATTAGAAGTACAATATCATTACAAAGAATTATTACATTATTTAAATTTGCATATACATTATTATTTTTTCTTTCAGTTATTACATCGCTAATTTTTGTAGCGCAAAATTTTGCTTAGAACGAGATTAAAAATCTTAGTATTTCGAACGAATTAATTACTCTAACGAGAGAAAAATATTTTTCGTGGAATACGCATTTCTTAGAGAAATTAATTTTCACAATTTCTTCATATTTCTCTCTCTCTCTCAAACTTTTTAATATTACATAATTAATTTTATTATTGCGATATTATATCATTATGAAAAATAATTACACTATTTAAATTTGCATGTACATAATTTTATCCTTGTTTTTCTTTCAGTTATTACATCGCTAATTTTTGTAGCGCAAAACTTTGCTTAGAACGAGATTAAAAATCTTAGTATTTCGAACGAATTAATTACTCTAACGAGAGAAAAATATTTTTCGTGGAATACGCGTTTCTTAGAGAAATCAATTTTCATAATTTCTTCATATTTCAAACTTTTTAATATTACATAATTAATTTTATTATTACGATATTATATTATTATGAAAAATAATTACACTATTTAAATTTGCATGTACATAGTTTTTTAATTGTTTTTCTTTCAGTTATTACATCGCTAATTTTTGTAACGCAAAATGTTGCTTAGAACGAGATTAAAAATCTTAGTATTTCGAACGAATTAATTACTCTAACGAGAGAAAAATATTTTTCGTGGAATACGCGTTTCTTAGAGAAATCAATTTTCATAATTTCTTCATATTTCAACCTTTTTAATATTACATAATTAATTTTATTATTGCGATATTATATCATTATGAAAAATAATTACACTATTTTAATTTGCATGTACATAGTTTTTTCATTGTTTTTCTTTTAGTTACTACATCGCTAATTTTTGTAACGCAAAACTTTGCTTAGAACGAGATTAAAAATCTTAGTATTTCGAACGAATTAATTACTCTAACGAAAGAAAAATATTTTTCGTGGAATACGCGTTTCTTAGAGAAATCAATTTTCACAATTTCTTCATATTTCAAACTTTTTAATATTACATAATTAATTTTATTATTGCGATATTATATCATTATGAAAAATAATTACACTATTTAAATTTGCATGTACATAGTTTTTTCATTGTTTTTCTTTCAGTTATTACATCGCTAATTTTTGTAACGCAAAATGTTGCTTAGAACGAGATTAAAAATCTTAGTATTTCGAACGAATTAATTACTCTAACGAGAGAAAAATATTTTTCGTGGAATGCGCGTTTCTTAGAAAAATCAATTTTTACAATTTCTTCATATTTCAAACTTTTTAATATTACATAATTAATTTTATTATTGCGATATTATATCATTATGAAAAATAATTACACTATTTAAATTTGCATGTACATAGTTTTATCCTTGTTTTTCTTTCAGTTATTACATCGCTAATTTTTGTAACGCAAAACTTTGCTTAGAACGAGATTAAAAATCTTAGTATTTCGAACGAATTAATTACTCTAACGAGAGAAAAAATATTTTTCGTGGAATGCGCATTTCTTAGAAAAATCAATTTTCATAATTTCTTCATATTTCAACCTTTTTAATATTACATAATTAATTTTATTATTGCGATATTATATCATTATGAAAAATAATTACACTATTTAAATTTGCATGTAAATAGTTTTTTCATTGTTTTTCTTTCAGTTATTACATCGCTAATTTTTGTAGCGCAAAACTTTGCTTAGAACGAGATTAAAAATCTTAGTATTTCGAACGAATTAATTACTCTAACGAGAGAAAAATATTTTTCGTGGAATGCGCATTTCTTAGAAAAATCAATTTTCATAATTTTTTCATATTTCAACCTTTTTAATATTACATAATTAATTTTATTATTGCGATATTATATCATTATGAAAAATAATTACACTATTTAAATTTGCATGTACATAGTTTTTTCATTGTTTTTCTTTCAGTTATTACATCGCTAATTTTTGTAGCGCAAAACTTTGCTTAGAACGAGATTAAAAATCTTAGTATTTCGAACGAATTAATTACTCTAACGAGAGAAAAATATTTTTCGTGGAATGCGCATTTCTTAGAAAAATCAATTTTCATAATTTTTTCATATTTCAACCTTTTTAATATTACATAATTAATTTTATTATTGCGATATTATATCATTATGAAAAATAATTACACTATTTAAATTTGCATGTACATAGTTTTTTCATTGTTTTTCTTTCAGTTATTACATCGCTAATTTTTGTAACGCAAAACTTTGCTTAGAACGAGATTAAAAATCTTAGTATTTTGAACGAATTAATTACTCTAACGAGAGAAAAATATTTTTCGTGGAATGCGCGTTTCTTAGAAAAATCAATTTTTACAATTTCTTCATATTTCAAACTTTTTAATATTACATAATTAATTTTATTATTGCGATATTATATCATTATGAAAAATAATTACACTATTTAAATTTGCATGTACATAGTTTTATCCTTGTTTTTCTTTCAGTTATTACATCATACGTTAATTTCCTAACTAATTATGCTTCGTGAAAGAGTATAAACCTTATATTTCCGCAATTGATGCTTCCGTAAAGCATGCTTAAGTGCCCTTTCGCATCCTTATGTAGCATTTAGAGTAAGACGAGAGCTTTCAAGTGGAGAAGAGCAGAAGAGTTTCGAGATATAAGGGTAATGCGACGCTAAAAAACGCTACTGAGAGTAGAAAACTTTTCCGCGTTGAACCAAATTTATTTTCCTACGTAGGGAGATCCAGTTATAATCTCTGCATCGCGCCGAGATTGTGGACTATGCCGGGGATGCAAAGTGAGCTCTGTGGTTTGTCGTTGCGAGAAACTGATTTACATAACATTTTGCATTACACGATTGCGTTTTTAAAGTTATATCATCTTCCCATCCGCGATCCAAGGATAACTATAATTGATTATTGGGAGTTTCTACACAATAAAAAAAAAACTGCAATAATTTTCGCTCGCCGCATTATTTTTAAATTGATATTTAATTCAATTTGAACGACGATGGAAAATATTTAATTAATTACTTTCGGACACGTAAAATTTTTGTAAAAGTGGCCATGTGTCACGTAGATTTTAATTCCGCGCGAGCATAAAATTTCCCACATTTTCCAGGAGGAAGTAACGAGAAATCAACTATCTGGAGTAAAATCCGCTTTTAGAATCCCGGGACCGATTTTATCTACTTACGATGCACGGTTGAGTCGCGATAGCGTCGAAAGAAAAAAGTCTACGGAACTCGCATACGTGTAACTATTTATAGCCTTGTGAGACGCTGTCTCTCCGGAGACGAGCTATGATTTTTCGAGGAGGAAAAAATCAGGGGCGGCAGAAAATAGATGTCGTGGGTCAGGTCGACAATTAGAGCATCCGCGGTCGGCGAAGAGAGAGAGAGAGAGAGAGCTCGACAAAAATATATTCCAACAAATTGACTACACCCGTGCGTGCACGGCCGACTGCCATCGGAAATTGGGACACGTGAAAGCGTTTAGCTCGTCCCGCGGACGGAATTTCCAGATTCTCGGTATAACGTGATTGATGAAGATGCTCTCTTCCTCGCGAGCGAGCCTCCCTTTTCGTCCCCGCGAATTGCTTAAATCTGGAGGGGCGATAGATCTCCCTTTTGAAGGCACTTCCCCCCGTTTCCGCGTCGCGATCTGTCAAACGTCTCACTTACAGCTTGATGAATATAGTTTGATGAATATCCGAACGATGCAAGATGTAAAATTGAATAGAATTTGTGACTTGAGTTTTCATTTTTTTTTTTATATTATTTGGATTTTATTTGTATTGATATTTTATTATACAATTTATGTTATTTATGTATATTTATATACATATATTATTTTTATATATTTATATTATTTATTAGGGTGGTTTCAAAGGAGTGAGTTCAAAAACATGATAAAAACTTTCTATATAAAAAATTAAAAAATATTTGAAAATATTTAAATAAAATTATTTATTAGGGTGGTCAGAAAGATGGCACTACTGGTATATATCGAGGTTATTTTCAGTTAATCTCTTGGAAGAACGATGCAAGATGAAAAATTGAATATAATTTGTGACTTGAGTTTTTATTTTGTTTTTTATATTATTTACATATTATTTGTATTGTTTTGTTATTACACAATTTATATTATTTATGTATATTTATATACATATATTATTTTTATATATTTATATTATTTTGGATTTTATTTGTATTGTTTTGTTATTGCACATTTTATATTATTTATGTTATTTATATACATATATTATTTTTATATATTTATATTATTTACTAGGATGGTTTGAAAAGTCCGTGCAAAGTCGAAAAGATGACACTACTGGTGCGTATCGAGGATATTGTTAGAGGTTTTTGTTGGCATCAACATTATTCCCTCTACTTTTTGGGAAAATGTCGTGTAATCACTTGTTCTCGAATATGAAAAAATGGCTGCTGCGAAGGAGATTTTATTCAAACGAGAAAATGATTGCGAAAACGAATGTCTTTTGCAGAATTGAATCAATTCTATTATTTAAAAGGAATCAACAAACTGGAGCAGCGTTGGACAAAGTTGGATAAATCTAAAAGGAGACTACGTTGAAAAATAAAAAAAATTAGATTATCCCAAAAAATTAAGTAGTTTTCATTTTTGCATAGACTTTTCAAACCACCCTAGTATATTACTCATACATATACAGGGTGTCCCGAAACTACCGCTCAATATTTTAAAGGTAGATTCTCTGGCCAATTTCAAAACGATTTTTCCTCAGCGAAAATGTCGAGGCACTAATAGTTTTCGAGTTATAAATGATTGAAAATAATGGTTTTTCGCAAATTAAGCCTTATGGGAATAAAATATTAATAAAATCACATTCTTTAGTTAATTTTAGGTAGAGTTTACTTTAATAGAATTTTAATTTAAGGCTTAGTTAGAAAGATACATCATGACAAAAATTAGGAATATGCAAAAAATAATGATCTTCTTCGGCATTTTCGCTGAGGAAAAATCGTTTTTAAATTGATCAGAGAATCTATTTTTAAAATATTGAGCGGTAGTTGCGGGACACCCTGTATATATATATATATATATATATATATAAAAATATTATTTTTATATTATTTTATTATTATTATATTATTTATATATTTTATATATTTATTATTATTATTATTTATTTTTTATTTTTATATATTTTATATATTTATTATTATTATATGATTAGTATTATTATATTATATTATTTTATTATTTTTATTATTCTTATATTATTTTACATTATATATATTGTTAGCTATTAAAATTGCAATTAATATACATAAAAATATATTTTATATATATATGTCAATAAATGCATGTCTCTAGAGAGAGAAAGAGAAAGAGATGTAACAATTTAAGTGTCCGAGAAGTCATCTCTGTATGAATATTTCCGCATGATATGCTTAATAAGTTCGAAATACCCGAGCACTTTGCGATGGAAACTTGGTTCCGAAACTGCATTCAGAAGAAGATATCTCGTCCAGATATTCACCGATTAAGTTAATCTTAGTTTTATTGTTTCTTAGCTTCCGGTCGTATGCGCGTCTGGGAAGTTTCGTGAATTTTCCGGAAAATTCGCCGCACATTCTTTATGCACTTATAACAAAAAGCTCTTCGTTCTTTCAATCGTTCGTGCAATCATTTATTTCAATTGCTCTCCCATATTCCTATATTTTATATATTCTACATCTTATAACATTTTTTTTTCTCGACGTTAATATTATCAAAGGAAGATTAATAACAAATTAATCACAAATTAATCACAATTAATAACAAATTTTAATAGATGCTGCAAGATTATGCTTATCACACATATTTTTGAAATCATTATGAATAAAATGAATTATTTGAAATTATTATTATTAAATGAGAAAATTATATTTCGTTGATTACATCAGATACAATTATTCCAATTTTTGCTGACATTTTATTCTTGAAGAGAAATCACTATAAATCGGTCCAGGGAATAAATAGCGACCGATGTCGAGCAGCAGATGTTGAGACAATTGTATCTCTATCCAGGGGAAACCTAGTTAATCACGGTATCAAGTATATATTTGTTCCACGAGTTGTCGTCTGTCGCGATCGGAGTACCACCATATCTCAAAGTCACATTCGATTCACGTTGAGCAACGAATGGACAAGGCGATAATCGATCGAGCGTCATCCGAGAATCGTTGTACGGAGAGCCTGAGAGCGAAACGTATCACGGCGCGAAACCGTGGTCCGATGAAAGACGGATTACTGGAGCTGAAATCTAATATACGGTCGCCACAGTCGCCATTCGGACATTGATGCCATTGAGACTTGCTGCACATTGCGAAATTTCCAAATTAAGTTGCTGCGAAACTCAACGAAAATGTATGGATTGCTGGAGTAACTACTACTCTCGATTATCGGAAAGCAATAAATTCGAAATTTATCAATTTTAATATTAAATATGTTAAAGGAATATTGATAAAATATTGGACAGATTGGCAATATATGTTACTATCTTTGCGCATAATATTTACTAACAACCAATTTCCATTCTAATGAAAATTATTCGATCCAATCTTTTGCGGTATAAAAAGTTGATATTTTTTTTGATTGATATTTTTAGAATTTTTTTATATATTTTTATGGTCATGTTTACACAGTAAAAAATTTTGTATTAAATTTAACATATTTCACATGTCCCAATTTATCCACTCTAATTTTAATGTTAATTTAACAGAAGGCGAGTATGTAAATAAATAACACAAGTAATATGTTTAAAAATTAACACAAAAGTGTAACACTTAAATTTTATCTGGAAATAAAGTTTATGTTAAATTAACATATTTATAATGTTAAATATGTTAAAGGAATATTGATAAAATATTGGAGAGATTGGCAATATATGTTACTATCTTTGCGCATAATATTTACTAACAACCAATTTCCATTCTAATGAAAATTATTCGATCCAATCTTTTATAAAAAGTTGATATTTTTTTTTGATTGATATTTTTAGAATTTTTTTACATATCTTTATGGATGTCATGTTTACACAGTAAAAAATTTTGTATTAAATTTAACATATTTCACATGTCCCAATTTATCCACTCTAATTTTAATGTTAATTTAACAGAAGGTAAGTATGTAAATAAATAACACAAGTAATATGTTTAAAAATTAACATAAAAGTGTAACACTTAAATTTTATCTGGAAATAAAGTTTATGTTAAATTAACATATTTATAATGTTAAATATGTTAAAGGAATATTGATAAAATATTGGAGAGATGGGCATATGTTACTATCTTTGCGCATAATATTTACTAACAACCAATTTCCATTCTAATGAAAATTATTCGATCCAATCTTTTGCGGTATAAAAAGTTGATATTTTTTTTGATTGATATTTTTAGAATTTTTTTACATATTTTTATGGATGTCATGTTTACACAGTAAAAAATTTTGTGTTAAATTTAACATATTTCACATGTCCCAATTTATCCACTCTAATTTTAATGTTAATTTAACAGAAGGCAAGTATGTAAATAAATAACACAAGTAATATGTTTAAAAATTATCACAAAAGTGTAACACTTAAATTTTATCTGGAAATAAAGTTTATGTTAAATTAACATATTTATAATGTTAAATTTAATTAAAAGAAAATGTTATTCTTACATTTTTATGATAAATAACAGAAGAGATATGTCGATTTAACATATGGAAACTGTTATAGAGAGAAAAATAACACAACTTATCTGTTCATTTTAACTTATTTCATCAAAAATTCGTGCACTTACATATTAATTGTATTATTTTAACTCTTAGAAACGGTGAATATTAACTCAACGCAGAAATGTCAAAATAACACTACGATAATATGTTACATTAACATAAGAGTATGTTAAAAATTTAACACAAAAATTTTTACACGAGAAAATTTCAACAGAAATACAAAATGTTTTTTACCGTGTAAGTATATCAATATTTTCAAGTCGTGGATATTTAATTTTGAATATAAGTGAATAAATCAGATTTAATTTTATAGAATATTTATGAGATATCAAGCCTATAATTTTGTTTTATAAAATTATAAGATTGAAAAATAACGAAGTAATGTTAAAATTAGATATTTCATTTTCGCTAAAAAAATTTGTTCATTTCTTGAAGGTCAGAAAAAATAATAATTATTAATTTTTTAAATTCCACTTATTAATACTATCCCTTAAAGAGATGTTCTCTTTCCGAAAAAAATTGAAGTTATCCATCCATTAATTCTCAAGACACCTATCACATCAACTTTACAAACAGTGTTTTGAAAAAAAAAACGCGTTTGAAGTTTCGTAGACTTTCTACCCTATTCAAAGTCTGAACTCCGTCAATTTTGCGAATTTTTCGATAAAATGCAAACGACATATTCCTCGAACATCACACTTTCGGGAAGTGTAAAAAGAAATCGATTCCACCAAATAATAGACCGGATCTTTAATCCGTTAATTCTTTCGGAATTTTCAACATTTCTGAAACTTTTACGGGAGGAAAAAAACGAAACTACTTGTTATTGCATGTGCTACGAGAGAGCCCTTCATCCTGTTCCGTGTTCGCCACTTACGACCAGACAACGTCGTCTTCGTTCCCGCGAACGACGCGATGCAACGCCTTAAACCGTGCGCGCGTTGGCGTTTAAACTGAAATTTATCATCCGCGGCAATTTCACGGGATCTTATCCTTTTCGAGGGCACGAGGTGCTCCATATCCGTCGTAGCTGCGGTCCGCCCTCGCGTGGCATGAATAAAACATCCATGTTGAACGTACGCCTCTGTTTCACAGCGCCATCCTAACGATTTCATACGCTTTTCGGCGTATGTATGACGCCTCGAAATCAGCATGAATCGTCGTAAATTTTGCTGGTAATAAATCTCCCGATCTTTGCGAGTTAATCGGAATCCGTTAATCGAGTCCGCGACGATAAGAGTAGGTAAGAGCGATATTTTCACGCAGAGAAAATTATTTTGCACAAAGACATGGATTTTTTAAATTAGGGTTGCATAAGACTCAAGACAAGACAGTATTCGTAAAAATTGTATAAAAATTGTAAAATTGTATAAAAATTGTATTGATATTGAAAATTTTGAAAAATTTAAATCTTGTCTTGGTCTTGAGTGAATTGATAGCAAAAATCTCGTCTTGTATTGTCTTGTCTCGATTTTATTAACCATTTTTTATCTAATATTAAAAAATTATTTAAATAATATGTAACATAATTTTTGTAATAATTTGAATTAATTATTAATTTTTGTAATAATTTGAATTAATTATTACTATTGTATTATATTTTAATTATAATTATTACTTATAATTATTAATTATAATTTTAATTATAATTATTATTATTAATTATAATTATTACTATGTAATCGATATAAATACCGTCTATTTACTTAAAAAAATATTTATTGTTTCATGGAAAACAGAAATTAATAATTATTTACAGGCTCCAAGAGAATGTGCAGATAAATATTTTGGAGTGATAAAAAAATCAGGTTCATATTTATTTCACATTGTCAAAAATGGTCCGAACATTTTAAATTCAACTGCCTCGTAGAAAGATTTTTTTCAATAGAAACTCTAACTATGTCAAAAAATAGAACCAAATTACAAAATAAATCTTTAAAAGCACTAATGTGCATCAATTCCTGGGTGAAATACTCTTTAATGTCTAAAATTTGCAAGTTTGATTTCTAATTTATAAAAATATTATATTGTATTAATATTAAATGTTTTTAAATTTATCAATATAAATGTTTTTATTAAATAAAATTTTTTGAAATTCGTATATAGTGATTTTTTTTCATTTACAAATATAAATATTTTAGTTTTTTTTTTTGAGAACCGATAATCTTGATAAGACTAATAATCTTGACAGTCTTGATATTGTCTTGATAACTAAAATTATTAAAAATCTTGTCTTGATTTTGTCTTGAAATTCAAAACAAGACAAGATAATATCAAGAATAATTTTGATGTCTCGTGCAATCCTAGTTTTAATTTATGATGGAATTTTAATGTTCTTCTTGATACTTGAACATTAATATTTATATTCGCAAACATTGTTGAAACGCAATGATTACGGGAATAATGTATTCTTACAAGAATGCGCAATAAGAAATGAAATAAAAAAAAAAAAACAATTTTGCTACACACAGTATATTCAATGTATTAGTAAAAAAGGTTTCATATTATCAATAATTCTGCAACGTATACAAGTTTCTGTAGCGTATAATCTGCTCCTCATTTCTCTTCTGTCTCTCGAGAGAGCCTTCTCTCCACTTGAATTAATAAAAAAGGGCAGAGAGAGGTTGTTACAAACGTAATCAGGAAATTTCAAATTCCAGACAAAAATCTTATACATCGTAGCACGTTAGAAAGAAGACGCTGAAAGACCTGTGCTAAGGTTCCGTCTTTACGACATGGATTTACGAGACGCTTAACGATCTCCGATAGTGAAAAAAGGACGTTTAACAGCTAAAAATAATATACCATTTCGTTTCTTTATCGTTGCGACAAGAAGGAATCGTCAGATTTTAGATAGAAAATAATTATAAGATTTCATCAAAGCTTGCAATGATTCACAATAAAACAGTTATATTAATAAAAGAACATAAATGCAATAGGAAAAATTCTAAAACAGACGCACGTAAATCTGTGAAAGAAAGTTTCAATATTGATTTTTCTGTCCTCCTTCTTTTCATTTTTCTTTTCATATATTTTTTTCTCTCTTATCAAGAAGTAATGTAGGGCAATTAGTTTGAATCGGCTTAAAATTTTATTCGATAAGAAAGTGAGGTACATAATTTATACCAAATAATAATTTACACAACTTGTTTTTATTTATAAAAAAATTTATTATAACTAAAAAAATTTATAAAATAATTTCCGATATAATTTTGATATTTCTGATTGATTTTACAGTTGCTAAATTTACAATAAAAATATCTTTTCATTTTTGTATATTTGCTCAGGCGCGAAGATAAAAATTAAATAGAAGAATTCACTTTTTTATTCATTTGAAATTACATTTGAAATTATTCTTTCTTATTTCAATTTTGACATTTAGTTATAATCATAAATATATCAAGATTACATATAAAAAATAGAAAATCAGAAAAAGAGAGGGAAACAGATCGATTAAAATTATTGATAATTATAAATTATTTAAAACTTAATTATTTATAATTAAAAATTTTATAATTATTTATAAATATATTTTATTCTTGTATTTCTATAAGATTATCCTGTATCGTGTATTTATTCGAATCGATATTTTTTTTTAATATTTATTTTAAATAAAATGCAGTTTCTAGGACAACATGAAAACGCACAGTAAGAAAATTTTACATTGACGTCTCGTTCCACGAATATCATCCAAGACCTTGAAGTGATTATGAGTTACGTAAAACATGACGTTGAACGTGGTCTCCGCAGCACAAAGCTGGACCGCTTCCAGACAGCATTTTGTGCCACCCCCTTCCTTCCCTCCTCCCTTTCTTTTCAACTTCCATGCCATTTTTACACGAGAGTCATTGCCTTCTTTGGCCTCCTACATCCGCCCGACGAGAGAAGCATTCGGAAAACTCGGTTTCCTCCTTTCATTACTTATGTCCAGCGACCAGCAGCTCCCGGTTATCGAGCGCCCGGTAAGGACGATCGTGACTCCATGGAGTGGAATTACTTGAGCTTATTATGTCGGCTGCAACTGCACCGTAGACGTTATAACAACCCGTTACCTTTTGTGTCCCGATCTCAGCTTTCGCTATTATAGGACCGGACCTTTTTACGGCATTGGTCTTATATCTTACGAACGGACTTATATATCCTTTTATTTTTCTCTTATAACCCACATTTGTTTAGCATTATTTTTGAATAATATATTATTGTAGAAGATAGCTTATTTTTATATACATTGATGTGGAATAAAATTGTAAAATATTCTTTCTCTCACGTTTGGCGGCTATAAAGTGTATGTAATGTTATTTTTTAAAATTTATTTTTATTAATTAGGGTTGCACAAGACCCAAGACAAGACAATATTCGTAAAAATATTGTATTGGAAATTTTCAAAAATTTAAATCTTGTCTTGGTCTTGAGTGAATATTGATAGCAATAATCTCGTCTTATATTGTCTTGTCTCGATTTTATTAACAATTTTTTATCTAATATTAAAAAATTATTTAAATAATATGTAACATAATTTTTATAATTTTTATAATTTTTTTTTATAATATAATTTGAATTAAATATTATTGTATTATATTTTAATTATAATTATTACTATGTAATCGATATAAATGCCGTCTATTTACTTAAAAAAATATTTACTGTTTCATGGGAAACAGAAATTAATAACTATTTACAGGCTCCAAGGGAATGTGCAGATATAAGTATTTTGGAATGGTGAAAAAATCAGGTTCATAATTATCCCATATTATCAAAAATGGCTCATTTTAAGTTCAATTGCCTCGTCCGTACCAGTAGAAAAAGTTTTCTCGATAGAAACTCTAACTATAAATGTCAAAAAATAGAACCAGATTACAAAATAAATCTTTAAAAGCATTAATGTGCATCAATTTCTGAGTGAAATGCTCTTTAATGTCTAAAACTTGCGAATTTGATTTCTAATTTATAAAAATGTTATATTGTATTAATATTAAATGTTTTTAAATTGATTAATATAAATGTTTTTATTGAATAAAATTTTTTTAAATCCGTATATAGTGATTTTTTTTTCATTTACAAATATAAATATTTTAGTTTTTTTGAGAACCAATAATCTTGACAAGACTAATAATCTTGACAGTCTTAGTCTTGGTATTGTCTTGATAACTAATTAAAAATCTTGTCTTAATCTTGTCTTGAAATTCAAAACAAGACAAGACAATATCAAAACTTGGTATCTTATGCAACCCTATTATTAATAACGTATATAAATAAAACATAAAATTACAATAAATTTAGAATTATGTAAAATGATATAATTTAACGTTATAATAAATAAATAAGTTCGAACTTACGTGTTTTGCGCATTTTACCTTTTTTCTGAAATAAGGTTCAAAATCGATCGAACGACTCCTCGATTTTACTTATTAAGACATCCTTCTCGTAAAAGGATCCCCGTTATATGGGATAAATTGGAGAGGCAATATTGAAAGTTTTTCTTGCTGAAAAACTCACAAATTGTCACAAATGTCGTAGTGGATAGTACTTTTTTTCGTTATTCAGAGATTGCACCTGTGCCGGCACGTAACCGAACGTGATATCGGTACCGATGGACTCCGATTCACGTACCACCGAAATTATTGATGCGCGCAACGAGCTGATTCAGCCCGTGGAAATGGATGACGAGTCGACTTTCGTTACATTCGAGGCGACCACCTTAATCATCCTCCCAACAATAAAGATTAAATCGATCGCTACCGGACGCATCTACCCGCGAATGATGAAGCGAGGTGAGGTCGCGAGCGGATTTATCAGGCAAAATCGGGGAATATATTTTCTCGCCGATTGAGACGTATCGCATCGTGTTCCAGCGTGATAATAAATGAATGGCGGATAGGAGAGAAAGAGAGAGAGAGAAGATGAAAGACGGGTACAATAGCATGCAGTTATAATTATCAATTTAGATGCAAACACGGTTGGTATATTTTGTCAAAATTCCATTTATACATTCCGATGTGCAAGAATAATGGCGGAATGCATCCCTAATTGTATTTTTTTATCGCAATTTTCATTTGTATCTATGATCGAATAGCTTCTTTTGTAGTAAACTACAATACGGTACGTCAATGACGCGTATCTGTCAGTTTTATCAGCAGTCGTTATGCGTTTTATGAAAAAATATGTACGCGAAAGACTGGCATTTAATCTTTAAGTCTCGAGTTCGTTCAAGCGTGAAGATAGCGAAACACCGTCTTTTTCACCTGAAACATAAATAGGGATTTACTGAACAGACGAAACTGCAGTTATGGCTGTGTATGATGTACTGCGAGACATTACGATATTGCAATAGATATTTGTGTCGACTTTACGAGAGAGTTCCGTTGCTCGCAAGGCAAGGGAAGAAAAGGAAATTTACTTATAATATTCAAGATTTGCCGATACTATTAATTTGCAAATTGTTAAATTATTAATTTATTAATTCGGAAATTGCGATAGTAAGGAAACGTTCGATGATTAAACTGTCACTCGAATTTGGCTTCTTGCGAGAAGTTAAACTGACCGTATTTAACCCGCTCAACCTCTTATATGCTCGTTGCACGCAAATGTTCGCCAAGATAGACGAATACTTTATCTTAAAGGACATGCGGTTTCAAAGTAATTTGCGTCCGGGAAATTGCGAAACATTGGTTCTCGCCATTAATTATATCCGCTAATGAATCGAAACTGTCTCGCACATCGTGGGAGATACTTCGAAGCATTAAACACTCCAAAATGAGTAATGCAGCTTGATAAAATCTTAATTAAAGTATTCGAAAAGTTTTTCTATATTAAAATTTTTCTATATTTTCTATTTATATGTGTGTCCCATTTTAAACAAGGCAGCTGAATATTTTAAAAACTGGAGCTCGACGGACAAAAATGTCTCGGATAAAATTTATAGGGTTTTAAGAAAAAACTGGTGGTCGAAAACTTGAATTTTACTTATTTTCAAGATTATACGGATCTCAATCTTTTTTTAAATACAATCACCCTAATTCTTTTATCAATCGATTCTTTGAAATATTTGGCCTTTTCATAAAAAATTATGAAGATAAAAAGAAAAATTGAATAATATACGAAATTTTATATTTTAATTTGACAAAATTTTACATAAACTATAGATATATAAAATATCTCATACAATAGTTATATTTTTTATCTTGCCTCAATATTTTTAATGTACTAAATATAATGAAAGGAATTAATTGGTATAAAAAAAATACGTAATTTTTAAGAAAAAATGTAACTGTTTTTATAAATTCCTATTTTTTTTGTAAATTTGTGAATTATAATTTACATATTTGCTAAAACCATGTGAGAATCAATCTTATTTTTTTTAATAGGATCAATCTAATTTTTTTATATAAATCAATCTCTCGAAATATTTGACATAAAAAATTATAAGGATAGAATAGCAAAAAACTAAATAATTTACGATAATTTATATTTTAATTTGGCAAAATTGTGTATACGAGATTTTTCAAAACATATATATAAATAATAATAAATATTCCTTAATTAGAAAAAAAAGCAAATTCTATCTTTCTCACCAAGTCTTTTAAAATAAATTCAATCAGAAAAGTATGCTTAGGAAAAATACAAAATCCCAAAAAGATACAAAATCCTAAAAAAACACAGAACACACAGAACATTCCTAAAGAGATGATTTATTTTATTTGTTTGTTCAATAATAATATGTGATATACCTGAGACAAAATATTCGTTATTTCCAAGGGACGGCAGTATTCAAACTGGAGATTGGATTTCGTGCCAGATATAAGGCTACGTTTCTCGCGAATGCATGCTTGAATCGCATTATGCAGTCTGCATTATATTTGCATCAACTCGATCAACCATCACATATCTTGCATACCGGGTCGTCCGCGGGAAAATCGACGTACCGGATGCAACGTTTCAAATTAAACTTTGGAGAAACTTCAATAATCGATACACAGCGGTGCAACCTCGAGCGATCGCGTACTTTCATCAGATAGCAGATCTCATAAATTAGAGCTCGAAAAATCGAACGGTACCCATATGCTCGTAATTATCCATTATTACATATGCCATTGTACATTTTAGATGGAGATCTTATTCGCGTAAATTTCACATTCGCTTTATCTTTATTTATTATTTTTTATTTATTTATTATTAATATTTATTATTTATTATTTATTATTTATTATTTATTATTTACTATTTATTATTTATTATTTATTATTTATTATTTATTATTTATTATTTATTTTATATATTTATTACTTATTATTTTTTAAAATTATAATTAAATTTATTTAATTATTTCTCTTTCTCGGCGTTATTATAAAATAGTATGTATTATTAAATAACAAATATATATAATAAAAATCGCTCCTCGTACACAAATTCTACTCATTTGTTTCGCCCTGCGATTAAGTGTCCGAAAAGCACTTGGTGTACGTTCATTGTAATTGCACGAATTGTTAAGCAAATGATAAGGCGTGGTCTGGCCAGACATTTTTATTATCGTCCAAAAATTACCGTCCGGACGGCTAACACGAATCTGGAGATTTCTCGTGGGGCTCGAGCGCATATGTTGTCAGATAAATAATTCCACGTGGAAAGCTGTGCGTCGGGTAAATATACTTTCACACACACGCGTGATTCGCATTATCCTTTTTATTACGGATCGCCGGGATTATAAAATTAAATCTCCTTGCTTTACACTACTTCAAAAGTTAACTCATCGAATGCTATAAAAAAAAAGAAGATAAAACTGCGAGAGACAAAAATATACCAAAATAATTTTGCAAAACATTAAAGACGAAACATTCTCAAAGGTGCGATTTTAAGTCCAGTAATTGCCTCAGGAAGTTGATAGATTTGTTAAAAGATTAATATATCGTCACGAGAAAATTTAAAATTAAAGTTATTTTAAATTAAAATTATATCAAAAAAGTTATTTAAATAAAATTATATCAAAAAAGTTATTTTAAATTAAAATTACATGAGAAAAAAATTATCGATAAATATTAAAGATCCAATTAAATCTCCTTGCTTTACACTACTTCAGAAGTTAACTCATCGAATGCTATAAAAAAAGAAGATAAAACCGCGAAAGGCCAAAATAATTTTGCAAAACATTAAAGACGAAACATTCTCAAAGGTACAATTTTAAGTCCACAAATTGCATCAAGAAGCTGATAGATTTGTTAAAAGATTAATATATCGTCACGAGAAAATTTAAAATTAAAGTCATTTTAAATTAAAATTATATCAAAAAAAAGTTATTTTAAATTAAAATTACATGAGAAAAAAATTATCGATAAATATTAAAGATCCAATTAAATCTCCTTGCTTTACACTACTTCAGAAGTTAACTCATCGAATGCTATAAAAAAAGAAGATAAAACCGCGAAAGGCCAAAATAATTTTGCAAAACATTAAAGACGAAACATTCTCAAAGGTACAATTTTAAGTCTACAAATTGCATCAAGAAGCTGATAGATTTGTTAAAAAGATTAATATATCGTCACGAGAAAATTTAAAATTAAAGTCATTTTAAATTAAAATTATATCAAAAAAAGTTATTTTAAATTAAAATTACATGAGAAAAAAATTATCGATAAATATTAAAGATCCAATTAAATCTCCTTGCTTTACACTACTTCAGAAGTTAACTCATCGAATGCTATAAAAAAAGATAAAACCGTGAAAGGCCAAAATAATTTTGCAAAACATTAAAGACGAAACATTCTCAAAGGTACAATTTTAAGTCCACAAATTGCATCAAGAAGCTGATAGATTTGTTAAAAGATTAATATATCGTCACGAGAAAATTCAAAATTAAAGTCATTTTAAATTAAAATTATATCAAAAAAAAGTTATTTTAAATTAAAATTACATGAGAAAAAATTATCGATAAATATTAAAGATCCAATTAAATCTCCTTGCTTTACACTACTTCAGAAATTAGCTCATCGAATGCTATAAAAAAAAGAAGATAAACCCGTGAGAGGCCGAAATATACCAAAATAATTTTGCAAAATATTAAAGACGAAACATTCTCAAAGATGCGATTTTAAGTCCACAAATTGCATCAGGAAGCTGATAGATTTGTTAAAAGATTAATATATCGTCACGAAAAAATTCAAAATTAAAGTCATTTTAAATTAAAATTATATCAAAAAAAAGTTATTTTAAATTAAAATTATATGACAAAAAAAATTATCGATAAGTATTATATTATATTAAAGATCCAAATTTTTTTACATAAAATCTGCATAATCTAGAGATGTTTGTATTGTGTTTTGGCATTTCCGACTCAAGGAGCGTAGAGCGCGAAGAAATAAACTGCTTTATACAGGTTGTTTCTCTAATTCGATGGGATTACATTCAGAACTGACATTACTGTGAAAATCGAAGCTTGACAATTCCTTTATGTTATTACTCTAATCATGACGAAGACAAAGCCAGTTGTTTTGATGCTTGCTACTTGCATGCTGATGTATGTGATTTCTGTTGGTTATATGCACAAGGATCTCAAACGAGGAATCAATTAACGGTGTTACCTTAATAGTGCACATGTTCGAATAGTTAGGTTTAAGCTTCGTACGCTAACGAAGCAAAATTGTAGCTCAGCTCATCGATCCTAATATATCTGATCCTACCTCGAATACTATAAAGGAAAGTTCTTATCTTGAAAAAATCAAAGACATTATATTTGCATCGAGGGGCTTTAGATTTTTAGAAAAATTTAAATTTTGAGCAATTAAAAAACAAAAATAAACAAAAATTTTCCCATCTAAATATCTTTTTTCCTACATCTTTTACAAAAAAATGTTTCGCACAAAAGTTGTCGGATTTTATCAAGGACAGGTAGCAATATATCAATTTTAATTTCACTTTTTAAGAGTAATTATTACTTTTCTTAAATATGGAAAAATTCGACTATTTTTTTAACAAAAGTTGTAAATCTTGTTGAAATAAATTCAATTATATGTATTAGTTTAAGGGTTTTTTTCCCATAAGTCACATAATTTTTTAATTTTAAAATATTTTGTAAACATGTCGAGAGATACTTATACACAGAAAAAAAAGACATTCTTATTTTGAAAATATATTTAGTTTTAACATGGAAATCTTGAAATGAGATTATATCACGTTAATTTAAGAAAAATATAATTGTTTGAATAATTGCTTACTTGAATGAAGCCATTTTATATAGTTCGAGAAAAATATATTCTTATGATTTAAGATTTAATTTTCTTGAATGGAAAAGAAACAATGTTGGACAGAAAATAACATTTGTAAATCAAAGATTATAATTTTCTTAAAGTAGAATTAAATAATTATATATTCTTGAGATGACAATTACAATATTAAAATAAGACATAATATTGTTGAAATTTAAAATTATTAAATTCTTCTAAGAAGATTAGAAATTGTTGCATATATATGAAACAATGAACGTTAATTTATATAAGTTTTGATTTGACACTTCTTTTTTTTCTGTGTATAAATCCACAACTTTAAGTAAAGAAAAAAAAAATCGATTTCCATTAAAAAAAAGTGATGATTAATGAATTTCTCGAAAATGGTGCTGTAAACAAATTAATATCGCTGTCTTGTACTTTTCTTAAGAACATCTATCAAACAACTTTCGTGCAAATCATTTTTTTAAGGAGTAGGAAAAAAGATATTTAAGAGATATTATATTTATAAAATGGCTAATTTCTTATATTTTTACGAGAAGATTTTTATCTCGATTTGCATCCAATGTTTCACGCTCGTTGCGTTTCGCGGGTGTTATCCCCCCGTCCATAATTTACGGATTTAAACGCCTCGAGAAGCGAAGTTGCCAGGACAGATGGGTCTGCGTAGCCCTCCAGAAAGTTCGTCGATGTGCTTTCGTGCTCGTGAGCTAAGCGGCTCTTCGTTGCATACGCCGCAAACGTTCTCGCGAAACACGCCGCATCGTGACGTTATTAGAAGCGAATTTCGACGGCAAACAAGCCGCGGCCATAACGAGGATTTAATCACATTATAGGTACGATACGGCAAATACGTGTGCAAGAACTTCTGGGTTCATCGAGCGTTTATTTAACCTTTCACCTTGGCACGTCACTCGGCCGTGATAAGGATCCGAAAGCCACTGTCAAAGAAAATTAAATAAGAAATTTACTTGGCTTAAGGACGATTCTAAAGGACAGAAAGGGGATACTTGGCGTAATTAATGACGAGTGTTTTCCTAACGAAATTAAATTGAAATTTCATTATTAAAGATACTCCGAACACTCAAGATAGTTAAGAAGTAGAGTTGACTTTTCGATTAATTTGTGTTTTTTCCCTCTCGTCTCGTCGAAGGTCTAACGCAATATTTGTTTGCATACACAACACACGAAAAAATAGATACACGTGCTCAACGCAAAAAGTTTGTTAATATTTTTTTATTAAATTTAATCATTTTTACTGAACTTTTTATTTAAGAATTTTTTTATTATATTTCTCTATTATTATTTTTCACCGATTTTTTAATAAGTGAATACATATGATTCCTTATTGATAAAAACTGCAATCGTTCGTCTGTCTAAAAGCGCATTTTTAAATATATATCAAATTATATGCATCAAAGAGCAAAGCACTCGACGACAGATACACGTGTTCAACGCATCGCAAAAAGTTTGTTAATATTTTTTTATTAAATTTAATAATTTTTATTGAACTTTTTATTTAAGAATTTTTTTATTATATTTCTCTACTATTATTTTTCACCGATTTTTTAATAAGTGAATACATATGATTCCTTATTGATAAAAACTGCAATCGTTCGTCTGTCTAAAAGCGCATTTTTAAATATATATCAAATTATATGCATCAAAGAGCAAAACACTCGACGACAGATACACGTGTTCAACGCATCGCAAAAAGTTTGTTAATATTTTTTTATTAAATTTAATAATTTTTATTGAACTTTTTATTTAAGAATTTTTTATTATATTTCTCTACTATTATTTTTCACCGATTTTTTAATAAGTGAATACTGATTCCTTTGATAAAACGCGGGGGTTAATATTTTTTATTAAATTTAATAATTTTTGAACTTTATAGTTTTTCTTACTATTATTTTTCACCGATTTTTAATAAGTGAATACATATGATTCCTGATAAAACTGCAATCGTTCGTCTGTCTAAAAGCGCATTTTTAAATATATATCAAATTATGCATCAAAGGGCAAAGCACTCGACGACAGATACACGTGCTCAACGCATTGCAAAAAGTTTGTTAATATTTTTTTATTAAATTTAATAATTTTTACTAAACTTTTTATTGAATAATTTTTTTATTATATTTCTCTATTATTATTTTTCACCGATTTTTTAATAAAAATGAACAAAAATTTTCCTATCTAAATATCTTTTTTCCTACTTCTTTTACAAAAAAAATGTTTCGCGCAAAAATTGTTGGATTTTATCAAGGACAGATAGCAATATATCAATTTTAATTTCACTTTTTAAGAGTAATTATCACTTTTCTTAAATATGGAAAAATCGCTTTTTTTTAACAAAAGTTGTAGATCTTGTTGAAATAAATTCAATCATATGTATTAATAAGTGACTACATTGATTCCTTATTGATAAAAACTGCAGTCTAAAGCGCATTTTTAAATATATACAAATTATATGCATCAAAGAGCAAAGCACTCGACGACAGATACACGTGTTCAACGCATCGCAAAAGTAATATTTTTTATTAAATTTAATAATTTTTATTGAACTTTTATTTAAGAATTTTTTATTATATTTCTTACTATTATTTTTCACCGATTTTTAATAAGTGAATACATATGATTCCTTATTGATAAAAACTGCAATCGTTCGTCTGTCTAAAAGCGCATTTTTAAATATATATCAAATTATGCATCAAAGGACAAAGCACTCGACGACAGTACACGTGCTCAACGCACGCAAAATTGTTATTTTTTATTAAATTTAATAATTTTTACTAAACTTTTTATTGAATAATTTTTTTATTATATTTCTCTATTATTTTTCATCGATTTTTAATAAAAAGAACAAAAATTTTCCTATCTAAATATCTTTTTTCCTACTTCTTTTACAAAAAAAATGTTTCGCGCAAAAATTGTTGGATTTTATCAAGGACAGATAGCAATATATCAATTTTAATTTCACTTTTTAAGAGTAATTATCACTTTTCTTAAATATGGAAAAAATCGATTTTTTTTTAACAAAAGTTGTAGATCTTGTTGAAATAAATTCAATCATATGTATTAATAAGTGAATACATATGATTCCTTATTGATAAAAATTGCAATCGTTCGTCTGCTTAAAACCGCATTTTTAAATATATATCAAATGATACGCGTCAAAGAGCAAAGCACTCGACGACAGATACACGTGCTCAACGCATTGCAAAAAGTTTGTTAATATTTTTTTATTAAATTTAATAATTTTTACTGAACTTTTTATTGAATAATTTATTTATTATATTTCTCTATTATTATTTTTCACCGATTTTTTAATGAAAATGAACAAAAATTTTCCTATCTAAATATCTTTTTTCCTACTTCTTTTACAAAAAAATTTTACAAAAAAAAAGTTTCGCACAAAAATTGTTGGATTTTATCAAGGACAGATAGCAATATATCAATTTTAATTTCACTTTTTAAGAGTAATTATCACTTTTCTTAAATATGGAAAAAATCGATTTTTTTTTAACAAAAGTTGTAGATCTTGTTGAAATAAATTCAATCATATGTATTAATAAGTGAATACATATGATTCCTTATTGATAAAAATTGCAATCGTTCGTCTGCTTAAAACCGCATTTTTAAATATATATCAAATGATACGCGTCAAAGAGCAAAGCACTCGACGACAAGCGATGGCGCGAATCTAGTCGCAGTCAGTCTGTCATTCCTTTTCATGTACCACTTGATGTCGAGACACTCTTCGCTTCTTGATACGCGAACTCACGGCATGTAACGGAGAAGAAGAAGTGCGGTTTTCTCCCTTGACAAAAGTTTTCATCGCGGAAGGAGCGCGCGGGGCCGCCAGCGAGGAAAAGACCCGCGGGGTCTGAAAGCACGAACGAAAGACGACGTACGTAGAATAAATATTAATGCGACTGTTCCCTTCTTGCACTTTCCATCTGCTCCGTTTCAGTCCCGACGGCCGGATCTCCACGATCGAATTCTCATTGTTTCTTCCATCCTGCCTCGCGTCGCGCGCGGTTCTCCTCCATTTTTACGGCCTCGCGATGTGTGCCTGCAGCCATCGTGAATTGTGATCTTCCAGACTCGCGCGGCGCGATTTGCGATTTATCTCGCGAATTTTATTTTATCATCATACACGCAGCAACATGCTCGGATACATCGTCAACTGACGCCAAATAACAGAGTAAACAATCGTAAAAGCACCACCGGCTACCGAACTACCTATTGTAAAACAGAAGTTTGAAATGTTTTTGTGATTTATTGCTTCAGTACAATGGAATAAAATGAAAAGGGGTATATTTGATCCTACGAAACAGATTAAAACGATCGTAACTTGTTATGTAATGTAATTCTAGAATCAGATACGTTAACAAGTATGATGGTGGATTTTCATGATGATGATGATGTGGAAATTTTCTAGAAATATTATATTATCGCCATTAATCTGCTCTAATTATAACCTATGATTTAAAAGAAATATAGATAGATAGAAATGTATGTAAATATATATTAATACATGAATTCGTTTGCAATATTATTTTAATAATATTTTATTTTGTATATTTTAACTTATGGTTTTATTCCTTGTGAAATTTTTTACAATTTAATCTTTGAATATTTAAACTTTAGAATCTTTTAACACTTTCCATTTTTGAAACTTGTAATAAAGAGTAAAAAAATGTTAGTATCAAAAAATAGCAGACGCTTTAATTTTAAAATATTTGATTCGAGACTATCGCTTCTGTAAATTGTCTTGAATTCTCTCTTCTTACTTTTCGTAACGTGAAGATAGAAAATTTCTCGATAGAGAATATGTTCTGAATATTAAATATTTTATTTTATAACATTATAATACCTTAAATTTTTTTTATAATTCAATCTTTAAATTTTCAAATTTAAGAATCTTTTAACATTTCTGTCTTTGAAACTTGTGATAAAGAATAAAAAATTCTAATATCAATAGACATTTTAATTCGCTGACTTTAATCTTGAAATATTTGAATTCCACACTTTCGCTTTTCTGAATTATTTGAATTCTCCCTTTTTCTACTTTTCTAATGTAATGTGATAGAAGACGAAAAACTTACTTCTCGATGAAATGTGTTCCGACGCAGCAAGCGGATAATTTTCTACGATTCCGATGGTGGAAGTGCACAATTCATGAAGCGATTTAGCGTCACAAAATTTGGTTTCATCTAGAAAAATCTGAAATGCAATGACGCAAATATTTTTAATATTTGAAAAATATCCGATTATTTCAAAAAGAAAATATTTCATTTCTTGTTATCGTGTTAATAGATGTCTAGATATCAAGAAACGCGATTAGATTAGATAACCATGTTAGAAAGTTTGGAGAAATGTAAACATATAAAATATATATCGTATTAGAATATCAGAATTTTTAATTGCGATATAGATTTTTTTTTTATGTTTCGTTTAAAAAAATCTGAAATGCAATGACGCAATCGGATATTTGAAAAATATTTATTATTTCAAAGAGAAAGTATTTCATTTCTTATTATCGTTAATAGATGGATATATCTTGTTATCAAGAAACGCAATTAGATTAGATAACTATGTTAGAGAAATGTAAACATAAAATATACAGGGTATATTTGAAATGACGCACTAAATTTTAGGAGCGTATTCTAGAGGGCAAAATAAGACTATTTTTTCTTACGAACACGAGTCCGCAAATGAATCCTCCTCCAAGCTAGAGGCTCCTCTAAACTTTGCGGAAAAATTCAAAAATTGGCTGTATTTCAGAAAAAAAGATTTTGACGTCACCCCATCATTTCAGATACACTCTGTATATCGCATTATCAGAGTTTTTAATTGCGACATAGATCTTTCCTTTACGCATATGATGAACAAATAATAACGAATTTTTTATAATTTTTTATATAATTTTTTAATAATTTTTTATATATTAATTTTTTTATATAATTGATTTTTTATATGATTGATTTTTTATATAATTGATACGTAATATCCGACCACTGTGTATATTGTAGAATTTTATCGAGAAATATGACAATTTTATCGCTTCTCAAAACAAGCCAAACTCGAAATAACCCAAATATTAGGAAGATTTACAGCTCGCGCAAGTAATTACGGTTGAAACGTAATGAGCAAATACTTAACCGCGTTCGCTCGAGAAGTGTATCTCTCTCGAAACTCGTATCAAGGATTGAACTATCGCGGTGAACTGCTGGAGAGGCGGAAAGGCACTTCACCACTTGGTTCGACCCGTTAAAATATTTACGTCACTAAAGGAATATAGGGGCGATGTTCGCAGTGATTCTCTTCACGTCGGGTCGTTCGCGTTGAAAGGGAGGAAAAAAAAAATGCGATGCCCTTCGCTGCACCGGCGATAGCGAATTAAAATGCTAATTCGTCGCATTAATTTCCATCTATTATGGCCGCTTATGCAGCCTTTACCAGCAGGAAATAAGTTTAAACGCTTCCACGTTTGTTCAAGGCGACACTGCATTTACGCAAAATGCGCACTTATATCTCGTTATTCGGAAATGTTATTCAAAATGTTACTTACGAGACGCAGTATTAGTTTAATCGCGTTAAGAGAAAAATCTATAACGCATAAAAATGCATTTGTGCGCAGCAAAAAATCTCCCCCCCCAATTAAATCATTCGAATAATCTTCAATGATTATCATTATATCAGAGTATTATTATGTCAAGCATCTCCAATTATTTTATACGCAGAACAATAATTATTTTGAATTGGATGAATACATAGTGTTTGCAACGCGTTATTGATAAAACGTTTGCGTCTGTTATTTCATGCAAGAGATACTTTATCGTAGTCATTAATGGTCGTTCAATATATTGCAATTATTATGAATTTTACGGCATCAACAATGCAAAATTTCTTCGGAGCTCTTTGGTGTAACGATCGGCGAAGTATTCGCTTTTAATGCTCTTAACTCTCTCGGGCAGACATTTTATCGAAGTATGCGTAGGATTAGTTTCGTTTCAACGTTTGCTCGATCGACTTTTTCCGTACGCGTCTATCGCATCTTATGGTCGCATTAAATCCCCGCTTGGAATATTCGTATTTTTCAATCCGACCACTTGTTGGACAGAAATATCGCTGCATCGTGCTGAAAATTTTTGCATTAAAAACTTTTTACGATTGTAGTTTTAAATTTATTACGGAAGTAAAAAAAAAAAAAATACGCGAAATTTAGTTTTAAAATTTTACAAGCTCATTTATTACAAGGCATTATTTATTACAAAGTAGCGATAAATAATTTTTTGGGGAAATTTTGATGAGTAGACAGAACGAAAAGAAAAATATTGCTCATTTTTTAACATTTCTCTTTTTCTTTTATCTATCGGAAAAAATGACGAGTATGATAAATTACAAAACAATAATATATATTTATTTAAGTGGTAATAACATTATTTGCGAGAATAATTTGTCGAGGATGCTGCATTGTAAGCGAGCATGAATTTTCACGAAATAGCCGAAATAATAGTCCAATGCGAGAAGTTTCGTAGATTCGCAGAGAATTAGCGCAAACTTTCGCACGTCGCGGCAAAGCAATTTAAAACTACTTTCTTAAGTAGAAGTCGAGTTATGCCCAAGAGGATGAAGCTGTCCGTTCGTCGGATAAAACGACAATATCTCGACACGCACGCCTCGTAAAAAATACTAATCAAATCGCGAGAAAGATCCGCGATTTCACGCATATTTATCGTCGAAATTCAAAGAAGGCGAGACAAAAAAATAGGGATTGGAACCGCGATCTCGCCGACTTCAATTTTTGACATTTAAAATCATTGAACATCCCCGGATTTTCGCGATAGAAAAAACAAACACCCTTTTCTCGCAGCATCGAGATCTGGAAATTCGGCGAAATTACATCGGTTTCGATTTTTGCGCGCGGAAAAAACGGAGCACGTGCGAATTTTTGCCGTAAACTCGATCCTCCCTATTTTCGTCGGCGCGAAGAAATGTGTTTACGGATTGTACGACTTGGAAAGTTCGCGGGAATCGGATCTTGACAGTCCGTTTCGGCGACGGGAAAGGAAGGAGACGCGCGAGAGGAATGAGTTTTGCGCACGTCGGCGATGATGCGCAGGATATCGCTAGCGATGCTCGTTGAATGAAATGCAGCAAGACCCCTTCAGTTTTGCCCAACTTTCCATCATCCCATCGCTTTCGCGCCAGACGATCGTATCCTCCATCAGGAGAGTCGGAAGGACTTTTTTTCCGTGCATGACACAAATATTCCGTCTTCCCGATACTATTTGAAAATATGAAGAAAATTGTAATCCTTACAAATTCTCATTATTCGGCGAGAAAAAGGCAGTTTGTATTTTTGCAAATTAATATATTATCTGTCACTGACATGAGTTGCATATTATTTATTGAGCTATTGAAAGCGCAGTTTATGAAGTTGAAAAATTCATGAAATTAAGCTTTGATAACTCACTGAGAAATCGTACACATCGAGACATATAGCCTCGAGATATAAAATTCCATGAATATGAGATAAGAAAAAATTTAATAAATTAAAGAAAAAATTTAATAAATTAAAGAAAAAATTTAATATACTTTCCAGCTTTTTTAATTCAAATTAAATTTCAATTTAATTCAATTCTTTAGAAATTATTTAGAACTTTATATAAATTGTACAAAAGATTTCAATAATCGTTAATATTTTTTCCGAATTTTTAACAATTATATAAATATATTTAAATTTTTATATAATTTCAATGATTTGAAAAATTATATAAATCTTTCATACTTATATATCACTATCTGATTAACGAATTGATTACGAAATATTCATGAGAAAAATTGTGATAATTAATTTTGACACATTCTATTTCCATCTCTATTTCATCAGTTTTTCCTCGATTCTTTCAAATAATAGCCCTTCCGAAACTGACATTCTGACCAAAAATTCCGTGCTTTTGATGTTTCACATGAATTTAATAGAGACCTTTCGATCTAACTTGCCCTAGGCTAAATTATAAATTTACTAATTTTTGGTTTGCACACGAGAACTTGTAGATAGTGAGACCATTTTCAGCAAACTCTAATAATCTCGGTCAATGACAAATAGCAGCGGGTAAGTAATTAGCTGACCCTCATCGCGAAAGAGTCAAATGAAATCTCGCACTATTCACGATTAGATCCGTCAGCGAGCGACCGCCGACGATTTAAAGTTTTCACGAGCTCGAATAACTCGGCGAAGAAAAAAAGAGCTTTAAAAGTAGGTTAATGTTCATCATTAAGGCATATAGAGTTACATAGAGAATGTAGAAGCGAAAAGAAAATAAGAAGGTAGAACTTTACAATCACAAATTTATCTTCTACGGTTAACATGACAAGGGTTAATATAACAGTATAATATTCCTTGATATATTCTTCTTTATTTAAAAAAGTAGAAAAATTCTATCTCTGATAAGACTTGGTTATTTTATTCTTTTTAATTATTTAAATTTTTTCTCGTAAAATAGGAAATGGAAAGAAATATCTGAGATTTTACGTTAAAAAATATATGTGCTAAAGTGTAACGTATCCTGAAATGTGTGTCTTGATATATTACTGAATTATATAGGGGAGACTGGGGACAAAAGTAATAACGTCAGGAAAGTAACAAGCCTCGTAATAAACTACACAATATGTTGAATAATTTGTACTATATAGTCAAAAGCGTCCGCCCCGATTCTCTTCCCTTTCAGTTAATTGTTGTAGAACGATCGCGCTGGTTGCACATGCAGGAGTGAAATTAGTATATTTGCATTATTCACTCAAGTATTTCTTGTTTTAATTATTTTGTATCTATGTCTAATTAAAGTGTATATATTGACGTAATTATTTGTCGGTGTATTCTTCTAAAATGTATTCATAAATTTTTATAGTTGATTTGGCTAAGTCTTGCATCATATTTAGATTATAATGCTTTTATTCTAAAAAATGTGTTTGGGGACAAAAGTAACACGACACTCTGTGGACGAAAGTAACATGTTTCAATGCTTAAAGTATAAGAGTTGATCCCATAATAACTGTATCAAAGGCGATTATTATTACATATGCCATAATTGTGATTCGGAATAGATACCAATCTCTTTTGTATAAGTAATTATCATACAATTTTTACATTATTATTTAGAATTAAACTATTATTTAGACGAAAAAAGTACAAGACTGGTGATATTAAGTATAATTATTTTATGATATTACTTATAATTATTTTGCTTAACGAAGATTATTTCTTTCAAATTTTTCAAAGATGATAAAAATAAATATTTATTTTATCTTTTATTTTAATATAATATAATACAAATTTATAATAAAAGTTATCTTGCTTAATAAAAGATTACAGTAAAAGTTGCCTTAAATTGAAAAAAGTCATATTTATTTTATTTTCCCGAAAATAAGAACTGTTACTTTCGTCCCCAGACTGTTACTTTCGTCCCCGGCCCCCAGGACAAAAGTAATAATCAACGTATTTGCGAAAAGTTATAATAATTTTAAATATTTATCATTTAAGATGGAAACATATATAATAATAGAACAATAAATGGAGTTTTTAACATATAATCTTTTTTTTTATATCTCTAACGATAATTAATTAGTGACCTAAAATACAAAAAAATGTTACTTTTGTCCCCGGCCTCCCCTATAGCTATTCTACTCGACGATTTAAATAAAACCTACACATCATGACAAAGTAAATCGTTAAGTAAGACGAATCGTCGAACGAAGCACATCACTTGACGGAAGTATATATCTCTGGAACAATACAACGTGGGAAACGTGCGCATTCTGTATGAGAAAATCTTTTTAAAAGAAATTTATTGTGTGTACGTGTGTGATAATTGCACATTTACTTTCGCAAAGTAAATTGCTTTCCGTGAAAGGCATATATTAAATCCAATATTCGCATAATTGTGACGTGTATAACAATCACAATGGGGGAGACTGATTAAACTACTTTGCGAAATAATAAATTTACGAAAATTAAATAAAAGCTGAAAATTTGCGTTTAAAATTGAAATAGTTCTGATGAATTAAACATCAGAATTATAATTGGATCACTCTCGGAACAGCGGGACAAATATATTCATTGAAAAAGAAAAATCAACGACGAACTCTCCTGTAATGAGAAATAGCGCCAGGCAAATCCTGGCGGATAATAGAGTATGTCAAAAGTATGTCATTTCTTTTAAATGAATTTACGCGATCGGAAAATACGCGTTGATGTGTATTCGCGTTGAGGCCACGCGAAAAATGCTCGGGGTAATTAACGGTGTCCCCTGGCCTGGATGAAAATACGGTTTTGCACGGATCGGCGACCTTTCCGCGGCAATAATTGAAATCCACGCGAGCGAGAAGCATCATGAAGTTTTACACCTAGAAAGGTGTATTTCCCCGCATTTCGAGGGATGGAAAATACGTGCTTGCTTGCTTGCGTGCACCTGGCCGCTCATAACGCGCGGAGCAAACGGCTCGGACATTCTGATAACCCTGCATTATTACAGGTACGGTATATGGGAACATGGCTCGCGGAAGGAGAGACGTGTAAAAGAGGAGACTTTCGAGCAACGATACGATTCAACGCGCGGCGCGACGCCTATGGCCATTATCGTACGGCTCTTCTCATTGTTCGACGTCGGACAATCGAGCTCGTCCCATGTCCTTTTCATGTTTTTCATCCGGTCGTAAGAGCTGCGCGTATCGATATGGGAGATATAAAAAACTACACAGTGAAAAATTTCGTGTTAAATTTCACATATTTCACATGTCCCAATTTATCCGCTCTAATTTTAATTAATTTAACAGAAGGCAAGCGTGTAAAGAAATAACACAAGTAATATGTTTGAAAATTAACACAAAAGTGTAACTTTATCTGGAAATAAAATTTATGTTAAATAACACTTCCTTTTCATGTTTTTCATTCGGTCGTAAGAGCTGCGCGTATCGATATGGGAGATATAAAAACTACACAGTGAAAATTTCGTGTTAAATTTCACATATTTCACATGTCCCAATTTATCCGCTCTAATTTTAATTAATTTAACAGAAGGCAAGCGTGTAAAGAAATAACACAAGTAATATGTTTGAAAATTAACACAAAAGTGTAACTTTATCTGGAAATAAAATTTATGTTAAATAACACTTCCTTTTCATGTTTTTCATCCGGTCGTAAGAGCTGCGCGTATCGATATGGGAGATATAAAAAACTACACAGTGAAAAATTTCGTGTTAAATTTCACATATTTCACATGTCCCAATTTATCCGCTCTAATTTTAATTAATTTAACAGAAGGCAAGCCTGTAAATAAATAACACAAGTAATATGTTTGAAAATTAACACAAAAGTGTAACTTATCTGGAAATAAAATTTATGTTAAATAACACTTCCTTTTCATGTTTTTCATTCGGTCGTAAGAGCTGCGCGTATCGATATGGGAGATATAAAAATACACAGTGAAAATTTCGTGTTAAATTTCACATATTTCACATGTCCCAATTTATCCGCTCTAATTTTAATTAATTTAACAGAAGGCAAGCGTGTAAAGAAATAACACAAGTAATATGTTTGAAAATTAACACAGAAGTGTAATACTTAAACTTTATCTAGAAATAAAATTTATGTTAAATAAGGCTTCCTTTTCATGTTTTTCATCCGGTCGTAAGAGCTGCGCGTATCGATATGGGAGATATAAAAAACTACACAGTGAAAAATTTCGTGTTAAATTTCACATATTTCACATGTCCCAATTTATCCGCTCTAATTTTAATTAATTTAACAGAAGGCAAGCGTGTAAAGAAATAACACAAGTAATATGTTTGAAAATTAACACAAAAGTGTAACTTTATCTGGAAATAAAATTTATGTTAAATAACACTTCCTTTTCATGTTTTTCATCCGGTCGTAAGAGCTGCGCGTATCGATATGGGAGATATAAAAAAATTACATAATAAAAAAATTAAATTTAACATATTTCACATCCCAATTTATCCGCTCTAATTTTAATGTTAATTTAACAGAAGGCAAGCATGTAAATAAATAACACAAGTAATATGTTTGAAAATTAACACAGAAGTAAAGAAAATTAACACTTAAACTTTATCTGGAAATAAAGTTTATGTTAAATTAACATATTTATAATGTTAAATTTAATTAAAAGAAAATGTTATTCTTACATTTTTATGATAAATAACAGAACAGATATGTCGATTTAACATATGGAAACTGTTATAGAGAGAAAAATTACACAACTTATCTGTTCATTAGGACATATAACATATTTCATCAAAAATTCGTGCATTTACATATTAATTGTATTGTTTTAATTTTTAGAAATGGTGAATATTAACTCAACGCAGAAATGTCAAAATAACGCAATGATAATATGTTACATTAGCATAAGAGTATGTTTAAAATTTAACACAAAAGTTTTTACACGAGAAAATGTTAACAGAAATACAAAATGTTTTTTACCGTGTATGTCTCTTCCACGGAGAATTAAAAACAGAAAGATATTTATTAGGCATATGATGTCATATGATTTTAGGCATATGATTCGTAATATTGATAATTATATAACAAAAAAGGTCATATCTCTAATTAATATTCTGAAGGTTTTAGGCGGTCGTTCTTTATTTCAAAAATTTATTAAAAATAAAGGAATATTTATGAATAAAAGGGGTCAATTGGTTCTGCCAAAGAAAACACATAGTTGTTTCGAAGAAAGAATATGTAATTTGCAATAACTTTTGATAATAAAGAACGCCTGCCGGCTAAAATCTTCAGAATGTTCATCAGGAATAACATCTTGACAACATATGTCAATGACACATTTGAGCCCTTTTTATTAATAATTGCCAGAAAGAGATAGAGAGAGGGCTTCGCTTATTATAATACATTCAAAAATCGCCTCATTCTTTCGTTCAGAACGATCGTCCGGGAAAGGATGAGTCAAGGAAAGGGCATAACAACTGTATAATCCTGACGTCACGCGATAAGATATGAGTGACTCGAGTCGATTAAATTTCACGACCTGAAAAACAGATACATTTTTCGAATAAGTATTAGCTATTTCGAAAGTTTGTTCAGTGGTTTCTTTTTGATAAGACAATCTAATTCTAGAATCTAAAAATTTCTTTTACGCGAAACAGGACCAAGTGTGATCTTTACACTTAAAAATGAAAGCGGTTTTTTTATAATAAATATTTATTATAAAAATGTTTTCAAATTTATTCATTAATTTTGTATATTTAGAAATTAAATTTTAGTTTATATTTAACCATACTACAAACGATAATTGTGTGTTTGAGTGTATATACAGTGGGTGTAAAAAAGATTCGTATACTAGGAATTTTCAAAAAATGGATTATTTCTGTGTAACAATAAATAATAAACAAATAATTATTTGTTTATATTATAAACAATTCTTCTTTTCTTAATAACATTTAAAAAAAAAACTCAAATTATAACATATATTTTATATTTCAAAACAGTAAAATAATAAAATATAACGATTTTCGAAAATATAAAAATTCGTACACATAATATCAATGACAGCAACTGATCTTAATAGGCAATATAGTTTGTATGTTTGTTTACATTTTCTTGATTGACCTCCCCCTTATGTACTGACGTAAAATTTCATAGGTTCATTCAGTCGTTGTTCTCTATTTTGTAAAAATGGAGGAAAATTGAAAAGAAAGCGAGGAAGAAAGAAAAATTATTATTAGGCTGCACAATCGATGTAAAAGTCTCGCGCAAATTTCGAAGATTGTTAATCGAGCCCGCTCAACGATTCAATTTATTATTGATCGATTTTGTACACAGAACAGTAAAAAATGCGCCCAGAAATGATCGACCACACATTCTTTCAAAGACCGATGAAAGATTTATCGTGCATTTTATCAAAAAACATCCCAAAATTTCGGCTCCGACGATTGTGACTACAAACGAGATGTACATGTTTCAATCAGTACTGTTCGGAATATGTTGCATAAGAACGATTATTACGATCGAATAATAAGAAAGAAATTTTGGTTAACGAGTTTAATCGGAAAAACCGACTTCAATTCGAAAAAAATACATCAATAAGGATAGTGATTTTTGGAATAAAAACGTCGTAGTAATAAATGACTAATATTTTGGCTAGTTTTGGTCGTATTATATTACCTTTAACTGAGAAAAAATTTTTGGAATATAGTTATATTCTCAGATGAGAATAAATTTAATATTTTTGGTGGCGAAAAAAAAATTGTGGATTAAATCCAAATAATTTGTTACTCACTGTGAAACATGGCGGTGGTTCAGTGATTGGGCTGTATGAGTACTGGAGGGGTTGGAAAATTATATTTTATTGAAGGCACAATGAATCACAAAATGTATATTGATATTTTGAAAAATAATCTAGTCGTCAGTGCAGAAAAACTTGGACTCGAAAATAAATTCATCTTTTAACAGGACAACGACTCGAAGCATACAGCTTATAATATCAAAAATTGGCTGTTATATAATTACATACTTCCCCACAATCACCGGATTTGAATCCCATTGAACATTTATGGAATATTCTTGAAAATGCAGTGAAAAGAAAAAGACAAGCATCGAATCGTGCAGAATTTATTAAAATTTTATGACAAGAATGGGATGAAATTTTATCTACCATTACAAAAAATCTTGTTGATTGGATGCCAAGAAGACTGCAGGCAGTGATTAACTCTAAGGGATAAAACACCCGACAAAATATTAATTTTATTTTTAATTTTTTAATATTAAATAAAGTAAGAAATAAAATAAGAAAAAAATTGTTGTTTTAATATTAATTTTAATATTATTATTATTTCTATTATTTAACAATTAGAGTGGTATATTTTGTTATTTTATTGTTTTGAAATATAAAATGTTATAATTTATGAGTTTTTTTTAAATATTATTAAGAAAAGAAGAATTTAAAATATAAAAAATTATTATTTGTTTATTATTTATTATTGTACAGAAATAAATTATTTTTTGTGAAAATTCCTATTGTACGAATACTTTTCACCCATTATATATGTCACGTCCAGGCCCGGAGAAGTCAAAGGAAGAGCGAAACAATGATATTTTCGTAAAGTCGCACAGTAGGAGGTGAAAGAAATCTTGGGTCGAATCTTATCTTAAGGCCCGAAAACAGGTAGCCGACTTTCTTTATTCTGTTTCGAACATTCATTTCCTTTTTCGATAAAAAAATTCATTCCCTTTTACTCGTCAAATGCCGATCTTTAACAGCTAGAAATAAAAGCAGGGAAGTTAAAGAATAAAAAGAAAAGAATTTATTACAAAATCTTAAGAATCTTAAGAATCTTAAGAATCTTAAAAATCTTAAGAATCTTAAGAATCTTAAAAATCTTAAAAATCTTTTGGTAAAATTATACTTTGCCTTATTAATTTCGATGACTTGGACATGTTACCAAGGACAAGTCTCTGGATAACATTTAAAAGATTTTAACCGTCGCTCGTTATTTCCAACAAAGTTATAAATAATTCAAAATAGTGACTAACCGACATATAATAGTAATGTAAACCTCGTTTCGCGTGGAATATTAAAAATCCATATGAAATTATATAATAATAGATATAGTTGTATAATTTTGCATTGAAAACAGAAAATATATAGTATAAAGTAAACTTCGTTTTATGTAAAAAATTAAAAATTCATGCGAGACCATTGAACTTATTTTGATAAATGGCATTGACTGAATAAATCTGTATAAATTGTACTCTCAACAAAAGTTTAAAACAAATTTACTTTAAAACAAAAATAGATTTGGATTAGGTTATATCTTTCGGAAGCGGAACCTCTCCGTAGAGAAGAAAAGAAGGGGGAAGGACGAAACCCGTTGTATCCATGCATGTACTTTGTGAAATAAAAGAAAGTTCATTCGACATCTTATCTCTTGCTGAGTGTAATTTATGCAGATTTATCCCAAATAAATTCACGAAAACATTGAATTTATTTTGTAAATAATTTTGTAATCCGGAGGCCATCAGAATAAGAGTCGAACAAAATAAGGGCTGACGAGGGACAAAATAAGGGCTATTTTGATTTTTATGCTTGACTGAAGATTGCAAGATGATTTAAAATAATTTAAATAACAAATCAAAATTAATTATGAACGTGTGTTTGTCCTGAGGATGAGAGGAAAGAAAAAGGATTCCATAACCACACAAAACATTTAAAAACATTAAACATAAAAAACATTAAAAAAATATTTTGTATTTGTGTTTTAAAATTTTCTCGTGTAAAAAAAACTTTTTTGTGTTAAATTTTTAACATACTTTTATGTTAATGTAACATAAGAGTATGGACGTCCTTCTACATACATCCCTCTTTCTCTGGAGTCAACGTTAGATTTTAAAATATAAAAATTAGAAGCGAAGAAAAGAGAAAAAAATAATTTAAAAATCAGATTGACTTGCAGTTTTGCAATAAACAACGTTAATGGTGATTGACTTGCGACTCTCAGTCCTTAGCAGACAGTTTTTCCTTCAACAATCTTTGCTGATAAATATAATAATACACAGTTCTCCTCAACAAAAATATAGCGTACAATAATTAAAGAAACTACTTATTGCGTAAGATTTATATTTTCAAGATTCTTGGAGCAATTTTTTGATATCATTATTTTTGTAGGGCAACAGAATACTTGTGGCGTTTGTTCGATGACTGAAAGTGTGTCCGCATCACGCAAACTAAGGATGAATTGTTAAGATAATTATCCTTCATATCTTCAAATAATATTTGTTAAAGGGATCGGTGTTGCTCGTTAGCATTTCCTGTGTGTTTTTCTTTTCGTGACTATTCATAGATATTAGATGACAAATATAGAAACGCAAGAGGCTCTGTTTGATCAATGATTTTGCTTATCACTCGATCAAACGATCGTTGCCGCAACTTTGTGAAAGAAAGGAATCGTGAAGTCGGCTGGACGTGACATATGTTTCGCAGATGTTACAAAAATGCGGCAGTCAAAGCAAGAATAGGAATGCTATCGTTATCTTTATAATTCTAAAAATTTATTTTTTAAAAAGAAGGTAAAGAAAAGACGCCAAGTTCATGCAGAACAATAAATTATTTTAATATAATAAATATTAAAATAAATTTAATATAAATTAATATAATAAAATTAATATAATAAATTATATTAAAATAAATTTAATATAAATTAATATAATAAATATTAAAATAAATTTAATATAAATTAATATAATAAATAAATAATTTAATATAAATTAATATAATAATATAATAAATTTATTGTTCATGCGGGACAATAAATTATTTTAATATAATAAATATTAAAATAAATTTAATATAATAAATCCTACTCCCTATTTATTATTTTAATATAATAAATCCTTAATTATAATATATCCTACAAAAATAATATCAAAAAATTGCGTCAAGAATCTTGAAAATATAAATTTTACGCAATAAGTAGTTTCTTTTATTGTGTACTATATTTTTTTTTTTGGTAGAGTTTGTTGAGGAGAACTGTGTACTATCATATTTATCAGCAAAAGTTGTTGAAGGAAAAATTGTGTCTGCTTTTCGCGAGCTTTTCTTTTTATACCCGATTCGGCTATTTTTTCAGTATTTTGTACTTCGATTAGATTTTTCACAATGTAATTATTTATTTAAGAGGTCTGTTTCTTAATAAGATTTATTCAGATTAAATTAATTTCTGAATAAGATTTATTGATTAGATTTGTTACCGATTTTTCAACAAAGTTTGGTTAAATCTTGTCATCCTAATAAGATTTATATTTCAGATAATTATTGATTAATTAGTAATTGCTTGAGATCTATTTGTGATCTATTTGTAATTTTTTAATAAGATCTATTTCTTAATAAGACTTATATTTCAGATATTTTTTGATTAAGTTATTGATTAGTTTTGTTATTGATTTCTTATTTTCCTCGTGATAAATTTCGAAACATTAATTATTTGCTACAAAAATCGTTACATTGAACTCTAGTATTATACTGGACTCTAGTCTATACTGGTCTCTAGTCTATAAAGTGAAGTCCCTTTGTTTAGACACGATAAAAGACGACAATATTTTTTGAAGAATGTCTTTGAGAAGAGTTTTACCGAAACGAACCAATCTTTTCTGTGTAATCAGAAGATCGTAAAAATAGATACAATATGTTTGTCTTTTTCTTTAAATTCTGCTGTCCATTCTTCGATGATTTATCTTACAAAGGGAGGTCACTGATACCAGTTGATTTCACCGAAATTCGATGTTTCGTTTGGATAGCATATAAAATAAATATCTGTAAACGCATAAAACGCTTCTCAATCGTTTGCAAAATAATAAACATTAAAAAATTTAGATATAAGCAAAGTAAGTAAGATCTTAAATCGAAAAGCGCGTAGCAGATTCATTCCCAACGTTGCGTTCGAGCGTCGGAAAAAATTTTTTTTAAATCTTTTTTTTAATTATAACAACTCTTACAATATAAAAATATATATTATATATATTTATGCGTTTTGTATTTTTTTTTCCATTTATTATTCAAGTGCACATTTATTTATCCATGCATTCTTTTGTTCGCGTTCTCTGATAAAAATTTGTTTACGGAATAAAAGTACGGGATAAAAATAAATGTAAATATCAATTGTTAAGCAAAAGTATTCCAGATGACTCCTGTTCCACAAGATTGCTCTCGAGAAGCAATTGTTCTATATGAATAATTGCATCTTTTAATTTTAATTTATCACTATAAAGTGAATTTACATCATATTTATCTTCTGCTGTTTGCGAAGGACCAGGTAAATTTTCCATTTTGTTCACTGTTAACTCACAAATTGTACACTCTGTATTCTATCGTTGCTGGCAACCGAATGACAAAATCTTCTTCGTTATACAATGGTCTTCCCCTTCTTTTATTTTTCTTTGTCGACCCTTCTAACAATCTTTTTCTACCTGCTTCGAAGGTTATAGAGTTTAAAATAACGTATTATATTATTTTAAACTGCTTCGTCAAATATTTTATCTAATTGTGAACAAATTATATTATGTTATATTATTTTAACGTATTATATTATTTTAAACTGCTTCGTAAAATATTTTATCTAATTGTGAACAAATGGAGTACAATTAGAGAACGCAAACAAAAAAATGCATGGATAAATAAATGTGCACTTGAATAATAAAAATGTAAAAAAATATACAAAACGCATAAATATGTATAATATATATTTTTATATTGTAAAAGTTGTTATAATTAAAAAAAAAAGTTTAAATAAAATTTTGTTCCGACACTCGAACGCAACGTTGGGACTCTGAATCTGCTACGCGCTTTTCGATTTAAGATCTTACTTACTTTGCTTATATCGAACTAAATTTTTTAATGTTTATTATTTTGCAAACGGTTGAGAAGCGCGTCTTATCCGTTTATAGGTATTCATTTTATATGTTACCCAAACGATAACGAGTTTTGGCGAAATCGATTGGTATCACATTGTGACTTTCCCTTGTCAGTATGTATTAGAACTCAATATTGTTTTCTTATTGTCTTTTTTTTTATTACTTAGATATCGGACGACGAATATTGACTGATTACATGCGAAATTTTAAGTTTGATTAGTTTACAAAAAGCAGAGTAAGTAAATCTAATAGATTTTTTGATGTTGAAAACAACTGGCCGTAGAATTTCTCCAGCACGTCTGGTTAGATTTTTGAGTAATTTATGGCTAAGAATGTTTTGTATCTATTTTCAAAATATCGAGAATTTAATGAAAACTATACAGAATATCCTTACATATGTTTAGAATCTTCAGTATAATTTTTAAATCGATTCACTAAAGCGTTCACAAGTAAGGATTTTAATTTGCACCGAATTAACATGTATTCTTATGGGAAAAATATAACCATGTCGATTCAAATGACAAAAACACATGGAAATAATATTCAGAATTTGTTTAAAATCTGCAAAAGTTTAGATACAGAGGAAATATATATTTAGTCAAATAATATTATACAAGTACTAACTGGTTAAAAAGATATTAAATATAATTCAATGAAGTTAGCCATGTATCTGTCACAAGACGAAATTCTCTGCCAAAAGTTAATGATTTCGATTAACAAAATTGGGAATATTTCAGTGAAAACGCAATAAATATTAAAAAATACATCTCTGCACTGTAGCTAAAATCAAATTGTAATATTCCTCATATTTTCTCATAAAACTCAAAATACATCAAAAGTGAATATTCATCAATATTGATTTTCAGCTACTTTTTACTGGAATTTTACATACAAAACATCCTTAAATCATAAATCTATTAATATAGATTGCTTATAAGGTAGTGGAGGATGTCCTTCTGACAATGAGCGAAAAGGATAACATAAATTTAACCGGTGTATCTATTTTTTTTAACATACGCATGATGTAATTTCAAATTATAAAGTCATGCATACTGATGCACTGATACATATGTGATACGTTTATTAGAAAAAGACAGATACATTAATTAATTCATGCTATCCTTTTCTTTCAGGAGGACACTCCAACTTCGGGCTTCACTACCTCATGAGCAATTTATATTAATATATGTATAATAATATATGTGTTAAATATATATAATAATATATGTGTTAAATAGTTCAAAAATGGCTATTTCGGCAAATAAATTTATTATAAGGGAACCTAATTTTTTGAAATATTTCTGCCAATCGTGTAGTATTAGTCTTTACCTTTTAAATCCATTTTTGATTGCTACCGCACGATTTTTTTTCGCTGAAATATACAAGTTATAAAACTGATCATGCATAGTGATCCAATAAACTATTTCAATTTAACCTTGTTACCTCTCTATCTTATCATAAATCAAAATTTGGGTAAAAACATAAATTTTTGAACGCTGCCTATCATTTATTATGGAGAAACCTAATTTTTTAAATATTTCTGCCAATTTTAGATATTCAGGATCAGATTTTCGAATAATTTATAGTTAAATAATCCAGAAATGGTAATTTCGGCAAGTTTCACGAATTTAAATAATAAATGGCGCATCCATTATGATAGAATCGCGATAAAAAGGTATAAAATTTAGAAAAATTTATCAAAACAACTGTATTGAATATATTTTTACAAGACTTTTTTCGGCAACCGAACCTAACATGTGTAAGTCTTTTCAAATTTCAAGATGAAGGATCTATCTTAAATATTGACCTATTATATATATATTATTCCTATGTACATATATGAACAAAGTGCCACTAGGCAGTGGAAATAGGCAGCGCACTAGTCTACAAAGCTAAAGATCATGGGTAGGTTTGCCAACCTGGTCTGGTTTTGTGATCTGAATGTCAGGTTTTTAGGAATTTTGTGCAATTGATAAATCAAATCGGACATCGAATGTTTCTAAAATTGTTTGAACAACAATATTGTAAGAGAGAGGTGAGAGAAAGAAGAAAGAGAAAGTGAGGCAGGGAGAGAGAAGAGGAGAGAAGGAGAAAGTTTTTTACTTGAAATATTTTGTATTTATATTGTTATATATCTCAGCCAAAAAAAATCGGCAATCAAAAGTAGATTTAAAATATGATTAGTACTATATGAATGTCATTGGCAGAAATATTTCAAAAAATTAGGTTTTTCCATAATAAATTCGTGAAACTTGCCGAAATTGCTATTTCTGATCTATTTAACTATAAATTACTCGAAAATTTGATCCTGAATATTTAAAATTGGTAAAAATATTTCAAAAAATTAGGTTTTTCCATAATAAATTCGTGAAACTTGCCGAAATTGCCATTTCTGATCTATTTAACTATAAATTACTCGAAAATTTGATCCTGAATATTTAAAATTGGCAGAAATATTTCAAAAAATTAGATTTTTCCCACAATAAATTCGTGAAACTTGCCGAAATTGTCATTTCTGGACTATTTAACTATAAATTACTCGAAAATCTGATGCTGAATATCTAAAATTGGCAGAAATATTTCAAAAAATTAGGTTTTTCCATAATAAATTCGGGAAACTTGCCAAAATTACCATTTCTGGACTATTTAATTATAAATTACTCGAAAATCTGATCCTGAATATTTAAAATTGGCAGAAATATTTCAAAAAATTAGGTTTTTCCATAATAAATTCGTGAAACTTGCCGAAATTGCCATTTCTGATTTATTTAACTATAAATTACTCGAAAATCTGATCCTGAATATTTAAAATTGGCAGAAATATTTCAAAAAATTAGGTTTTTCCATAATAAATTCGGGAAACTTGCCAAAATTACCATTTCTGGACTATTTAATTATAAATTACTCGGAAATCTGATCCTTGAATATTTAAAATTGGCAGAAATATTTAAAAAATTAGTTTTTTCCATAATAAATTCGTGAAACTTGCCGAAATTGCCATTTCTGGACTATTTAATTATAAATTACTCGAAAATCTGATTCTAAATATAAAAATTGGCAGAAATATTTCAAAAAATTAGTTTTTTCTTCATAAATTGTGAAACTTGCCAAAATTGCCATTTCTAGACTATTTGACTATAAATTACTCGAAAATCTGATCCTGAATATATAAAATTGGCAGAAATATTTCAAAAATTCATAATAAATTGTGAAACTTGCCAAAGCGGATCCATCATTGCCGAAATTGCCATTTCTGGACTATTTAATTATAAATTACTCGAAAATCTGATCCTAAATATCAAAAATTGGCAGAAATATTTCAAAAAATTAGATTTTTTCATAATAAATTCGTGAAACTTGCCGAAATTGTCATTTCTGGACTATTTAACTATAAATTACTCGAAAATCTGATCCTGAATATTTAAAATTGGCAGAAATATTTCAAAAAATTAGGTTTTTCCATAATAAATTCGTGAAACTTGCCAAAATTGCCATTTCTGGACTATTTAATTATAAATTACTCGAAAATTTGATGCTGAATATCTAAAATTGGCAGAAATATTTCAAAAAATTAGATTTTTTCATAATAAATTCGTGAAACTTGCCGAAATTGCCATTTCTAGACTATTTGACTATAAATTACTCGAAAATCTGATCCTGAATATTTAAAATTGGCAGAAATATTTCAAAAAATTAGGTTTTTCCATAATAAATTCGTGAAACTTGCCGAAATTGCCATTTCTGGATTATTTAACTATAAATTACTCGAAAATCTGATCCTGAATATTTAAAATTGGCAGAAATATTTCAAAAAATTAGGTTTTTCCATAATAAATTCGTGAAACTTGCCGAAATTGCCATTTCTGGACTATTTAACTATAAATTACTCGAAAATCTGATCCTGAATATTTAAAATTGGCAGAAATATTTCAAAAAATTAGGTTTTTCCATAATAAATTCGTGAAACTTGCCAAAATTGCCATTTCTGGACTATTTAATTATAAATTACTCGAAAATTTGATGCTGAATATCTAAAATTGGCAGAAATATTTCAAAAAATTAGATTTTTCCATAATAAATTCGTGAAACTTGCCGAAATTGTCATTTCTGGACTATTTAACTATAAATTACTCGAAAATTTGATGCTGAATATCTAAAATTGGCGGAAATATTTCAAAAAATTAGGTTTTTCCATAATAAATTCGTGAAACTTGCCAAAATTGCCATTTCTGGACTATTTAATTATAAATTACTCGAAAATTTGATGCTGAATATATAAAATTGGCAGAAATATTTCAAAAAATTAGATTTTTCCACAATAAATTCGTGAAACTTGCCGAAATTGTCATTTCTGGACTATTTAACTATAAATTACTCGAAAATCTGATGCTGAATATCTAAAATTGGCAGAAATATTTCAAAAAATTAGATTTTTCCCATAATAAATTCGTGAAACTTGCCAAAATTGTTATTTCTGGACTATTTAATTATAAATTACTCGAAAATCTGATCCTGAATATTTAAAATTGGCAGAAATATTTCAAAAAAAATTAGATTTTTTCATAATAAATTCGTGAAACTTGCCGAAATTGCCATTTCTGGATTATATAACTATAAGTTACTCGAAAATTTGATCCTGAATATTTAAAATTGGCAGAAATCTTTCAAAAAATTAGGTTTTCCATAATAAATTCATGAAACTTGTCGAAATTGCCATTGACTAATTAACTATAAATTACTGAAAATCTGATCCTGAAAATTTAAAATTGACAGAAATATTTTAAGAAATTATATTTTCATAATAAATTCGTGAAACTTGCCCGAAATTGCCATTTCTGGACTATTTAACTAATACCGAAATTGATGCTGAATATCTAAAATGGCAGAAATATTTCAAAAAATTATATTTTTCCATAATAAATTCGTGAAACTTGCCGAAATTGCCATTTTGGACTATTTAACTATAAATTATCGAAATCTGATCCTGAATATTTAAAATTGGCAGAAATATTTCAAAAATTAGGTTTTTCCCATAATAAATTCGTGAAACTTGCCAAAATTGCCATTTCTGGACTATTTAATTATAAATTACTCGAAAATTTGATGCTGAATATATAAAATTGGCGAAATATTTCAAAAAATTAGATTTTCACAATAAATTCGTGAAACTTGCCGAAATTGTCATTTCTGGACTATTTAACTATAAATTACTCAAAACCTGATGCTGAATATCTAAAATTGGCAGAAATATTTCAAAAAATTAGATTTTCCATAATAAATTCGTGAAACTTGCCGAAATTGCCATTTCTGGACTATTTAACTATAAATTACTCGAAAATCTGATCCTGAATATTTAAAATTGGCGAAATATTCCAAAAATGGCCAAGGTTGAATATTTAAAATTGGCAGAAATATTCAAAAAATTTGGTTTTTCCATAATAAATTCGTGAAACTTGCCAAAATTGCCATTTCTGGACTATTTAATTATAAATTACTCGAAAATTTGATGCTGAATATATAAAATTGGCAGAAATATTTCAAAAAATTAGATTTTTCCACAATAAATTCGTGAAACTTGCCGAAATTGTCATTTCTGGACTATTTAACTATAAATTACTCGAAAATCTGATGCTGAATATCTAAAATTGGCAGAAATATTTCAAAAATTAGGTTTTTCCATAATAAATTCGTGAAACTTGCCAAAATTGCCATTTCTGGACTATTTATTTATAAATTACTCGAAAATTTGATGCTGAATATTAAAATTGGCAGAAATATTTCAAAAAATTAGAGTTTTTCCACAATAAATTCGTGAAACTTGCCGAAATTGTCATTTCTGGACTATTTAACTATAAATTACTCGAAAATCTGATGCTGAATATCTAAAATTGGCAGAAATATTTCAAAAAATAGATTTTTCCATAATAAATTCGTGAAACTTGCCAAAATTGTTATTTCTGGACTATTTAATTATAAATTACTCGAAAATCTGATCCTGAATATTTAAAATTGGCAGAAATATTTCAAAAATTAGGTTTTTTTCATAATAAATTCGTGAAACTTGCCGAAATTGCCATTTCTGGATTATATAACTATAAGTTACTCGAAAATTTGATCCTGAATATTTAAAATTGGCAGAAATATTTCAAAAAATTAGGTTTTTCCATAATAAATTCATGAAACTTGTCGGAAATTGCCATTTCTAGACTATTTAACTATAAATTACTCGAAAATCTGATCCTGAAAATTTAAAATTGACAGAAATTTTAAGAAATATTCATAAACGTACGCCGAAGCCATTTTGGACTATTTAACTATAAATACTCGAAAATTTGATGCTGAATATCTAAAATTGGCAGAAAATTTCAAAAAATCCATAATAAATTCGTGAAACTTGCCGAAATTGCCATTTCTGGACTATTTAACTATAAATTACTCGAAAATCTGATCCTGAATATTTAAAATTGGCAGAAATATTTCAAAAAATTAGGGTTTTCCATAATAAATTCGTGAAACTTGCCAAAATTGCCATTTCTGGACTACTTTAATTATAAATTACTCGAAAATTGATGCTGAATATATAAAATTGGCAGAAATATTTCAAAAATTAGATTTTCCCCCAATAAATTCGTGAAACTTGCCGAAATTGTCATTTCTGGACTATTTAACTATAAATTACTCGAAAATCTGATGCTGAATATCTAAAATTGGCAGAAATATTTCAAAAAAATAGATTTTTCCATAATAAATTCGTGAAACTTGCCGAAATTGCTATTTCTGGACTATTTAACTATAAATTACTCGAAAATCTGATCCTGAATATTTAAAATTGGCAGAAATATTTCAAAAAATTAGGTTTTTCCATAATAAATTCGTGAAACTTGCCAAAATTGCCATTTCTGGACTATTTAATTATAAATTACTCGAAAATTTGATGCTGAATATATAAAATTGGCAGAAATATTTAAAAAATTAGATTTTTCCACAATAAATTCGTGAAACTTGCCGAAATTGCCATTTCTGGACTATTTAACTATAAATTACTCGAAAATCTGATCTTGCTGAATATCTAAAATTGGCAGAAATATTTCAAAAAATTAGGTTTTTCCATAATAAATTCGGGAAACTTGCCAAAATTACCATTTCTGGACTATTTAATTATAAATTACTCGAAAATCTGATCCTGAATATTTAAAATTGGCAGAAATATTTCAAAAAATTAGGTTTTTCCATAATAAATTCGTGAAACTTGCCGAAATTGCCATTTCTGGATTATTTAACTATAAATTACTCGAAAATCTGATCCTGAATATTTAAAATTGGCAGAAATATTTCAAAAAATTAGGTTTTTCCATAATAAATTCGTGAAACTTGCCAAAATTGCCATTTCTGGACTATTTAATTATAAATTACTCGAAAATTTGATCCTTGAATATTTAAAATTGGCAGAAATATTTCAAAAAATTAGGTTTTTCCATAATAAATTCGTGAAACTTGCCGAAATTGCCATTTCTGGACTATTTAATTATAAATTACTCGAAAATCTGATCCTAAATATCAAAAATTGGCAGAAATATTTCAAAAAATTAGATTTTTTCATAATAAATTCGTGAAACTTGCCGAAATTGCCATTTCTAGACTATTTGACTATAAATTACTCGAAAATCTGATCCTGAATATTTAAAATTGGCAGAAATATTTCAAAAAATTAGGTTTTTCCATAATAAATTCGTGAAACTTGCCGAAATTGCCATTTCTGGATTATTTAACTATAAATTACTCGAAAATCTGATCCTGAATATTTAAAATTGGCAGAAATATTTCAAAAAATTAGGTTTTTCCATAATAAATTCGTGAAACTTGCCAAAATTGCCATTTCTGGACTATTTAATTATAAATTACTCGAAAATCTGATCCTGAATATTTAAAATTGGCAGAAATATTTCAAAAAATTAGGTTTTTCCATAATAAATTCGTGAAACTTGCCAAAATTGCCATTTCTGGACTATTTAATTATAAATTACTCGAAAATTTGATGTTGAATATCTAAAATTGGCAGAAATATTTCAAAAAATTAGATTTTTCCACAATAAATTCGTGAAACTTGCCGAAATTGCCATTTCTGGACTATTTAACTATAAATTACTCGAAAATCTGATTCTGAATATCTAAAATTGGCAGAAATATTTCAAAAAATTAGGTTTTTCCATAATAAATTCGTGAAACTTGCCAAAATTGCCATTTCTGGACTATTTAATTATAAATTACTCGAAAATTTGATGCTGAATATATAAAATTGGCAGAAATATTTCAAAAAATTAGATTTTTCCACAATAAATTCGTGAAACTTGCCGAAATTGTCATTTCTGGACTATTTAACTATAAATTACTCGAAAATTTGATGCTGAATATCTAAAATTGGCAGAAATATTTCAAAAAATTAGATTTTTCCATAATAAATTCGTGAAACTTGCCGAAATTGTCATTTCTGGACTATTTAATTATAAATTACTCGAAAATCTGATCCTGAATATTTAAAATTGGCAGAAATATTTCAAAAAATTAGATTTTTTCATAATAAATTCGTGAAACTTGCCGAAATTGCCATTTCTGGATTATATAACTATAAATTACTCGAAAATTTGATCCTGAATATTTAAAATTGGCAGAAATCTTTCAAAAAATTAGGTTTTTCCATAATAAATTCATGAAACTTGTCGAAATTGCCATTTCTGGACTATTTAACTATAAATTACTCGAAAATCTGATCCTGAATATTTAAAATTGACAGAAATATTTTAAAAAATTAGATTTTTTCATAATAAATTCGTGAAACTTGCCGAAATTGCCATTTCTGGACTATTTAACTATAAATTACTCGAAAATTTGATGCTGAATATCTAAAATTGGCAGAAATATTTCAAAAAATTAGATTTTTCCATAATAAATTCGTGAAACTTGCCGAAATTGTCATTTCTGGACTATTTAATTATAAATTACTCGAAAATCTGATCCTGAATATTTAAAATTGGCAGAAATATTTTAAAAAATTAGATTTTTTCATAATAAATTCGTGAAACTTGTCGAAATTGCCATTTCTGGACTATTTAACTATAAATTACTCGAAAATCTGATCCTGAATATTTAAAATTGGCAGAAATATTTTAAAAAATTAGATTTTTTCATAATAAATTCGTGAAACTTGCCGAAATTGCCATTTCTGGATTATATAACTATAAATTACTCGAAAATCTGATTCTTATATCTAAAATTGGCAGAAATATTTCAAAAAATTAGGATTTTCCATAATAAATTCATGAAACTTGTCGAAATTGCCATTTCTGGACTATTTAACTATAAATTATTCGAAAATCTGATTCTGAATATCTAAAATTGGCAGAAATATTTCAAAAAATTAGGATTTTCCATAATAAATTCGTGAAACTTGCCGAAATTGCCATTTCTATTTAACTATAAATTACTCGAAAATCTGATCCTGAATATCTAAAAGAATATCTAAATGAAAAGATGGGGGCGGGGAGCAGAATGTGGAGGAGAGTGAAAAGAAAGGCTAGGAAATGAAAGGATAGGAGAAGGAATTTATTGGGAGAAGGAGGAGAATAGGCTGTATTTGCAGGGTGTGCGGTGAGGGAAGTGGAAATTTGGAAACATGTGTGGAAAAGATATAAAAGAGAAACCATTGAAAGAGAAAGTTGACAGGTAGCGATGGTATGGGTGCTGGGGGAGGGAGAGGAGGGGAAATAGCAGATAAGGGAAGTAGAAGAGGAAAGAAAGGGGATAATAGACGAAGGAGCGGAAAAAGTGGAAGGTGAAGGAAAAAGGAAAAGGTTGGAGAAAGGTAGAGGGGGGAAAGAGAGGCAGAATGAGAGAAAGAGTGAGAAAGAATGAGAGAAGAGCCGAAGGAGTAGGGAAGGGGATCATGAACAGAGGAATGCGTGCGTCTAGAAGAGAATAAGAGGGGTGGTCGAGGTAAAATCGCGAACTCTCAGGATAAGAAATAAAGACAGGAGTTAAATTAAGTGGATTAAGTTTAGAAATAAGACAGAAGTAAGATGTATTTGAAATTGTAACCAAGGGGAACACAATAAAGTTTATTATTCTTATTACTCGAAAATATCTGATGTGCTGGGGAAATCTGCGGTCAGATTCAGCATCAAAAAATTTATCAGATCCACCTGTCTGATTTTTGCAACTGATTTTCACAAGCCTGTTATCAGGCATCAAGCGGAAAGGACTTTATTTAAACAATGATATTGCTTATAGCGCGCTTATTTTAGATTAGGTTAGGCTAGGTTATTGCCTCAAGGCCCTGGAAGGAAGAGAAGGGGACAGCCGACGAGAAAATCGCCGACCAATTACGATCGAGCAGTATTCCGATTGAGAAGGGGTTGGTGTCTTTATTACTTTCGTAATTTTGTAGGACGAGGTAGTCTTGTTGGAGCATTTCGGGACGACGGTCAGCTAACTTCACTCGACACTTCAAATCGGTCAGCTAGCTTCACTCGACACTTGAAATCGGTTTTGTGAATTTTAACAGTGCTACTCGGACAGTCATCGGAAAAGCAACCTCGCGGAAGGGAAGACTTGTGTGGAAGAGCAACATCGCGGAAGGAAAGACTTGTGGAAGAACAATCTCGCGGAAGGAAAAATTTGTGGAGAAGCAACCTCGCGGAAGGGAAGACTTGTGGAAGAGCAACCTCGCGGAAGGGAAGACTTGTGGAATCGGTATGTACATTTTTTCATAAAATTATACCTTCTAATTAAATATTTTTTACTGAAAATGGAAAAGGGACTATTCGCGCTCTTGCAAATTTCTCTCGCGAATCCTAAGCAGTTGCGGCGAAATTCTTTCTCTAACGCGAGTTTCGTCCAGTTTCGTCTCGTGCGTTCTGATATTCTCCCAACAGTTGTTGGACGATCATACTTTCAAGAAAATATATGACTCCAATTTCGATTCTTCAGGATTGCCTGAAACGGATTTGCTTCGTTTCGCTCTCGTTGGTCTTGGGATATTCGATTTATATTGCGAATCTAGCTTTACTTTCTGCTAGCATGCCCCGTAGCTTGGAAAATATTACGCAAGGGGTACTGTAAACTTTCATAGAGAAATACAGAAACGCATAAAACGCACAGTCCCTGGTCCGACCATCAAAATATTATCATATACGTCGCCTAAAAATATACTTCTTCATGTGTACGGTTTTGATCCATGCATAGAGATACAATATAATAAATTTTTAGATCCTAAAAATATACAAAAAAAATCATTGTTACTTAAAAGTCATCACTTATTATTATTATTGATATTTAAAATCGTATATATTAGTGATAGTGATAATTCGTAATAATATTAGATGAACGAGTGAACTAAGAGAAAACTTTTATGATCTTATCCTTTACCTTTATTATCGTATATTCATTAAATGCATAATTAATATCGCGTATCCGTGAAGCCATAAAAAATTTCTCGCATTAAGACATATTTTAAAATGGGAAAAATCGTTTAAAAATGATCTTTAATCGCGACGGAAGCATTCAACGGGAAATTTAATTTACCCAATTATAATCGCACAAAGGATGTCATATATCTCATTGAATGGAAAATACGACGATATTCGCAGATGAAACCACAAAGGCTGGTTCAATGTTGCGCCGCAACATCGATATAGTAAAGGGTGATATTCCATGAAACGGAAACGATACATCACAATTTTGCCTTATGCTATGAAAATCACACCAATTTCCAATATTCAATTTATTAGATCTTAATCTCACTACGTTACTTCTCTGAAATTTTTAAATAATATAAATATATCTCACTATAAACTTGGAATAGAATCAAAATATTTATTTCAATAAAGTTTTAGATATGCGAATAGAGAAAATAGAATCTTGTTTTCCTTATTTTATTACGATTATTTTTACAGGATCTTATTTGAAAAAAAAAAAGAAATTTCAAACTTAGGTATAAGGATGAAATTTTACAAAAAATTAGAGATTAAAAGATATTTATTTTGCTAACGAAAATAATAAATATTAGAAAATATTTCTATAATCTTAAATAATAAAAATTAGAAAATATTTCTATTTTCTGTCAATAAATATCGTTCTGTTTCACGAGAATTCGTCCTTTTCAAACGCACACGCGTATAAATGCGTCTGTCCTGTGCATCTTGCACCATTCTTTCTGCGATCGTGAAATCTAATATAGTCGCGACTTATAAATCAGAAACGACCATAATCTCTCGCTCAGCTTTATTTCCTTCCCCATGTAAGACGTAGCCAATTTCTTATGCGACAATAGAGTAGCCGGCATTTTGAAGTAAAGAAATATAAAAGCTGCGATGCGTAGCAAAAATATCAGCGAGCCAGAAATGCGAACCGAATCAGCGGCATGAATTATGAATTTCACTTTGGATTATTAAAAACCATTATTCAAAATATATTCGCAGACAAAATGTGGCATCGGCCAGGTTCTCTGAAATTATGAACAATGCGCAATAGTAATGTAGTTTACCTGACAACCAATAAATCTCTTGAAACTTTCGAAATGCCGAACATTTTTCACATATTATAAAGATATTTATGTATATTGTAAAGTTATTTATGTGTATATACATATGCAGGGTCCGTCAAAAGTCCCGGAATGAGTAAATATTTCAAAAACGAAGCATCTTTTGAAAAAATTTCAAACAAAAGTCTTACGGTTTCGAAAGTTCTATTGAATGGTCACGTCCGTTTGACATTGAATGGAAGGATCAAGGTTATATGGAATTTTGTTCTTTTGTGAAACTTTGTTCTTTTAAGTGGAATTTCTTATTTTTCATTGTATATTCTTGTAGCTTATCTCGAGAGTTTTTCAAAACACTATAATAAAATATATTTTTTTATTAAGCACTTTTCGAATTATGATGATGCTTGAAATAATTTCTTAATTTTATATAAATCATAAAATATCTCGTAAAATATTCATTTTTGCAATTTGGTGATATTATTTTAATATTTTTATACACAAAATGATGTGAATCAATTGTCAAGAAAACACATAGTTATTTTAAAGAAAAAATATATAATTTTTAATTAACAGTTACAAATTTAAAAAAAAAATCGATTTTATACTTTCTTTACATCAATTGATATCTCTCATTATTTTGTGTATAAAAAGTATTAAAGTAACATCATCGAAAAATAAATATTTTACGAGATATTTTATAGTTCATGAGAAATTAAAAAATTATTTCAAGCCTCATAATCCGAAAAGTACTTAACAAAGAAATATTTTATTACGATTTGGAAAGTTTTCGAAATAAGCTACAAGAATGTAACTTATTTGACTATGGTAGACAGTTATTGAAAAATATAAAGGTCAACTCCGTAGACTTAAGGAGATTTGGTACAATCCCAGCAAAAGTAGCTGAAAATCAATATTGACGAATATATCCACTTTTGGAATATTTTGAGTATGAAAAATTGTGTGAAATATTACAGTTTGATCTTAGCTGCAGAGATGTATTTATTAATATTTATTGTTTTTATTGAAATATTCCGAATTTTATTAATCGAAATGATTAACTTTTGGCAGAGAATTTCGCCTTGTGACAGATATATGGCTAACTTCATGGAATTATATTTAATATCTTTTTAATCAGTTAGTACTTGTATAATATTATTTGACCAAATATTTCCTCTGTATCTAAACTTTTGCAAATTTTAAACAAATTCTGAATATTATTTCCATTTGTGTTTTTGTCATTTGAATCGACGTGGTTATAAGAACACATGTTAATTTGATGCAAATTAAAATCCTTATAACTTGTGAACGCTTTAATGAATCGATTTAAAAATTATACTGAAGATTCTAAACATATGTAAGGACATTCTGTCGAATTTTCATTAAATTCTCAATATTTTGAAAATAGGTACAAAATATTCTTAATCCATCCACTTCAAGTCAAATAGATATGACCATTCAATAAAACATTAAACCTTGAAATCTTGAAACTTTTGTCTAAAATATATTTATTAAAAATGCTTTGTTTTTTATCATTTCGAGACTTTTGAACGACTGTATATACACATATTTTTTATTATATATTTTTTTATTAATAATTATAATTATTATCTAAAAATTGTTATCTTTTATAATAAATAAAATAATAAAATATTTCTACATACAATATTTCTATTAATAAAATAGTATAATATTTCTACATCCAACTTATTTAAGTATACTACAATATATTATAAATATATGCAATAAACGCAATAAATATTATAAATATGCAATAAATATAATTTCATTAATATGCTTGATAAGGTATTTGATTAAGGATGTATTGGACGGACCGTCTGTCTCAAAAGTTAATCCAAAGTATCAAAAAATTAAAATTGGGCAGAATACGAATTCTAATTAATCAAAAATTTTTTAAAAATCACGAAATCATACTTCAAAGTATTCTTTAATATAAATAGGTCTTAATTTCCAAGAAAATGTATAAATTTGTATATACGTTTTATCATCAAACCGATAATCACAGTTATTTTTTAATAATAATTTCAAAACGAGCAAGTAAATCGTTTTAAAACTTTGTGGGAACATTTTTACATGTATGAAGAATATAATATTACAAAATGAAATTTTTATCATTGTTTTTTTATAGTTTGTGAATAATTTATTACCTGTCTCTTGAACGTTTACATAAGATCCTATGTTAAAATCGCAAAATTCAAGAATTAATAACTTTTAAAAAAGCAAGTAAAAAAATTTGAAATAATTCATGACGATTTAGAATGTTATTAAGAATGTTAAATTAAAAATTCACGACGATCTCATTGATTGTAATATATCTCCAATACATCCTTAAGCAAATTCGATTCTTAAAGAAAGATATCAATATATATTTCAGTCTTTTTTTTTTGAAAGTGAATGTGAAATATAAAAAAAGAAAGATATGAGGGGAGAAAGAAACTTTATTAGAAAGATTATCGGTTACAATCTTTTAATAACATTTTCAAGAACATTCGGAACTTGCAAAACAAGGGATTCGACTCACAGAAGAGTGATTTCGGGAGCTCTTGACAATCACACAGTGCATCAACGCAAATAAATGAATATATCACGCCCGTAAACGGGCAGGCCAATATACCGTAGGTGCTCTTACGACGTCGTATTTAATGCATACCAAGAACATACTGGCGGTTAACGCGAACAAAATTCTGCCATTTATAATCATGACGCATGAACGGGCGCTCTACGTTTGTAACAGAGCTTCCATCGCGCGTGCTTTAATTAATTCGGGGTTTCGGCGAATCCCGCGAATTCTCTGTATAGTTTACATCGTCCAACGATTGCGTCCGTTTTTACGTCGAAACGTCCATTACTCGCGAAACTTTGTAACATGTATATTATTATTATTATTATTTTGCATATATCAGTGGTCGCAATTATTCAGCATGTTATTATGATCAATAAAATGGCGAAAACTGACATAAATGCTTAAAGTTGTAGTATCAATCTTTACAAATTCGAGATTTAAGGATGTATTGGACGGATCGGTCTGTCTCAAAAGTTAATCCAAAGTACTAAAAAATTAAAATTGGGAAGAATACGAATTTTAATTCATCAAAATTTTTTTAAAAATCATACTTCAAAGTATTCTTTAATGTAAATAGGTCTTAATTTCCAAGAAAATGTTGACACGTTTTATCATCAATATCGCATCACACCGATAATCACAATAATTTTTTAATAATAATTTCGAAACGAGCAAGTAAATCGTTTTAAAACTTTGTGGGAACATTTACATGAATAAAGAATATAATACAAAATTAAAAAATGAAATTTTTATCATCGTTTTTTTATAGTTTGTGAATAATTTATTACCTGCCTCTTGAACGTTTACATAAGATCCTTGTTAAAATCGCAAAATTCAAAAATTAATAACTTTTAAAGGAGCAAGTAAAAAAATTTGAAATAATTTATGACGATTTAGAATGTTATTAAGAATGTTAAATTAAAAATTCACGGCGATCTCATTGATTGTAATATATCTCCAATACATAATCCTTAATATAATTCAATTAAGCAAAATATATTCTTATGATTTAAGATTTAATTTTCTTGAATGGTTAAGAAACAATGTTGGATAGAAAATAACATTTTTAAATCAAAGATTATAATTTTCTTAAGGATGTATTGGACGAACCGTCTGTCTCAAAAGTTAATCCAAAGTATCAAAAAATTGAAGTTGGGCAGAATACGAATTCTAATTGATCAAAAATTTTTTAAAAATCACGAAATCATACTCCAAAGTATTCTTTAATATAAATAGGTCTTAATTTCCAAGAAAATATTGCCACGTTTTATCATCAATATCGCGTCAAACCGATAATCACAATTATTTTTTAATAATAATTTCAAAACGAGCAAGTAAATTGTTTTAAAACTTTGTGGGAACATTTTTACATGTATGAAGAATATAATATTACGAAATGAAATTTTTATCATCGTTTTTTTATAGTTTCTGAATAATTTATTATCTGTCTCTTGAACGTTTACATAAGATCCTTGTTAAAATCGCAAAATTCAAAAATTAATAACTTTTAAAGGAGCAAGTAAAAAAATTTGAAATAATTCATGACGATTTAGAATGTTATTAAAAATGTTAAATTAAAAATTCACGGCGATCTCATTGATTGTAATATATCTCCAATACATAATCCTTAATATAATTCAATTAAGCAAAATATATTCTTATGATTTAAGATTTAATTTTCTTGAATGGTTAAGAAACAATGTTGGATAGAAAATAACATTTTTCAATCAAAGATTATAATTTTCTTAAGGATGTATTGGACGAACCGTCTGTCTCAAAAGTTAATCCAAAGTATCAAAAAATTGAAGTTGGGCAGAATACGAATTCTAATTGATCAAAAATTTTTTAAAAATCACGAAATCATACTCCAAAGTATTCTTTAATATAAATAGGTCTTAATTTCTAAGAAAATATTGCCACGTTTTATCATCAATATCGCGTCAAACCGATAATCACAATTATTTTTTAATAATAATTTCAAAACGAGCAAGTAAATTGTTTTAAAACTTTGTGGGAACATTTTTACATGTATGAAGAATATAATATTACGAAATGAAATTTTTATCATCGTTTTTTTATAGTTTGTGAATAATTTATTACCTGACTCTTGAACGTTTACATAAGATTCTATGTTAAAATCGCAAAATTCAAAAATTAATAACTTTTAAAGGAGCAAGTAAAAAAAATTTGAAATAATTTATGACGATTTAGAATGTTATTAAGAATGTTAAATTAAAAATTCACGGCGATCTCATTGATTGTAATATATCTCCAATACATCCTTAATATAATTCAGTTAAGAAAAATATACTCTATGATTTAAGATTTAATTTTCTTGAATGGTTAAGTAACAATGTTGGATAGAAAATAACATTTTTTAATATAATTTTCTTAAGGATGTATTGGACCGTCTGTCTCAAAAGTTAATCCAAAGTACCAAAAAATTAAAGTTGGATAGAATACGAATTCTAATTGATCAAAAATTTTTTAAAAATCATGAAATCATACTTTAAAGTATTCTTTAATGAAATTTTTATCATTGTTTTTTTATAATTTCTGAATAATTTATTATCTGTCTCTTGAACGTTTACATAAGATCCTATGTTAAAATCGCAAAATTCAAAAATTAATAACTTTTAAAGGAGCAAGTAAAAAAAATTTGAAATAATTCATGACGATTTAAAATGTTATTAAGAATGTTAAATTAAAAATTCACGGCGATCTCATTAATTGTAATATATCTCCAATACATCCTTAATGCATCGATCCTCTTCTATCATCAGAAAATTTCAATCAAATAATAAAGCTAATAGTTATATACATTTATAAAAAAATCTCTCTTGACATTTGTTAAGTGACCTTTTGTGTATCATCTGTATAATCCCTTTGATACACTTTTCCGTCGAAAAAAAATTGCGAACGTTGGTCAATATCGTTTCCGGCGGTCATCTGCTCGGATAGACGTTTATCAATCTATAAAATCGATCGATGGACTCGTCAACGATAAATTCGGAAAGCTTAGGATGTACGTTTGACAATGACAAACCGTTCGAGGGAGATTAGAAAGCCTTTGTGCGTGCCAGGAAGCTGACCATTGTGTCGAAAGGGAGACCAGAGAAAGCTGTTCTTTTGTCGCGAATGACAGGGCCGATCTTCTTCTATCAGTGCAGATATTTGTAGCGGCGAAAGGCTGACCCGCGGCCTCGCCGCCGCCAATTTTACACCGATGTATTTTATTGCGCTTCTCTCTCCGAAAATGCCGGCGTGTCGCCGACCTTCTTGCACGTGACGGAAAATCTGAAGCGTAAATCTCTTTTGTTAGAAGACAAGGTTGACGAGAAGACAGGGATCTTGAAAATGTTGTAATGTGTAATTTAAAAAAAAAATAATAAATTCTATTAAATCATATTTCAAACTTAGGCTCTGTCTTTGCGTTTCTAATTTTTAATTACTATTTCGTACTACCTACGTCACGGTTCGAAAGTCTTTCTTTTTTAAATTTGTATTATTACTATAGGGACTGTTAACTCTTCTTATTTTTAATTTTTTAAAAAAATTTTTAATATTAAATATACATACTTTTATGTTGCATATTATACAAAGATTTTTTAATATTATATATGTATCTACAGGGTGTACTAAATGTCTGGTAACGGTCGAATATGTCAAACTATGCATTTCAGGACAAATATTTCAGACGAAAGTTGTAGGGCTTCAAAATATCTATTTACCTGTTTTATCAGCAAGACCGCAGGTACCGTTGCCAGGGTAACGTGAAAGCCATCTTGAATTTTTTGAATGGGATGTCCCTTTCGAGTAGCTTATCTCAAGAGCTTTTCAAAATACCATAATAAAGTATTTTTAGAGTTATGAGATTTGAAATAATTTCTTAATTTTACATAAACTATAAAATATCTTATCTTTATTAATAATATTCATTTTTCGATTATATTACTTAATATTATTATATTACTTAAAATTCGATATAAATGTAAAAAAAAACTTAGTTTTGTACAGATTTTTCATTTATAATCTATTTTTATTTTTATATCGATTTTACACAGATTTTTCAATTAAAGTTTGATATTGCTTCTAATTTTGGATATAATATATAATTTTCATTATAGTGAGAATATAATATATAACATATATTTACATCTCTTTTTAATATATAAAATTATGTATATTAATATAACATAAATAATTGGAATAATAATAATAATAACAAAACCGAAATAAAAAAATTTTTAAATAAATCTAGCATTTTATTTTTAATTATCCAGATATTTTATGTTGAATTTAGAAATCGACTTTTATGTACAAAATAATGAGAGGAATCGATTGGTATAAAGAAAACACACAAATATGTAATTTGCAATTAACAATTACATATTTTTTCTTAAAAACAACTGTACGTTTTTTTTTTACACCAATCGATTCTTCTCATTATTTTAAGCATAAAAGTATTGAAGTAACAGCATTGAAAAATGAATATTTTACGAGATATTTTATAGTTTATATAAAATTAAGATATTATTTCAAGCCTCATATTCTAAAAGTATTTAGCAAAAAGTACTTTATTGTAGTGTTTTGAAAAATTCTCGAGATAAATTATAAGAATATATAGTAAAAAAATAGGGCATTCTATTTAAAAAATCTAAAATGGCTTAGACATTTTAGAGTCCCACAATTTTTGTCTAAAATTTATTTTCCTAAAATGCATGGTTTATGAAATATTTGACGTGTCCTTTTGATACAGACATTTAGTGCACCTTGTACATATGTATAATATGTAATTATTTTATTCGAATATCTATCTTAAAGCAAATACTAATGGAACAAATAAAAGTTTAGAGAAATTCAAAACAAAAATTAACGACTAATATAAACACGATATACAATAAAAAAATAAATATCTAATTTTCTGATGAGTTAAAAAAAATTTCTTATCATTTCCCAGATATTTTAACAAAAATTAACGAATAATATAAACACGATATACAATAAAAAAATAAATATCTAATTTTCTGATGAGTTAAAAAAGTTTCTTATCATTTCCCAGATATTTTAACAAAAATTAACGAATAATATAAACACGATATACAATAAAAAAATAAATATCTAATTTTCTGATGAGTTAAAAAAATTTCTTATCATTTCCCAGATATTTTAACAAAAATTAACGAATAATATAAACACGATATACAATAAAAAAATAAATATCTAATTTTCTGATGAGTTAAAAAAATTTCTTATCATTTCCCAGATATTTTAACAAAAATTAACGAATAATATAAACACGATATACAATAAAAAAATAAATATCTAATTTTCTGATGAGTTAATAAAATTTCTTATCATTTCCCAGATATTTTAATTCGTTGCTCTGCGGCTTTAAATTTCGAGATAGAATTGCGCATTCAAGAATTAGTAGAGAAACATATTGTACTTAGGATTCATTATAAATGACACATGGCAAACTACGTACAATATTTCCACTCAAAGAAGACTTACCTAGTCGAGTAAACTCGCTTTGAAACGTTGACAGAACCCCATGTCACATTACGAATAATATATGAGTGGAATAAAACGAAAGCCGCGCTTTGTCGATACGGAAAGCTGATGAACACCTCTGTAATAATGGTATCATTTAAAATTAATCAACACAGCAGTGGTTGCCAAAGTTACCTGCCGCTCGTGTAACATTTGGTGGCCTCGCAAAAGGGAAATGTCACGCGGAAATCGATCAGAATAAGAGAAATGAGACACGTATTACCTCTATAAACAGATTTACGCCGTTGAATGGGCAGAATGATGCCTCTATCGATTTTCGATCGGCCGCAGAAGATTTTTTATTTTACAAAAATCGCACCTTTTTTACGATCCAACACGACCAAGCTTCCCCTCGATGACCGAATTTATGAGGATAGTAAAAAAAACGCTCGATTTACTATAAAGGCGACAGTTCTCCGTCTCATACTGCATTTTATCACGCAAATAACCGGGATACGCATAAGATGGAAATTATATAATAAAGCAACAAAGTGTTAAGAGACTCGAAGAGACGGCGGTGGTTTGCTTCAGGTTGTTGTTGATAACGATGATAAAGGGAGCTTTTACAGAGCTCGTTCAATCACTGTCGGCATTTTTTACATTTATTCCAATTATATTCGCTCGCGCAGAGAAATCTGGGTATCGCAAATGGCAAATAATTTTTTTTCCATAATTGCGGAGATTTTTTTAAATTACAGATTCCAGTTTCCATACGTTGCAAATGTGAATCCATTGTAACGACTGATTGCGCGCAAACATATCCGCGTGCTTTTTTTTTTCGCTGATCAGCTTTTTGCCATGTCTCGTTAATACACGTTATAAACAGAACTGCAACATTTCCACGCATTTCGCTTCGATTGACGTAATTGTACAGTGACGTTGAACGAAATAAGCTTAGATAAGCTTATTAAATTGCGAAAGAACGAAGGGGAGAATAAACGCAATTTTAAATGAAAGCGGTTAAAATTTCCCACCGAAGAAGGCGAGAGAGGCTAAATCTACCGTGCGCAAATACAAGTGCGTTTGATAATCGCGATATTCATAAATATCAGATTTTGTGAAGCAATTTACGTTTGTTTAAAGAATAAAAGGACGAAAAATAACGGTAAACAAACGGTAAACGGTGTAAACAAGATTATCAGATTGCGCAAAACCTCTGTACGTCGATGATCCCGAGGAGTTAACAAGCCGAAATTTTGAGCCCTGCTAACGCAAACGCCATGAAAAAGCGTAATGAAATTTCACGGTTCGACGAGAAGCCGCGTTGCGTAATAGGATCAATATGTTATATTTATTTGGGACGCGTATATCCCTCTCTCGCGTGTGCCACGCTATAAAGTTGCCAATGTTGAGCTAGGGAATAGCCGAAAGTACCTACGAGTGACCTGTATACACTCGTAATACGATAATAATTAGCATGACACGTCGGTCGTGTAAATTACAACTCTGTTACAACGAGACATAATGGATATTTACTGCCATCGCGGTTCTATTGCCCGTAAACTTTCCGCTAGATCATTGGATTTATCCCGCGCCGCGTTTAACTGGTCCGCCGGAAACGTGTCTAGTGTGCTGATACCTGCACCCTGGCGGAGCAGCACGTTTCATCGTTGAAACTTGGGAATAATGAGCTTGGCTTAAGGCTCTACGACCCACATTCTCGAAATTTTAGCGATGAATACAAGTGGTCCAATGTCGATAAGCGAGCTGAGAAAAAAATCGTTTGATTGTATCAACAAGACGTATGTGATTGAAGGCATTTTGATTAAATCAAACAAGAATTTTTTTTCCATTTTTAATCTCAAAAGTCTGTTTAATATTTTGAATTCCAAAGATTTATTGGATAAATTCAATTCAGATTATTGAATAATTTATTTTATAATTAAAATATCATAAGACTCGGTTTTTTATAAATAGAACTAGATTTTACTATAAGGATTTGATTAGTATTTTCTGGTTGGATCTTTAAAATTTCTTGTTACTTTAATTTTTTTGCTTGCTTCTTAACTTAACTCTTATTCAATATTTGCCATAAAATATATAAAGAACTAATATTAACGTTAAGTTTCCAAAGTATATTTTTTCTCTTACGAGCAGTAATGCCAGAAAGAGGATGCTCTCTAATTGTGTGTGTTTAAGCTGCATCCTCTTCTTGCATCACTGTTTATCAATTTAATTTCTAACAAACTGAATTTAAAATAATTTATTCAATAATCTGAATTAAATTTATCCCATAATCTTGTTGAAATTCAAAATATTAAACAGACTTTTGAGATTAGATGGAAGAAATTTTAGACGACTTAGCGGGGAGTTTAGTATTAATAAGACGAAAATTAAACAATAATAACACTATTAATAAGACGAAAATTAAACAATAATAACACTAATACTGCTCGTGTGTTGCAAAGCAATAATAAAAATTCTAGGGTCAATAATACGAGCTAATTACTAAGGTCTAAATAAAATAAAAACAAATATTAATAAGTTCGTTTAATTAAATCACAAACGTTTCGACTTTACTTAGTCTTCCTCAGTATGAAAAATAACAAAATCAACATATTAAAATCATCCGTATTCTTTTATCAATATTATTCGCATGTCGCGGAAAAATAAATATAAATTTAATCAAAACGTAAAATAAGAAAAATCCATTAGAGCGCTATAGAATAAAATAAACAATAAGAAGCTCATAAACACTCATACAGAATCAAATGTTTCGACAGCCAAAAAATGAGAAGAATTTAGTATTATTAACCAGAAACTTTGATAAATTTAAGAACGAAATTTCAGATCAGATTTTTTTTTTCCCACAAATCCTCTACCCCCCCCCCCCCCCAACAAAAAAAAAAACAACACCCAACAAAAAAACAAAACAAACAAATTTTTTTTTTTTGGGAAAAAAAAAAAAAAAAAAAAAAAAAAAAAACAAAAAAACAAAATTTTTTTTTTTTCCCTGGGGGCCAAAGGGACAAAAAGGGCCCCCCCCTTTTTTTTGGGGGGTGCGGGCCCCCCCCTTTTTTTCCCCCCTTTTTTTTAATTTTTTTCAAAAAAAACAAAAAAAAAAATAATTTTTTTAAAAAAATAAAAATATTTTTCCCCCCTTTTTTTGGAAAAAAAAAAAAAATAAAAAATTTTGGAAAGGGAGGAAAAAAAATTTTAGGCGGGGGGGGGGGGGTTTTTATTAAAAAAAAAAAAAAAAAAAAAAAAAAACCCCAATTCTCCTCTGTGTTGCAAATCAATAATAAAAATTCTAGGGCCAATAATACGAGCTAATTACTAAGGTCTAAATAAAATAAAAACAAATATTAACAAGTTCGTTTAATTAAATCACAAACATTTCGACTTTAGTCTTCCTCAGTATAAAAAATAACAAAATCAACATATTAAAATCATCCGTATTCTTTTATCAATATTATTTGCATGTCGCGGAAAAATAAGTATAAATTTAATCAAAATGTAAAATAAGAAAAATTCATCGTTAAAGCGCTATAGAATAAAATAAACAAGAACAAGCCCATGAACTCAACAGAACCAAATGTTTCGACAGCCAAAAAATGAGAAGAGTTTAATATTATTAACCAGAAAATTTGGTAAATTTAACAGGAAGAAATTAATCAGATTTCGATAATTCCTACAAGAATCTAATTTCCTAGAATTCTAATTAATGCAATCAGATTTTTTTCTCAGTGCGCGATCTTTATTTGATTACGTGCAAACAAAACGCTCGGGAATCGATCGATTTAGCGGCAGATTTATCCAAAAAATAGTTTTTACGTGAAAATTGGACGGTTTCTTTCGTGGAAAGGACGATCGATTAACAGCGAGAGCATCGCAAATAGGTGCTTAGAAACGTAATTACAGCGTCGGCATGACTACGCTGCATTGTTGTACAATGCTATGATTAAATTCGCCCGCCTCTCGCACCGACAAGGATTTAGATCCTTGACCTAATCGCTGTTACGTCCACAGAGGCCCGATGGCCTACCGTTTCATCAGGTATTACGAGAAGGAGGCTGTAACTCATATCTTTGTACAATCAATATCGTTCTTATTATTATTATATACACGATTATATACGATCGTAATTATATATTATCGTACGATGCAATAATATGCATATTATTATTGTTACTTTACTTCAAGATAACGGTCTACGATGCAATCGTTATCGCGAAACGTGTCGAGAGCGCAACTTGCCGTCGAACACGAGCATCATCGATTTAATGCAAATTTACGGGGCATCTCTCGAACCGTATCTTAGACCAAAAAATCTTCAACTTCGTGTAATTCCTCGATTTTTTTCGACGAGGATGCGACGCGCAAAATTGCATTCAATAATCTCTAATAAAATTTCGCGACAAAAGTGTAGCTGCGTATTTTCTAAATTATCGGGATGCGTTAATCCTAATTGGATTTAGAGAGAGGTAACTCGAGGGATGTCGAAACGATTGCTCGTGATTGCTCACGTTATGTAATATGGGGTTCGGGGGAGTAAAACGTGTAAGATTTCATGTTTGAACAATATATCCATTCGACGGGATCGCCGGCCAACGATCGATTATGCCAGCCGTCGACCCCAAGTAATATCATAGATGCGATCGATTCTGGCAAAGGGTTGGTTGCACCACGCCTCAACAGCTCCTATGCGCACCAAAACTAAGCTCGTTATCTCGTAATACGCGCATTACCCCTCAAAATACCAATTATATACTGACAGAATCGCCTCCTTTGAAACAGCTTTACGATACCTAATCGCAGCGTTCCTTCCCCTCCCTTGAGCAGAATATCAACCGCAAATCCAGCAAAGGCATTTATTAACGTTTATTATTAAACGCACGCTTATTAAAACTGTATTTGCGTGCGACCGATATTTAGACTTTGGATAATTTTAACTGCCTCCCTTTCAAATTACGTACTCCCTTTGAATTACATTTTTGATCTGAAATCGAATAAATTGAGTTCTCAATAAAACGAGTTAAAAATAAATTTGAAATAATGAATATCCGATTAATGAGCGACAGTAATTGACAGCGCGAAAGTACGTGTAATTTATTGGGCATTTTTATCTCGAGCTTTTTAATAATTAGTTTATACTCCTCAGCTATTTTTCATTACTTTAAAATAAACATTTCTATAGATTAAACAGTTATATATAGATTTGAGAGATAAACTTATATATAATATGTATAATCTCCTCTCTCAATTAATTTTTTTTTATCTTTACGCGTTGAAACAGAAAATTATTGATATTCTTTTTTCGTTTCCCTGAAAATAACCACAATATTTTCCATTTGTAGATTAAATTTCGAGCGAGTTATTATTTTTTTTTTTTCAATCATAAACAAATTGACACACACAAAATCCTGCTCTACAACATACTTTATTAATAATCAGGCATCCGAAGTCGCATTGGCGGCATCTGTCACGTAACTTCAACCTGTAAAATCTGTAGATATTTTGGTATCGGATGAAAAATTATGTCATACGTGTGCGCCAACTTTGAAGCGAGATTGCGTCGAACGTCTTCCAGCTGGAAGCATAAAATAGCCGGCAGACTCGGAACGAATTTGCGCCCAAAATTGAATTGCACCGGAATGCAACAAACAACCGCTGAATTGGCGCCGCGAGAAAAATCCCGTATCGAGCGGGCGAAATTTATTTCGAATTCGATAAATTAGATTTCCCGCAAAATCGATACGCGGGAAAACGCGAGGCGAAGCTTAATAATATTCGATTGTGAAACTCAATGCTTCACATTTCACACGGAATTTCTCATTAACACGATTATTAATTTAATTATTTCGGTCGAGGAAATTTGTCGCGCAAAAGGGCTTTAAGAATTATAAATATTTTTCGTATTTCTCTCTCTCTAAAAGTTGTTTCCTCGTCATTTAAAATATTTTAAATATTTTAAAATATATGTAGCTTGCTTGGAGAGCAACGTTTTAGAGCAGTGTTTTGTGTAAAATTTTTCAAAGTTAATTCTCTGTAAAAGTGGCAGAGAAATGACTGCGGAATAAGTCGTATAATGATATTAAAAATACAGCTTGGTTTGAAATTTCAACGTGATTCGCATCAATTATATAGCAAAGAGGATCTTCTTTCGCGGAAGATATCTTGAGAGAGCTGAGAAAAAGAGGATTCTTCCGTTAGTTCTCGACATCTGCGACAATGTAATCTTACACGGGAATTCTAAGAAAGATGAAATTAAAATGTTAGATAATGTAGTGCAGTTTTAATGCATTATAATCCGCCATTTATGATAGCATGCTATGAATAATATCGACGTGGATGTATTCGATTATAATATCCAGTTTACTAAGTGTAATCGATAAAATGTATATAAAATTCTGTATTATATTATATTTCTTATTGTATTTGTTATTATATTTTTTGCAAAAATATATGCGTTTTTTGCATTACTTTAAAAAATTTATTTAAAAACTCTCAGTACATGTCAAGTGTTTTATAAAAAATGATCAGTATTCTAGGACATAATTCTACATTTTATAAATATCACATTCATATAAAAAACATTACATTTATATAAACATGTGTTCTATTCTAAACAGTTATAAAAATACTCTTAAAAATGAAAACATTTATTATTTTATGATTAATAGAATTACATTCTACGAAACAATTACATTAAATTTTAAATAAATATAATAACAAAATAAAAAAAATAAATAAAGTTTAATTTTTAATTTCATCATAAATTTTTTTATATTTAAATTTTTTAAATTTATTATAAGCTTAAAATTTCAAGTACAATTGTTTCATAGAATTTGATCTAAGATAATAAATGATTCTCGATTGAACATTTTCGTTGTATCTTTATAATCGCCCAGAATAGGATACATGTTTATATAATTTTTTTTGTTTAAAATATACTCTAAAATATTGATCGTTCTTCCTGAAACGCCCTGTGATATAAAGAAGAATTTGCGTATTCCCTCAATTATTTTTCACAATATTTCCCTTATTTTGTTATTATATTTATTTAAAATTTAATGTAATTGTTTCGTAGAATGTAATTCTATTAATCATAAAATAATAAATGTTTTCATTTTTAAGAGTGAATACTCTGTATTTTTATAACTGTCCAGAAGAGAGCACATGTTTATATAAATTTGATGTTTTTTATACAATATTTCCCTGTAAGGATATATTAAAGTGGTACATTTTATATTGACACGTACGTCGATATTGATCATTTCCGGTTAACCGAGAAAAAAGCAGAATAGAATAAGTCATCTCAAGCACAGCAGCTGATCGCGCGAAAACGGAAAAGAGAGAAATGAACGCATAAGGGAAAAAATAGCGAGAAAAATTGCATGGTAGTTTGAAATAATTTCCCTATCTCCCTCTCCCAAGTCTGTTTTCCGCTTCCGGATAATAATACGAATCTATAGTTTTACGAGCGACATATAAGAACAAGAGAAACCGAATTGGCAACATATAAGTGACATACAAATAATATTTCGCCAGACAAGAGATAGTGGAAGAAAAGACTGGAATCGCAATAAAAGATAATATTGGCTTTTTATTTTCAGACACGCATATATTTGTCTCCTTTCCAGTAACGATGATTGCGATAGTAATTTCAATCGAGCATGAAATGACAACGACTCGACAATAAAAATCAGAAGTGATATATATTATTGGAAATACAAAAATATAATTTATGTTTGCATAAATGTAATAAACTAATATTTAATTTATGTTTGCATAAATGTAATAAACTAATATTTTACTAATATTTTTACTAATTTAGTTACTATTTATTATTTTTACTATTTATTATTACTATTATTATTACTATTATTACTATTATTACTATTATTATTATTATTATTATTTATTATTACTATTATTATTACTATTATTTTTACTAATTTAATTTTTTTTACTAATTTATTAATATTTTTACTTAATTTTTTGTCCCTCACGTGTGTTTAATTAAAATAAACTAATATTTTCTAATATTTTTACTAATAAACTAAAAATTTCTCGCTATTGAAAAAATCAGCGAATCTAAGAACGAGTACGATATATTGCTTTTCGCGTTGACCCAACATACCAATAATTAACCGAGACGTATCAAGAGCATGCTATAGTTGTTGCACAATAACACAGAACTGACTAAAGATAGACAAAACTTTCCCAAAGATGAAATGTAAATTTAAACAATTTCTCGCTCCCAAGGGAGTAATCAACGTCGTGGAAAATGCCCGTTTATTCAAATGCCCGATAGTTTGCATTTACCAGGTACTTGTAAGCAAATTTTCAGTTTGCGAACTTCGTCCGACAAGTGAAAGTAATCGATCGACGTCCCTTCGAGTCGACGTCCCTTCGAGGAGAAACAGAAATGTATTGCTTGGGGGTACAAGTCGTTGGCGGCGAGTAAAAAAAGAGAAATTTGATCAATCGGGAATTCGCGTCCTCGTTTTTAAATATGCATCCAGAGACGTCTGCGTCGGTTTACAGCTGGTAGCTATCCAAGCAGGAGAAAGGGGGAGGCGAGGGTGGATGAAGCACCACTTCCTCGGTGAAGAATCATGCATGTTTCGAGGATTCGTACATGTTGGACGTATGTGTGTGTGTGTGTGGGAGAGGCTCTTCAGTCTGGAAATCTCCGTTTTTCCGCTGGATATACGTCTATTTGCTTGTCGCTCTGCCGCAAGTACTTTCCGCGCGACATTTTGCATATATTCCCGATCCACTCGACGATAAGCTTTGAGCATTTTATCTACCGACTTTGCTCCTAGACTACCTTCCCATTATTTATCGGTCCCAAGTTTTGTATTCTTTTAAATGTCATGCATCTCGCGAGATAAAATGAACGTCTAATCTGAAGCTTACGATGTCTTATTGTTGTCGTTAAACAGGAAAATTATACAGCAAGAAGCGAAAATTGTTAGTCACAAAGTTCATTAATTGCTACTTGAGTATTCGTTCACAGATAAAGTAGAAAAATATGAACTAAAGTGGACATTTAAATCTATTTTAATGATGCATACATAAATGCAATTTTTGAATTAATCAGAATTGGAAACTATATAATTATTAGTAAAATATTAATTTTCAATATTCGTTCACAGATAAAATATAAAATTAGAAATTTAAATGGACACTTAAATTTCAGAAATACAAAAGTGCAATTTTATATTTGATCAGAGTTTAAAAAGTTATACATAGTTTTTAGTAAAATATTAATTTAATACGTTCATAGATAAAATATAAAAATATAAATTAAAGTAGACATTTAAATCTATTTTAAAAATACATATAAAAATGCAATTTTATGATGAATCAGAATTAAAAATTATACAGTCATTAATAAAAAAATATTAATTTAATATCATTCACATATAAAATATAAGAATATAAATTAAAATGGACATTTTTAAATCTACATCTATATTTTATTAAATACATTTAAAAATTCAATTTTACAATAAGCCAAAATTAAGAATTATATATGATTATTAATAAAATAAAATATATTAAATAAAATAAAATAATTATTAATAAAATAAAATATTAATTTATTAAATTTTACTTTAATGCTCGGAAAATTGCAGTTGCTTTTTAATTAATTTTCTCAAAGTCCTGGAAGTAATATGATCTATTTTAGTACAAAGTTAGCTCTCCTCTAATACAATATGATTCGGTTTCATGGTTAGGTAATCGATACAGTGTAATCATTAAAGTAAAACACTTATATTAATCTAATGTCACTCGTCATTCGTCGTTTTTTAATCACCATAAAAACCACCCCGATACTGAAGGATCTAGGAGCAACCATAATTGGTACTGCGAACTAGAGATCGAGCATCCGTCTTCGCTCTCACTGAAACTAGATTAACGAGCTCGAGTCATATCTTGTCAGAAAAAAAGTGAGTTTGACGCTGCATCTGTTGCTCCCTTCAACGGTTATTATTTGCGGTCGCTGAAGGAATTATCGGTAGGTCTCGACGATGCAACTGCAACGTCGTGGGAGTTAGACTATAAATTTATTTCGTTACTAACAACAATGCTGCACGCGAAATCCCGGCTTTATGTATTCACGACGGTACTTTACACAACAAGCAGTTGCATTAAAACTTACTTGCGGGATGTTATTCTGTCTTACACCGCTCGCAAGAACGCTTTTTCTTGGCCGAGAAGCACCTGGCAAGTGCTCGATTCGCGTCAAATACTTGTCACGTAGCTTTAATGGCAAGAGATAATCTCCGTTAAATCCCTTCTACCAGAAAATTCGCAGGGAATTTGAGAGACGTGTGTCCCTCACGTGTGTTTAATTAAATTCCCATCGTTTTATTGACTTATCGCATGTTAAATGTTTATCATAATTAGTCTGAAAATCGCTCGCATGTTTTTAACGAAGCAAAATTCTCTGGCAATGGACGTTTCTTTTTTTAGAGGCGTTCAATTTCAAGTGCTATGGATTTTCTCATACGCATTATTATACGGCTTTATAAGTGTAAATTTATTTTATAGCGCGATTCGACCACAGGCGCTGAATTTAGCTTTTGTAGAATTCTGTGCCCAACCGCTGAATTGATTTAAATGAACCAGATTTCGAATGTCGTTAATGAGGACTGCGACAGAACGCAATTCGCGATAGGAAAGAAAGAGTAATGATTTCATTCATCGCGAATTCTGTTCGATATTAACAATAAGTTCTCTCGTTTTAATACACTTATGATATATAATTATTGAGGTCACCCAGCAAGCACCAAATAACAGTTTTATAACTGTTAATTATAATTTCCCACTCAACAATATAACTGTTACATAACATGTTACTTGGTGTTTGCATATTTATATAATATTTATATAATATTTATATAATATTTATATAATATTTATATTATATTATTTATTATATAATATTAATATAATTATATAGAGGAGACCGGGGACAAAAATAACAGCGTCATGAAAGTAATAAACCTCTTACTAAACTACACAATATGTTGAATAATTTGTACTATATAATCAAAAGCGTACGACCCGATTCTCTTCCTTTTCAATTAATTGTTGTAGAACGATCGCGCTGGTTGCACATGCAGGAGTGAAATTAGTATATTTGCATTATTCATTCAAGTATTTCTTGTTTTAGTTATTTTGTATCTATGCCTAATTAAAGTGTATATATTGACGTAATTATTTGCCGGTGTATTCTTCTAAAATGTATTCATAAATTTTTATAGTTGATTTGGCTAAGTCTTGCATCATATTTAGATTATAATGCTTTTATTCTAAAAAATGTGTTTGAGGACAAAAGTAACACGACACTCTGTAGACGAAAGTAACATGTTTCAATGCTTAAATTATAAGGGCTGGTCCCATAATAATTGTACCAAAGGCGATTCTTTTTACGTATGCCATAATTGTGATTCGGAATAGATACCAATCTCTTTTGTATAAGTAGTTGTCATACAATTTTTACATTATTATTTAGAATTAAACTATTATTTAGACGAAAAAAGTACAAGATTGGTGTGATATTAAATATAATTATTTTATGATATTACTTGTAATTATTTTGCTTAACGAAGATTATTTCTTTCAAGTTTTTTAAAGATGATAAAAATAAATATTTATTTTATCTTTTATTTGAATATAATATAATACAAATTTATAATAAAAGTTATCTTGTTTAATAAAAGATTATAATAAAAGTTATCTTAAATTGAAAAAAGTCATATTTATTTTATTTTCCTGAAAATAAGAACTGTTACTTTCATCCCCAGACTATGTTACTTTCGTCCCCAGGACAAAAATAACAATCAACGTACTTGGAAAAAGTTATAATAACTCTTTAAATATTTGAGATTGAAGCATAGGTATAATAATAGAGCAATAAATGGAGTTTTTTAACATTTTATCTTTTTTTTATATCCCTAACGATAATTAATTAGACCTAAAATACGAAAAATATTACTTTTGTCGTCAATTTCCCCTAATGATACTGAAAGCATGATAAAAATTTCATTATATCAGAATGATAGGATTCTTTCACGCACGCGTATCTGACAAGTTTCCAATATACTATAATAATACTAACATTTTTATAGACAATGTAATCCAAAAATGATTGAATATAAAGACCATCAAGATTGATCCATATTTCAATTTTTGCAAAAATGTTACATGGGATTTCCCTGTATTATATTACCACGGTTAGGCAAAGGATTTATCCTTACCTATAGCATGAAAAATTGAAGTCGCACATATACCTATTCGTATTAACTACGAATTGTTACGTCACGGAGGCTATTCCTGATTTATTTAATAGATTCAACCAACTGCCTATCTACGGAGATAACGCGCACGTTGTCGACGAGATAAGGGAAAAGTTTAGAAATGCTATTAGAACCGCGTCGAGAGACACAGTCCCCCATGAAAAATTGGCGTCCACAGAAAATTAATTTCTCCTTATCTGCCCGCATGGAGGAACCGATAAATCTGGTCAGCGCGAGGCCAGACTACACGATTTACGGTGGCACGGCAACTTGGCATGGCCTGTATCATCGCGACTTTCTTTGAGCGCTGTCATCGATGCGGATTTATTGCCCCTGTTCGAGATTTCGTTGTCCAACGGACGTTAATTCGAGTAAATTAATTATCGAAGATGCCAAGTAAAATCGTAATCTTGCTTAAGCCATATGTTTAATATGTATTATTAACAGTGTTTGCTAGTATCTAGATAAAATTATTTAGATAATCATGTAGATAAAGAAATGGATCATCTTTATCTTTAATTAGATGAAGAAATACAAAGTATCTTTATCTTTATCTTAGATGAAAAATATATGTCATCTTATCTAAAAATTATCTAAGATGACGTTTTCATTATGCAAAAAAGTTTTCCAGGCAAGCTTCTAAAAATCTATCTAAAATATCTAAAATATATTTTTTATATTATTATTATTAATATATTATAAATATATAATTATTATATTATAAATATATTATAAATATATTATAAATATAAATTAATAAATAAATATTTATCATATCATTTATATACCTTTTTGCTATTATTTAAATATTCTTTAGGAAAAGAAAAGAAATATGTGTTTATGATTTTAATATCCCATTTATAATCTGAGTCACATTTTTTACAAATATTTATAGTCTTCTAAAATAAACAAAAATATCTAGATAATTATCTAGATTATCGTAATAATTATCTCATCTTTCATCTAGATTAAATAAAAGTAAAATCATCTTTATCTCATCTAAGATAAATTTACGGATTTTTATCTTTATCTTTATCTAGATAATTTTGAAATTATCTACGGCAAACACTGATTATTAATGTTAACAAGACTTCAAGTAATTTCATTTGTGAATTTTCACGTAAGAAATTGTTATAAAAGTGATGCAATTTTTTCTGAAATGTTTGATTATAAGACAAAATATAAACAATTTTCTAGTTTTTAAAATGAGAATAAATGAATATATTAGAGTTTAAATTTTTAATAAAGCTGCAAACTTATCAATTTATATTATGTTCTTGTGAAAGTGAATTATATTAACATCCAATTTAATTATTTTATACTTGTAAAGCTGCATCTCGAGAAGAAATTAACTTTTCTTAATTCATGAGATAAAAATAAGCTTCTAAGAGCAGCTGAGAAGACAGAGACTTCCGCGAAAATAATGTATAAATTTCAACCTCAAAGAAAACTCTTACATATTTATCATTTATATTATATATATATGAAATGTATATAGTTAACAAAATCATTTTTCTTCTGATATTTTTAAAGGTATCTTGCGCACTTTTGCGACGGAGAAAATTTATGAAATTAAAGCACAATTGTGTACCGTAGAAGAATCAGACGTAAACAGGGAGAAAAAAAATGGCGCGTCTATAAAAATGAAGTATTCGCACTCGCGACAAGACAGCGGCAATAAATATGATCGATGCTCTCAAGCCTGTGTATACAAGCGTATTCGCGATCGATCGATCAAACGCGACACTACGTGAAGCGCTAACGCGAGAATTTTCGCGTTTTCGCACCCTTTGACCCCGCAAAAGGGAGCGTTTCGCGGGATCCTGCAAGCCTCGGTACGCAATTGAGGAATGATCGGGGTGGGCGGTGAGGGATAAGAGGCGTTGAAAGGGAAAAACTACCCCGCCACGGCAGATCGAGTATTGTAAGACTCAATTTCATGCTTGAATAAGAGCGACGCGGCGTCGACGACGCCCGGAGATTGCGCGCGACAGCTCGAGAAGGGGATAATGTGCCAATTCCCGATTTCTCCGCGGGATGTCAGTTCGATAAATTTTTCTTTTTTTTTTTTACCCCGCTGATTTATTAAGAACACCGACGAAAGCGGAAAATAACGAGCAGCTAGATTTTGTGCCTCCCACATACTTTGTAATATATATTTCCTCATCTTTTAAGCTTTTGCATTATAACTAGATGTGAAATATTATCTGTAACCTCTAAGTGTGTTTTGTAGAATTTTTGTGTTTTTATTTTATTGAATTTATTATTATAATAATTTATTATTATTTATTTAATTTATTTATTATTTTATTTAATATCAAATCATTAATCTCTTTTTCTTCTAATAAAAATATAAAAATAAACTATATGCCTAACTAATTTTTGCCTGGATTATTGAAATCAAATTTTAAACTTTAAAATCGCAAAAAATCGTACAAAATATTTTTAATATATGTAATATATATTTTTTCATCTTTTAAGCTTTTGCATTATAACTAGATGTGAAATATTATCTGTAACCTCTAAGTGTGTTTTGTAGAATTTTTATGTTTTTATTTTATTGAATTTATTATTATAATAATTTATTATTAATTTAATTTATTTATAATTTTATTTAATATTAAATCATCGATCTCTTTTTCTTCTAATAAAAATATAAAAATAACCTATATCACTAATTTTTGCCTGGATTATTGAAATCAAATTTTAAACTTTAAAATCGCAAAAAATCATACAAAATATTTTTATATTTTTATATATGAAATATATATTTTTTCATCTTTTAAGCTTTTGCATTATAACTAGATGTCAAATATTATCTGTAACCTCTAAGTGTGTTTTGTAGAATTTTTATATTTTTATTTTATTGAATTTATTATTATAATAATTTATTATTATTTATTTAATTTATTTATTATTTTATTTAATATCAAATCGTCGATCTTTTTTTCTTCTAATAAAAATATAAAAATAAACTATATTACTAATTTTTGCCTGGATTATTGAAATCAAATTTTAAACTTTAAAATCGCAAAAAATCGTACAAAATATTTTTAATATATGTAATATATATTTTTTCATCTTTTAAGCTTTTGCATTATAACTAGATGTGAAATATTAGTATAATATTATTAACTATAAAATCGCAAAAAATTGTACAAAATATTTTTAAACATAAATTTTTGCTCCTTATAAAGCAGCACATATAATAAACATTTACATTTTTTATCTCGATAATTAATTATGCATTATTTAATTAGTACCGTTAATTAATTTATTTTGTCATTCAAACGAAAAACCGAGGGATAATGTGAGGGCAACAATACCCTTCTGCGCTAATATCCGCCGTGCACTCTATTACAAATGCAGGATTTAGCGCGTGGCCGGATTATATGATATATGAAGGTAGAAAATGTATTTCAAACACGTGAGATGCAATGAAGAGCAGCAAAAAGATACATTCGCGATGCTACGATCTCATTACGAGCCGTCCATCCTCCGAAATGATTCAGAGCTGAACACGAACTCCACTTTTTCACGCTGGAAAAGATCTGTTAAATGGTAAAATTTCTCATGTTATGTTATTGATTATGTTAAATCTACACTTCGGACAATAAAGTATCGTATTAAAAGTAATGTATCAAAAAAACAATGATGCATATCGCATTCTTCAAAAAACAAACATGTGAATAAACAACAACAAATTGTGAATAAAATATAATTGATTTAATATTTATACGTATTTATGTTTAAAATTAATTTGACATCAATTAATATATTATACATTATATTTTTTTATAAAGTACATGTATTTGTTTCCTTTCAAATTAATTTTAAATATACTAATTAATTAATTTAATTAATTATAAATTTTATAAATTGATTTTAAAATAATTTTCTTTCTAAATTAATTTTCTCTTTCGCTCTTTTTCTTTATTTAATTATTCTATCCTATAATAAATTACGAGGTAAAATTATGAGATTTTATGTTCTTTCAAAAATTTTAGTAATTTCTTTCTTTGAATATAAAAGTAAATCCAATTACATTAATTAATATATAATTTTGATATATAAATTAATTTCATTAGCTTGAATCACTCTACAAATATGTATAATTAATGCATAATTAATTATCGAGGAGATAAAAAATGTAAACTTTATTATATTTGCTGCTTTATAAGAAGCAAAAATTTATATGTTTAAAAATATTTTGTATGCAAAAATTTATATGTTTAAAAATATTTTGTATGCAAAAATATATGTTATATTATATGTTTAAAAATATTATATGTTTAAAAATATTTTGTATGCGATTTTTTTGCGATTTTAAAGTTTAAAATTTAATTTCAATAATCCAGGCAAAAATTAGTGATATAGTTTATTTTTATATTTTTATTAGAAGAAAAAGAGATCGATGATTTGATATTAAATAAAATAATAAATAAATTAAATAAATAATAATAAATTATTATAATAATAAATTCAATAAAATAAAAACACAAAAATTCTACAAAACACACTTAGAGGTTACAGATAATATTTTACATCTAGTTATAATCAAAAGTTTAAAGATGAGGAAATAATATTATATATATTAAAAATATTTTGTACGATTTTTTGCGATTTTAAAGTTTAAAATTTGATTTCAATAATCCAGGCAAAAATTAGTGATATAGTTATTTTTATATTTTTATTAGAAGAAAAAGAGATTGATGATTTGATATTAAATAAAATAATAAATAAATTAAATAAATAATAATAAATTATTATAATAATAAATTCAATAAAATAAAAACACAAAAATTCTACAAAACACACTTAGAGGTTACAGATAATATTTTACATCTAGTTATAATGCAAAAGCTTAAAAGATGAAGAAATATATATTACAAAGTGGGAGACACAAAATCTAGCTGTCCGTTATTTTCCGCTTATTTTTTCATTTACGTATGTACGCATATAATTATCAATATGTGTAAAGAAATGAAAATGTTTCGAAAATTGCAGCTTAAATCTTCTGTTGCCACTTATGGCACAATAAGACGCACGGCTTCCGCCATCTTCTTTCTAGTAGTTCATTTCTCTCTTCTTTGTAAGTTGACGAAGTAATAAGTCATTATTAGGGGGGAAATAATATCACAGTCCGGTAAGTTGGAGATGAGAAAAGTTTCCTCTTCCAGGCGAGATATCATGTAATCGTACGAGGCAAACTCATAAAAATTGAAATAACATGTACATTATAAACAGCTAAATTTCCCGGAGAGAACAATTTTTAGAAATCATATCTCATCAACTAGCGAGATTGCGTTAAAAAAATATCACCCAAATATATACTTAAAGTATCTGATTATGCGCTTTCACTTATCGTTTCTGTAGAAATTGTCCGTGAAAAAAAGAAGATAATAAGATGATTGGGAAAAAATGAGGAAGAGACTGTTAAATTAAAGAAAAAGAAACGACAGCACGACAATTGTTATCCTCATTGTTTCATGATATTGTACAAATTATTACTCCCATGCAGTTCTTCTCCTGCAGCAGAAAGATGCTGTTCAATGTGATAGTACACCGACAAGGAAACAATTACTGGAGTACTCCGAAATATCCATTTATCACGCGGCCGCCTCGTAGAACTTTATCCCGAGCAATCAATCAATGTTCCATTTAATGGAAAATCTTCGCGTCTAATTCTTAATGTCCTCCGAGGGATCCTTCTTTCTTCCGGATCTCGTTGGAAAAATGAAAACTTGAAAAGTGTCTGACGAGTCCCTTGAAAGCGCGACGAGGACCAGAGAGAAAGGGTTACGCCGGATTTTTTTTTTTTTTTCAATAAAAAAGCCGAGTTCGCGTATATTATATCAATCATATTATTTATCTGCATTTGACAATGCATGAAAAATTCTATTATTCGTCGCTTTTTTTCTCTTCGTAAAAATGTATATGTCTTTTGACCTCTTATCCCGTGATTAATCTTAAAATGAAAAATCTTTAAATTCGCTGTAATAATGCGGTTGCGTAATCTGCGGGATATCTTTTCCATCTAAAGGCTAGTATTTAAAAGAAGATCCCGGAATTATTCACGAACGTCCGCTTTTCTTTATGCGCTCTTACTTCCTTTTGTAATCGTTGTATTACGATTTTACATTTCTAACTAGAGCGGAAATGGGAGAGTCTCTCGAAGCAGATATATGCGCCGCTTTAAAGAAAATGTCAGTGAAAAAGAACATCAGATGCAGACATTTGAAATTTTGCGTGTCCTTCTTACGTCACGGAGATGAAAAATATTGAAATGAAATTAATGTATGGAATATTAAAGCCGAAGCTATCGACCGTTCATTTTATTCCGTACAAAGGAATTATTTAAAGAAAATTTGAACTCTGTTGAAAATTATTTAAAGGAATTAATTATTTAATTATTTAAAGGAATTATATTAATATTATATTAATTATTTAAAGGAATTATTTAAAGAAAATTTGAACTCTGTTGAAAATTACATCGCAAATTTTAGATTAAAAAACGAGAGGAGAAAAATTATCGTTCAATTTACATTTCCACGTGTTTACATTAATGTATAAATAATTCGATAAATTTACATTAAAAAATTATTATAAACTAGAGATTTTTTTTTAAAGAAATTTTGTTCGTTTCTATTTTTACGAGATAATTATGACAGTGGCTACAAATTGTGGGAAAGGTTTTTTTATTCGTCTCTTTTTACATGTAGAAAATTTTAAACTGCCCTCAGAGAGAGTTTATTTCCCAACAACACTTCACTCAACACACTGCGATCACATATCAATGCAACGTGATATTTTTGGAATTTACGAGCAAGAGTAATGCGTGTGTTGATTGGCCTTGTACGGCTGAGAGAATTTAAAATTTTCGGACTTTCTGTTTATTCTTAGAATATTGCAACAAGATGATTTCATTTAAATGCGTTTCAATCGCGAGTATATATTATACACGATTTAATTAGCAGAAAATTAATTTAGTTTAGAAAATTTAATCAAAGATTGGCAAAATTAATTATTTTAAAATATATAAATTTAAAAAAAAAATATATATGTATATAATATTAAAGAATTACTAAATAAATATTGAAAAATGGGTACATTTTATACGCAATTTCTGAAAAATAGCTACATTTTACACGCAATTTCTGAACAGTTTTTTTTATTAATTTACACAAAAAATATAAAAAATAATGCAAAATAACAATGTGAAACAAGAATATATCGATAATGTGAAAAAATGGTTTATTCAGGATTATTCTCAAATATTTTCATTATTTATTATAAATAATGAAAATATTTTTATTATTTATTATAAATTTTTTTTATTATTAATTATAATATTATTTATTATAAATAATGAAAATATTTTATGAAATAATGAAATAATGAAAACTGCACTGATATTTTAACTAGTACACTGGAAATATATTCTAGAATACAGTAAAAGGACTAAGGGAAGCGTAAATGCGAAAGATTTCTCATAAAGAAGACCGGATCCATATTCGAGAGCAGTAATAATAATAAGCTTTTATGAAATTTAGGGAACGCTTTGGAGCGACGTAAATTCGTCCGAAAATTCATCTCAATGATATACCGCCCATCGTTGATTATTAAGTAGATTGCGACAAAAGTCAAAGTGATCTTTCGATATATAAAACGAGACTTAACCTCCCATAAGAGAGAGGGGAGAGAAAGAAAGAGAGAGATTTTCTTTTCAAAAATCTCCCTCTCTCTTTCTCTTTCTTCTTTCTTATGTTACATCATAGTCTATCGATCAATCTATCAATGAAAGTAATATTAAATAATTGCGGCCATTTATTGGCTGCTTTGTTGGCAACAAATTAATGAACGATGGTGTCTTACAAAATAACGATGCAAATGAAGACAAGGAAATATGACGGGGAGAAGAAGAAAGCAAGATGGTTGCGTGAAATCGAATTTAGGGAACGTTTTGGAGCGACGTAAATTCGTCCGAAAATTCATCTCAATGATATACCGCTCATCGTTGATTATTAAGTAGATTGCGACAAAAGTCAAAGTGATCTTTCGATATATAAAACGAGACTTAACCTCCCATAAGAGAGAGGGAGAGAAAGAAAGAGAGAGATTTTCTTTTCAAAAATCTCCCTCTCTCTTTCTCTTTCTTCTTTCTTATGTTACATCATAGTCTATCGATCAATCTATCAATGAAAGTAATATTAAATAATTGCGGCCATTTATTGGCTGCTTTGTTGGCAACAAATTAATGAACGATGGTGTCTTACAAAATAACGATGCAAATGAAGACAAGGAAATATGACGGGGAGAAGAAGAAAGCAAGATGGTTGCGTGAAATCGAATTTAGGGAACGTTTTGGAGCGACGTAAATTCGTCCGAAAATTCATCTCAATGATATACCGCTCATCGTTGATTATTAAGTAGATTGCGACAAAAGTCAAAGTGATCTTTCGATATATAAAACGAGACTTAACCTCCCATAAGAGAGAGGGGAGAGAAAGAAAGAGTGAGATTTTCTTTTCAAAAATCTCCCTCTCTCTTTCTCTTTCTTCTTTCTTATGTTACATCATAGTCTATCGATCAATCTATCAATGAAAGTAATATTAAATAATTGCGGCCATTTATTGGCTGCTTTGTTGGCAACAAATTAATGAACGATGGTGTCTTACAAAATAACGATGCAAATGAAGACAAGGAAATATGACGGGGAGAAGAAGAAAGCAAGATGGTTGCGTGAAATCGAATTTAGGGAACGTTTTGGAGCGACGTAAATTCGTCCGAAAATTCATCTCAATGATATACCGCTCATCGTTGATTATTAAGTAGATTGCGACAAAAATCAAAGTGATCTTTCGATATATAAAACGAGACTTAATCTCCCGTAAGAGAGAGGAGAGAGAAAGAGTGGGAGAGATTTTCTTTTCAAAAATCTCTCTCTCTTTTTCTTTCTTTTCTTTCTTATGTTACATTCATAGTCTATCGATCAATCTATCAATGAAAGTAATATTAAATAATTGCGGCCATTTATTGGCTGCTTTGTTGGCAACAAATTAATGAACGATGGTGTCTTACAAAATAACGATGCAAATGAAGACAAGGAAATATGACGGGGAGAAGAAGAAAGCAAGATGGTTGCGTGAAATCGAATTTAGGGAACGTTTTGGAGCGACGTAAATTCGTCCGAAAATTCATCTCAATGATATACCGCTCATCGTTGATTATTAAGTAGATTGCGACAAAAGTCAAAGTGATCTTTCGATATATAAAACGAGACTTAACCTCCCATAAGAGGGGGGAGAAAAGAGTGAGATTTTCTTTTCAAAAATCTCCCCTCTCTTCTCTTTCTTCTTTCTTATGTTACATCATAGTCTATCGATCAATCTATCAATGAAAGTAATATTAAATAATTGCGGCCATTTATTGGCTGCTTTGTTGGCAACAAATTAATGAACGATGGTGTCTTACAAAATAACGATGCAAATAAAGACAAGGAAATATGACGGGGAGAAAAAGAAAGCAAGATGGCTGCGTGAAATCGATTTGAACACTCGACGGTGACCCAATAAAAAATGATTAAAGCACAAATCGTAATTTATATACATATCTAAAGCATTTATGCAGTTTCGTGAAAAATTTAACCATCGAATTTTTCGCTCAGATTCCTACGGAATTTCAATGCAACGAGTTAATTTGCCCATCCATCGGCTTTTTCAATTAATACAACAGGTATCTCAATTCGTTATCTCCGACCAGAGGCTTATAACTTAAATATTTATAAAAGTCCCGTAACAATTTGTAATCCACTTGTCCGGCGTTCGCGGTGGAAAAACTTTTTCGCCGAGCTTAGGAGGAATGAAACGCGTGCGCGCACGCAAAGAGCGAGAGGGAGCCGGGCACGATGGAAAGAGACGGGGCGAAGAAGATGAAGAGACCGCCCGGGCTGATGCATAATTTATCGCAATTGAAACAAGAAGATGTTTCGCAGCTCCAAGTGATCGCGGTGAAGATGGTAATTGCGCGGCGAAATTTTATTCGTCGCATATATTTCCGCGGTTGAGCCGGACATTGCTGGCATTCTGAAACTTCATTCTCTCTCTCTCTCTCTCTCCCTCTCTCGGCGACTTTAAATAAATTATCTCGATAACTTCCATCTTTTTGTTTAACTTTCGAATATAACTCTGGAAACGAGATTTTGAAAAATACATATCGCGCAAAATGAAATAGGAATAATAATGAAAGGATACGGGAAAGAGGACCAAAGTTTCGCGCGGCTCTGCTTTTCGCAAACTCTTTTTAACTCCGACAGACACTTGTAAACAGGATTCCTTCGGAAACGCGCGCAAGATGCTTGAGGGCGCGTATAATTTCGTTTGAAATGTTGGGTTGTTATCTTGTAATTGCAGTATTTCGAAACAACATCTAACTGCGCGGAAACAGGTGTTTTCCACATGACAGTGGCGTTCAGTCAAAATTGTTCGTCTAGTTGGAACGAATGTACGGCAAACTACAAGTGTAGACTTCACCCGATTCTAATGATTTCATTAAGCAAGCTGGTTCCGGATTAAAGAGAAGTTTAATCTAAGTTTTCATCTAGAGAAATGTCTGTCTGAAGAATAAGAAATATTCTTTAAATACGTCAATATGTTAGATAAATCAAGTCAATTATATTATCGTCCTCCATTAATATTTTTTGCATCCATCTGCAACCCTGCAAATCTTTTTCATGGAATCTTTTGCGTGGAATCGCATGATTAAGATTAATTGATTTTTGCTATAATGTAATATTTGCAGTAATCTCTACCGTAAGATCGCATCCGATGAACAGCATCCAAAGACCGCTTATGAATAGCGTTATATACTGAAAAAGGCCATGACGGAAACGGTGCCGTAGAGAATTGAATCTCGAGGGAAATTGGAGCTAGTTCCTGGCGAATCGACTAATATGCATTATTCAGCCAATAACTTCGTACCGCACAGTACAAATGCCATGTATCGCGTTAAGCATGCTCGCGTAGGCTTAAACTGCAATGCGCAGCTTCGATTAAATCGTGAGAAGAATATACAGTTTGTGTTCTGCCGACTCTGTAATTATGACGTGATTCGTGATAATAATGAGATGGACAACGTAGTATAAGAAATAGAAACTTCAAGACACTTGAAATAGTATCTAAAATAATACAAGAAATAATATATTTTAGATGATCGACGTACAAATTCGAAAATTTCGAATATTGTTTCTCAAGCGAACACTTCAATTTTATCAAAGTTGTTATTTTCGTTTTTTAAATTATTTTTATTACTATTTAATTAAGTTAAAATTAGCATAAGAATTATATATGTTTTAGATAAATTAGATAATGGATATAGAAATATAGAAATATTTACGTAAATTTCTACAAATAAAATTAGTTTATATAAATTAATTAAAATTTATTTAAAATTTATTTAAAATTAATTTATATAAATTTCTTATACTTTAATTTCTATAAATATAAATTTCTATAAATATAAATTTCTTATAACGTAATTTCTATAAATATTTAGCTAAGTATTTCTTATGTATTTGCATTTCTATTGCATATATATTCTAACGTTGTATATATTTTCTTTAAAAGTAAAAATATTTTCAATTAATATTTGAGAGAAAAGCAACAAAATTATGTAAAAATGATTATTTTCAATAGTCTCTCTGTACTCGGAATATGCTCACTATTGCTAATAACAACGCTTTTACGTATTTTTGCAGTAAATTTCTTTTCATATGCAGATATATTTATGTAGAGAGAGAAAAACATATTTTGACAAATTTTTCAAATATTTTTCTGTTTTGTAAATAATCTCGACTGCTATTAATTTTTAAAAACTTGTCTTGTTTATTTACAAAATCTGATATATCCTTTGAATTTTTTCCGTAAATTCTTTAATGATGAAATTATGTTTTGAAAGTGCGTATCTGCTTGCGTAATTAAAATCGACACAAAATAAATACATCTAATGTAAATTTAAATTAATTATAACAAAATGCAAATACTACGAGTTAAATTATTTTTTGTTATTTAAGGATAAATAATTTTATTATTAAAAAATTCATTAATATATAATAAATGTTAATGCAATTTTAAAAACAGGAAAAATCCAGATACATGGAAAACAAAGAAATAGAAAAGAAATAAGAAATTTAATCTGTCCTTAGAATATTGATATTTTTGAAAACAGAATGCGACACATATAGTGATACTTCACATGCAGGGCATCGATATTTGATCTCCTATCGAATTCCATATTTGCAAAAATTGTGCAATGTTAATTGTTTACGTCGAATATAACAATATTTTCTTAAACAATGCAAAAAGTTATTGATAAAAGTGATTGTTATTTGATATTTTTATTCTAATAAAAGAAATACGTTTTTCATTTTTGGCAAAAATTTCAATTTTTACAACAAATGATATTTTATTGTTTCACATGACGAATATACTCGTCAAACATCATTAAAGGATTAATCGTAAATCTTGATCATCCGGAAAAATTAAAAGGATAAAAACATAAAATGTGTAAATTTATATACGTGTGAAAATCTGCGTTTATTTCAACGATTATCCTGTATTGTTGTAGCGATGCAATATTAATCAGAAGTTCGGCTCGTCGTCATTACGGAACGACAAAGCCATTAACATGGTTGCAACCGCGAGTAGATCGGTATTAACGGTAGCGCGAGGATAAATGTATTTTGGGGAAAGTTAGAATCGGCCAATAATTTTGCATAAGCTATACATTTCGCCGGCTTTATTATAGTTGATACGCCCGTAATGCAGATATTCCGAAAGTTACCAGCCGGGGAATAACTAGAAAGTTATACTTCAATGAATTTACAGCGGCGGTATATGCGGAACTGACCTGGTCGCTGTTGGCGAAATCGATGGGGGGGAAATAACCATCGCGACGATCTGCAAAATGCCTTTTTTCACCCGAATTGCAACGGACGTTTATCCGAGTGCATCTCTGGAGATAATTTCGCTCTGAGAATAGCAATATAATCTTCGAATTTTCATCGAGAAGGATGAAAGCGCGTCAAGTTCTCCGCCATTTTTCCTCGGAGAATTTATCTTTCGCGTAGTAAATTTCTCGTGCACTGAAAAAAGAATTTAGTAAACACTAGAATTTAATAACAATTACTAAATGATTTGGGCAAATAGTGCTAATTAAATGTGTGGTAACAATTACAAAAAAAATTAATTGAGTAAATAAAATATTTAGTTTAGACTACTTAAATTTAATTCATTCAATTACAAATTTGATTCGTTTAACAAAACTTTAATAACTGTAATCAAATTTTGGAAGCAGAAAATAATATATTTAATAATTATTATCAGATATTTGATAATTATAACTAAATCATGATAACGAGAAATTAAAAAATTAAAATTAAAATTATCAAAATTAAAATCAAATTTTTTTTTATTATTTTTTTATTTATAATTTATACTTGCATATTGCACTTTACATTTTAAATATGTAATGAACGGATTATTTTTGTTTATTTGCTGGACATTTACTTATCCGACTTATAAAATCAATTTAATATCTGAAACTCTTGTATTGAGAAATCAGAAATTAAATTGAACAATATATTTTTAATCTTTATTTTTAATCTCTGTTTGTTACTCTTTGCAAACTTTATATAATTCTCATAACTAAACTTAAATACGAGAAAGATAGCGCATTTCACGTCGCATAGCGATGAACAAACAAACTAACATATCCTTGCGTGCTTGCGCGAAACGACTATCTTATTAAAATTTGTTAATAATTACCAATTATTTTATCAAACATGTTGACCTAACTAAATCATTTAACAATAGTTATCAAATATCTAATAATCTTAAATTGAATGATTTAGTAATATTTATAACAATTTAATACATATTTAATAACAATCATCAAAGATTTTATGATAAGTATTAAATATTTAATAATTATTAGTAAATTGTTTAATTGATTCAATTGTAAACAAAATTTGTTTGCAATTAGACCAATTGAAGATTTAGTAATTATTATCAAATATAGTAATATTTATCAAATATTCAATTAAAATTCACAACTAAATATATTTGATAATTATTACCAATCAGTTTTTTCAGTGTGGAGGGAAAAAAATGGAAATTTTTTGCGGAAGATAATTGAAAGCTGAAATTAATATAGTGCGCGAAACATTGTTTTATGATCGAAAAAAAGGTAAAATAAAACGAAGATGGATCTTTATAACGCGATACGTTGAAAAAGAGTCGCCTTCAAATTCACGATGACATTTTACGCGATTTGTTAAATTGGAACAGCCTCCCTCGATGCCTTCGCCTCTTAATAGTTCCAATTTTTTCACGCTCGTCAACACATCTGCCTTTATCTACCTATCCGGTGCGGTGTTTGCTGCCGCTTCGGCTTTGAAAGCCTCCTATCAACCGGGATTACCGAACTAAGTACTCACAGTGTGTTTCGTTCTTTCACATTTGTGGCTGACGTACTTCGCCGAGAAAAACTTTACGATCGACTCTTCGTCGAAATCCCTCGTTATGTTACATTGCCCCTTAAACAGTAACAAATCCTAAAAGACGATGCGCGTGGCAGACATTCTGATAAAACGCGCGAGGGATGGAGCTAGAGAGGGTAAACTGAAGAATACGATTTGCGTGAGAATCCAACCAAGCAATCGGTTGTCTATATCTTTGTTCCTTTGTTCGAAGAACACGCGTTATTCGCGGATTATTCGATTATTATTATTGGATTTTATATCGGAGCTATTAAATCCTGCGTTAAATTCACATTAAACGGTTCGTGAAATCTTGAGATGTATAAGCGTTCGTTCGTTTAAGGCTCTTCAAATCGCGCAGTCTTAGATTTTTAATGTATAAATAAAAGAAAAAAAAATGTGTAAGAAAAGTTATTTAACCGCAAACCAGGAATAACTAAAAAAGTTTGCAAAGTAAATACATATTGAATTATCTTTCATTCCAGATTAATTAAGTTTCTCGATTCTGTCGTAAAATGTTTGCTTTTTTCCCTCGATATCTTACAATTTCGAGAGTCTCGAGGAATTTATGATTTATCTGATCATAAATTAATAATTATACGAAAATAGGTCATGCGATGAGAGATGCGAATTTTCGTAATTATGCGTTATGCATATCGTTAATTAGTTGCGAGCATATGTCTCCTCGCGTTTCATTATTCTGAATAATTTTTAGGCGTGAAACGGATTTATTTATTGCCGTTTCCCCCCCAGGGGAAAGCGCGATATAAATGATCGCTCACATATATAATCCTGCTGCGTGCAAATGATGCTCGATACAGTTTATGTGAATATCCTTTATAGCATAAATGTCACAACCGTTTTGACTTTCTCGCGTGAAAAATATAACGTATATTCTAAATCTTTTTATTTTTATTATTTATATTTCTATATAATTATTCCTGTAGCATTGTTGATATAATGATAGCAACTCTTCACTTTTGAATGAATTAAATTTAGAAAACGAAATAATTTAATTTGATCATCAAGTATAAATCAAAGATATTATATTATAAATCTAATATAATAATCTAATATATATACTATATTTTTCATATAACTTTCTCTCAAAATAGACCAAATACATATTATTATTAAAATTAAATAAAAAATTAAATAAAACATTAACAAATAAAATAAAAAATAAAATAAAACATTAACAAATAAAATAAAAAATTATGCCTGTAGCATTGTTGATATAATGATAGCAACTCTTCACTTTTGAATGAATTAAATTTAGAAAACGAAATAATTTAATTTGATCATCAAGTATAAATCAAAGATATTATATTATAAATCTAATATAATAATCTAATATATATACTATATTTTTCATATAACTCTCAAAATAGACCAAATACATATTATTATTAAAATTAAATAAAAAATTAAATAAAACATTAACAAATAAAATAAAAAATAAAATAAAACATTAACAAATAAAATAAAAAATTATGCCTGTAACATTGTTGATATAATGATAGCAACTCTTCACTTTTGAATGAATTAAATTTAGAAAACGAAATAATTTAATTTGATCATCAAGTATAAATCAAAGATATTATATTATAAATCTAATATAATAATCTAATATATATACTATATTTTTCATATAACTTTCTCTCAAAATATACCAAACACATATTATTATTAAAATTAAATAAAAAATGAAATAAAAAATTAAATAAAAAATTATTTTAATAATTAAATAATTAATATTATTAATCCTTTAATAATTACTTTATCAAATTTTCTTAATCATAACAATATATTTACTTTTAGCAAAAAATTGTTGTCGAATGTATTTTCAAATATAATTCAATTACAATATAATAAGAGCTTTTTCCACATAAATTTACTTATATTAACATACTTTAACATGCTAATATTATGTGAAGTCAAATTGGCAACATTGAAAAGTCGTCTGGGTGCAAATATTTCTATATAATTATTCCTGTAGCATTGTTGATATAATGATAGCAACTCTTCACTTTTGAATGAATTAAATTTAGAAAACGAAATAATTTAATTTGATCATCAAGTATAAATCAAAGATATATTGTAAATCTAATATAATAATCTAATATATATACTATATTTTTTATATAACTTTCTCTTAAAATACACCAAACATATATTATTATTAAAATTAAATAAAAAATGAAATAAAAAATTAACAAATTAAATAAAAAATTATTTTAATAATTAATTAATTAATATTATTAATTCTTTAATAATTACTTTATCAAATTTTCTTAATCATAACAATATATTTACTTTTAGCAAAAAATTGTTGTCGAATGTATTTTCAAATATAATTCAATTACAATATAGAGTTTTTTCCACATAAATTTACTTATATTAACATACTTTAACATACTAATATTATGTGAAGTCAAATTGGCAACATTGAAAAGTCGTCTGGGTGCAAATATTTCTATATAATTATTCCTGTAGCATTGTTGATATAATGATAGCAACTCTTCACTTTTGAATGAATTAAATTTAGAAAACGAAATAATTTAATTTGATCATCAAGTATAAATCAAAGATATTATATTGTAAATCTAATATAATAATCTAATATATATATATATATATATATATATATATATATATATACTATATTTTTTATATAACTTTCTCTTAAAATACACCAAACATATATTATTATTAAAATTAAATAAAAAATGAAATAAAAAATTAACAAATAAAATAAAAAATTATGTTAATAATTAATTAAATAATTAATATTATTAATTCTTTAATAATTACTTTATCAAATTTTCTTAATCATAACAATATATTTACTTTTAGCAAAAAATTGTTGTCGAATGTATTTTCAAATATAATTCAATTACAATATAGTAAGAGCTTTTTCCACATAAATTTACTTATATTAACATACTTTAACATACTAATATTATGTGAAGTTAAATTGGCAACATTGAAAAGTCGTCTGGGTGCAAATCTTAATTAGAATTTTTAAAATTGCATGTCGATGTTTTAATCAAATGTCCCATAGCGTCGAATATATGCTTATTATGGTATAACACCGAGGACAAAGCACACGATTAGATTTGCGGGCGGATGATAGAGCTTGGCTTGTACGCACCACAACCGCGAACGTGTCTACATTAATTACTATCCAGACGATTGGATAGTAATTAATGCAGAAATCTTCAGCATTCTCGATGTAACGCGCTGAATTTTTGCAGCAGCCACAAGCGAGGTAGCTTTAAGCACGCGTAATACATTTATATAAAATAACACACGGCTATTTGTTAAAGAAATATAACCATAAAGAGAAAGAAAGTTGATGAAATTTTACGAGCACAGACATTTTATGAAAAAAAAATTTGTTTATTCCATATTTTTAAGAAGAATTTTCAGCATTTTCTCCCTCTTTAGCCATAATTCTCTCTTTAGCTTTCATAAATCCATGTATCGACGTTTAATTACGTCACGAAATTCTCTTTGCAACAGAGAAAATAATAATCGGTCTCTGATTAACTGACGATTAGTATGACGTCAAGTGCACTGCCGCTCATCGAAATCGTTAATTCATCAAAGAGATCGAAGGAGAGAACAACGGGAAAAGTTTATACTTGGAACGACATCAATGTGACATCGACAGGGCTCCATCGCGCCGGAATTCATTACGAGACGTAATTAATTTGCAAGAATTAAACAATTTGCATCGTGCATTTACTATCGAGAAGTGTGAAATACGGCGAGACTCGACGCAGAAAGTGTTACAAGCTATTTTCTTGAAAGCTATTAAAGATAATGACAAAATTTTTTTTGCAATTTTAAGACTCATTAGGATCCTTTGTGAGAAAAAAAATAGGATAATTTAACGAAAAGAGAAATAAAAAATATCTTTTACTGAGGGAAAAGGTGAGAGAATATTTAAGCAAGGGTTTTGTACATTATTTTAACGAGCCTCGAGAGATATCGCGAAAAAAAAAAATTTCCTCGTTAGCCCTAACATTTTTCGAGAGGTTGTAACACTTTAAGCGGGCCGTTCTATATTATGAAATGACAAGCTTGCGTTTCGCCAAAATCCGCTAGAGAAAAGCTCAAAATGTAATCTCGAGAAATCTCCACGAAATACCTTCGTAATCTCGTTTACTTAAATAATATGCAAAACAATGTTTCGTTCAACTACATGAATCGCGATGATGATGAATGATGGCTTTAAACATATCCACCTAGATTATAGTTTTAAACAAACTCTCCAAAGCTCTAGCAAAGCTTTCTATTAAAATACATACTTTTCATTTTTTTATTTACATGTGTATATCAGTATAAAATTTTTTTAAATATATAATATATTGTACACCCTTTTTTTAAAATAAAAATAAATGGCTTTTATTAAAAATCGCGAACAATTTTTAAGTAAATCGGATACGCTCTATCAAATGGTGATATTTTCAACTTTTGATTCCGACCGGAAATACGCCATCCGGATCGGAAGTTGAATTTTTTTAGGGGAACATGGTACTTTTTGTTACAGATTCGAATTATACGGGAAGAAATAAGAAACTTTTGTATTACAACGTTTTTTCTGAAAGTGCCTCTGTCAAGCTTAATATTTGAAGTTCATTATTTTATCACAGTTACTTTCAAGATTAATTTTAAGATATCCGATTCACTTAAAAATTATTCGCGATTTGTGATAAAAGCTATTTATTTTCATTTTAAAAGGAGGTGGCACACCTTATATATATTATATATATATATATATGAATAATTAATATGAAAAATTTCGTCTCAACACACATATATAATTGTTTAATTATAAATTTCTTTTAAAGATGTTTTGTATTTACAATTCCAAAAAAGTAGCTGAAAATTAATATTGATGAATATCCACTTTTGTATCTTGAGTATAAGAAATTGTGTGGAATATTACAATTTGATCTTAGCTAGAGTGCAGAGATATATTTTTTAATATTTATTACGTTTTTACCGAAATATTTCGAATTTTGTTAATCGAAATGATTAACTTTAGCAGAGAATTTCGCCTCTCTCTTGTGACAGATACATGACTAATTGAATTATATTTAATATCTTTTTACAATTTATTACAATTTGATCTTAGCTACAATGCAGAGATGAATTTTTAAGGGGTTATGCCTACTTGGGATCGGGAAAATTATGTTTTAATTATATTCAAGAATTTTTTTTTGCTGTTTTAATAAGTATTTATTGAAATTTACAAAACACTATCGAAAAGTACATATTTGAGGTACACGTATAAATTTTTTTATGAAAAAATATTAAAAAATGAAGGAAATATGACCTTTCCATCTTGTGGTGACCAAAGTTTTTTTAAAAACTATTGCACCAAATTCAATTTTACGTGCTTATTTGTTATTACAATAGGCAGGGCCTGGACGAAGGATTTTTATTTCGGTTAGAATTTTTTTGTTTATTGCAAGAAAACCAAAATCAGTTCACCTCAAAAACTAACTTTTCGTAAAATTGTTGTCATTTTTGTAAAAATCAAAATTTTACCAAACCCTTCGTTCCTATTGTAATAATAAATAAACACATAAAATTTAAGTTCAATCGGTGCAATAGTTTTTAAGAAACTTTGGTCACCACAAGTGATGTAAAAAACGGACGTTCTAGAAAAGAGCCATATTTCCTTCATTTTTTAATACTATTTCATAAAAAAAATTTGTACATGTACCTCAAAATATGTACTTTTTGATAGTGTTTTGTAAATTTCGATAAATACTTATTAAAACGGAAAAAATTCTTGAAAATCACGTAATTTTCCCGATCCCAAGTAGGCATAACCCCTTAATATTTATTGCGTTTTTTACTGAAATATTCCGAATTTTATTAATCGAAATGATTAACTTTTGCCAGAGAATTTCGCCTTGTGACAGATACATGGCTAACTTCATTGAATTATAATTAATATTTTTTTACCCAGTTTGTACTTGTATAATATTATTTGACCAAATATTTCCTCTGTATCTAAACTTTTGCAAATTTTAAACAAATTCTGAACATTATTTCCATGTTTTTTTGTCGATGTGGTTGTACGTTTCCCATAAGAACACATGTTAATTCGGCGCAAATTAAAATCCTTATAACTTGTGAACGCTTTAGTGAATCAATTTAAAAATTGAACTGAAGATTTTAAACATATTTAAGGACATTCTGTACAATTTTCATGAAATTCTCAATATTTTGAAAACAGATACAAAGCATCCTTAAAGCTCTCTTGTAAGTTTTGCGAGAGAAATGTATTAAATCGCAATGAAAATATATCGAATAAATAAACGAATTGAAATTAATTGCAAAAGAATGCGACACGATAAAAAAGAAACTTTTGCAAATTTTAAGCAAATTCTGAATATTATTTCCACGTGTTTTTGTCATTGAATCGACGTGGTTATACGTTTCATAGGAATACATGTTAATTCGATGAATTAAAATCCTTCTAACTCGTGAACGCTTTAGTGAATCGATTTAAAAAATTGAACTGAAGATTCTAAACATATGTAAGGACATTCTGTACAATTTTCATGAAATTCTCAATATTTTGAAAACAGGTTCAAAGCATTCTTAAAGCTCTCTTGTAAGTTTTGCAGCAAGACAAATGTATTAAATCGCAATGAAAATATATCGAATAAATAAACGAATTGAAATTAATTGCAAAAGAGTTCGACACGATAAAAAAGAAAAAAACTTTTGCAAATTTTAAACAAATTCTGAATATTATTTCCATGTGTTTTTGTCATTTGAATCGACGTGGTTATACGTTTCCCATAAGAACACATGTTAATTCGGCGCAAATTAAAATCCTTATAACTTGTGAATGCTTTAGTGAATCGATTTAAAAATTGAACTGAAGATTCTAAACATATGTAAGGACATTCTGTACAATTTTCATGAAATTTTCAATATTTTGAAAATAGGTACAAAACATCCTTCAAGCTCTCTTGTAAGTTTTGCAGCGAGACAAATGTATTAAATCGCAATGAAAATATATCGAATAAATAAACGAATTGAAATTAATTGCATAAGAGTGCGACACGATAAAAAGAAAAACTTTTGCAAATTTTAAACAAATTCTAAATATTATTTCCATGTGTTTTTGTTATTTGAATCGACGTGGTTATACGTTTCTCATCAGAACACATGTTAATTCGGCGCAAATTAAAATCCTTATAACTTGTGAAGGCTTTAGTAAATCGATTTAAAAATTGAACTGAAGATTTTAACATATTTAAGGACATTCTGCAATTTTCATGAAATTCTCAATATTTTGAAAACAGATACAAAGCATCCTTAAAGCTCTCTTGTAAGTTTTGCAGCGAGACAAATGTATTAAATCGCAATGAAAATATATCGAATAAATAAACGAATTGAAATTAATTGCAAAAGAATGCGACACGATAAAAAAGAAAAAAACTTTTGCAAATTTTAAACAAATTCTGAATATTATTTCCATGTGTTTTTGTTATTTGAATCGACGTGGTTATACGTTTCTCATCAGAACACATGTTAATTCGGCGCAAATTAAAATCCTTATAACTCGTGAACGCTTTAGTGTAATCGATTTAAAAATTGAACTGAAGATTCTAAACATATGTAAGGACATTCTGTACAATTTTCATGAAATTTTCAATATTTTGAAAATAGGTACAAAACATCCTTAAAGCTCTCTTGTAAGTTTTGCAGCGAGACAAATGTATTAAATCGCAATGAAAATATATCGAATAAATAAACGAATTGAAATTAATTGCAAAAGAATGCGACACGATAAAAAAGAAAAAAACTTTTGCAAATTTTAAGCAAATTCTGAATATTATTTCCACGTGTTTTTGTCATTTGAATCGACGTGGTTATACGTTTCATAGGAATACATGTTAATTCGGTGAAATTAAAATCCTTCTAACTCGTGAATGCTTTAGTGAATCGATTTAAAAATTGAACTGAAGATTCTAAACATATGTAAGGACATTCTGTACAATTTTCATGAAATTCTCAATATTTTGAAAACAGGTTCAAAGCATTCTTAAAGCTCTCTTGTAAGTTTTGCAGCAAGACAAATGTATTAAATCGCAATGAAAATATATCGAATAAATAAACGAATTGAAATTAATTGCAAAAGAGTTCGACACGATAAAAAAAAAAAACTTTTGCAAATTTTAAACAAATTCTGAATATTATTTCCATGTGTTTTTGTCATTTGAATCGACGTGGTTATACGTTTCCCATAAGAACACATGTTAATTCGGCGCAAATTAAAATCCTTATAACTTGTGAATGCTTTAGTGAATCGATTTAAAAATTGAACTGAAGATTTTAAACATATTTAAGGACATTCTGTATAATTTTCATGAAATTCTCAATATTTTGAAAATAGGTACAAAACATCCTTAAAGCTCTCTTGTAAGTTTTGCAGCGAGACAAATGTATTAAATCGCAATGAAAATATATCGAATAAATAAACGAATTGAAATTAATTGCAAAAGAATGCGACACGATAAAAAAGAAAAAAACTTTTGCAAATTTTAAACAAATTCTAAATATTATTTCCATGTGTTTTTGTCATTTGAATCGACGTGCTTGTATGTTTCCCATAAGAATACATGTTAATTCGGTGCAAATTAAAATCCTTCTAACTCGTGAACGCTTTAGTGTAATCGATTTAAAAATTGAACTGAAGATTCTAAACATATGTAAGGACATTCTGTACAATTTTCATGAAATTCTCAATATTTTAAAAACAGATATAAAGCATCCTTAAACGACATTTTCAAATACTACGACGAAATTCATTCTGGAAGGATTTTAACAGATTTCCCGCCAAGAAAATTTATCCCATGACGGGATACATCACTCTATTAACATCCGAGTCATAACGCGAGAGAGGCAGGTCGCCATTACGTCGGAAGACTGAAGAAATTCGATTCATTGCGCCGGGAAAACGAGTCGGGGAGCATCGCGCGTGATCCGAGCTGCGACGAAAGCAATCTCGTTTCGGGTTCACGAGCCCGTAATCGGATTTCTCGCGTTCCCCCGCCGGAAACAGCCGTGGTCGAAGTTAACACGCATCTCCGCGAAGCCGAAGCCCCGAACGAGAGACGGTCGGACCGACCGGGAGAGAGAAATGATGGATTTCCTAAATAGCGGGAGCTCGAAGCGCGCTGGCCATGCTCCAGAAACCACCCTCGTGGTTGACATTTATGCGTTATTAATGCATCGGAAACATTTCACTCCGATTACCGCGACAATGGATTTAATCCTATGTCGCGGGAGGGGAGGAGGGGACAGGGATGGACGTAACTTGCACACGTCGTGCGTTTCGGTGCGCTGGATCGAGCGCATCCGGCCTCCCGTAGAGAGGATGGTGGACACCTTTGTGTCAGCGCTTTTTCTCCGCGTATCCGTCGCTTCGCACCAAATTCCCCTCGAACGTCGTGTCGCTCGGAACAAATCGGTTTGGCGGTTTGGCCGAGGCCCAGAATGTTTATATTAACTGGCCATTTAACTCCAAAAATAGACGCTCCATTCGCGAATAACACTGCAAAATGTATCTGTCAATCTGTCAGTTTATAATTTTGATAATTTTGATTCTGCGTTGATAATTTTTTATTGTAATAGATGGGAGTAGAAGGGGATTTTCTCTTGAGTTTTTCACATACGTAAATAAAATATTAATGTAAAGAGAGAGAGGAAGATGTAAAAGTTATTAAACATTTTAATTTTGATAATTTTGATTCTGCGTTGATAATTTTTTATTGTAATAGATGGGAATAAAAGGGGATTTTCTCTTGAGTTTTTCATATATAAATAAAATATATAAATAAAATATTAATGTATTGTAAAGAGAGAGAAGAAGATGTAAAAGTTATTAAATCTACATTTTTATTTAATCATAAGTAAATAAAATAGAGATGTTATCTTGTTCTCTGATAATATTGTAGGATTAATAAATGATGATTTTCTGATCATTGAGAAATATTAAGTTTAAAGAAATAAAATCATACATCAAGTTTTATATAATTGTCTTTTAACTCAGAGTTAAAAATTTTGAAATCGTTTTTCATTTTTTAATTTTCCTATTTTTATCATATTTACATTTTTATTTAAATAAATAAAATAAAAATATCTTCCTCCGATAATGAAATTATATTACAGAATTAATAAATTATGACTTTCTGATCATTGGAAAATATTAAGTCTGAAAAAGATAAATTAATCAAGTATCAAGTTTTATATAGTTTTCTCTCAACTCAGAAATAAGGATTTTGAAATCGTTTTTCATTTCGGTTTGACCGAGACCCAGAATATTTATATTAACTGGCCATTTAACTCCAAAAATAGACGCTCCATTCGCGAATAACACTGCAAAATGTATCTGTCAATCTATCAGTTTATAATTTTGATAATTTTGATTCTGCGTTGATAATTTTTTATTGTAATAGATGGGAGTAGAAGGGGATTTTCTCTTGAGTTTTTCACATACGTAAATAAAATATTAATGTAAAGAGAGAGAGGAAGATGTAAAAGTTATTAAACATTTTAATTTTGATAATTTTGATTCTGCGTTGATAATTTTTTATTGTAATAGATGGGAATAAAAGGGGATTTTCTCTTGAGATTTTCTTTTTCACATATATAAATAAAATATTAATGTATTGTAAAGAAAGAAAAGAAGATGTAAAAGTTATTAAATCTATATTTTTATTTAATCATAAGTAAATAAAATAGAGACGTTATCTTGTTCTCTGATAATATTGTAGGATTAATAAATGATGATTTTCTGATGAGATATTGAGAGATATTAAGCTTAAAGAAATAAAATCATACATCAAGTTTTATATAATTGTCTTTTAACTCAGAGTTAAAAATTTTAAAATCGTTTTTTATTTTTTAATTTTCCTATTTTTATCATATTTACATTTTTATTTAAATAAATAAAATAAAAATATCTTCCTCCGATAATGTTATATTACAGAATTAATAAATTATGAATTTCTGATCATTGAAAAATATTAAGTCTGAAAAAGATAAATTAATCAAGTATCAAGTTTTATATAGTTTTCTCTCAACTCAGAAATAAGAATTTTGAATTCGTTTTTCATTTCGGTTAGGCCGAGACCCAGAATGTTTATATTAACTGGCCATTTAACTCCAAAAATAGACGCTCCATTCGCGAATAACACTGCAAAACTGTATCTGTCAATCTGTCAGTTTATAATTTTGATAATTTTGATTCTGCGTTGATAATTTTTTATTGTAATAGATGGGAGTAGAAGGGGATTTTCTCTTGAGTTTTTCACATACGTAAATAAAATATTAATGTAAAGAGAGAGAAGAAGATGTAAAAGTTATTAAACATTTTAATTTTGATAATTTTTTTTTTGCGTTGATAATTTTTTATTATAATAGATGGGAATAAAAGGGGATTTTCTCTTGAGTTTTTCACATATATAAAATATTAATGTAAAGAGAGAGAAGAAGATGTAAAAGTTATTAAACATTTTAATTTTGATAATCTTTTTTTCTGCGTTGATAATTTTTTATTGTAATAGATGGGAATAAAAGGAGATTTTCTCTTGAGTTTTTCACATATATAAATAAAATATTAATGTATTGTAAAGAGAGAGAAGAAAATATAAAAGTTATTAAATCTACATTTTTATTTAATCATAAGTAAATAAAATATGAGACGTTATCTTCTTCTCTGATAATGTTGTAGGATTAATAAATGATGATTTTCTGATCATTGAGAGATATTAAGCTTAAAGAAATAAAATCATACATCAAGTTTTATATAATTGTTTTTTAACTCAGAGTTAAAAATTTTAAACTCGTTCTTCATTTTTTAATTTTCCCATTTTTATCATATTTACATTTTTATTTAAATAAATAAAATAAAAATATCTTCCTCCGATAATGTTATATTACAAAATTAATAAATGATGACTTTCTGATTATTGGAAAATATTAAGTCTGAAAAAGATAAATTAATCAAGTATCGAGTTTTATATAGTTTTCTCTCAACTCAGAAATAAGGATTTTGAAATCGTTTTTCATTCTTTAATTTTTCCATTTCATACATTTTTATCTACATTTTTGATCTAAGTAAATAAAATAAAAGTTCTTCCTCTCTGATAATATTATATTACAGAATTAATAAATGATTTTCTGATCAAAGATAAATTAATATATCAAATTTTTATACAGTTTTTTTCAACTCAGAGTTAAGAATTTTGAAATCCTTTGTTCTTTAATTTTTTCATTCTTATCACATCTGCATTATTTATCTAAGGAAATAAAATAAGAGATATTACCTTTCTCTGGTAAACTTATATCACAGGATTAATAAATGATATATTTCCGATCATTGGGAAATATTAAGCTTTTAAAAAAGATAAATACCTCGAGTTTTATGTAATTTCTTCAACTCGGAGCCAAGAATTCTGAATTCGTTCTTCGTTCTTCAATTTTTCCATTTCTAGAATTCGTGGAGAGAAAAAAAGCTAAGCCTCGAAGATATTGCGCTCGCGTACTTGAAATTAATCATCCTGTATTATTGCAATTTGCAAGGAGACACCGGCTCTTTAGCACAATTTATCGAATATATATTTTGAATTCCTATAACCCGAGGGAAATTTTTGATCCTTGGCACACGACTGGCCAGCTCGCTCGCATATTCCGACCGATTTATGCGGGATTTGCATAGCTGAGATTGCATTTTACTTTTAAATCCTACACCACGGAACTGGCCGGCTCGTCGTCATTTCCTAAGTTATGGCGCCCGGCGATATTCAATTTTTCCGAATGGCACCTTCATCGTGGCCGCTCGTATTCGCCGCCTTTTATCCCCCCAAAAGCGCTCGCGAGCCCCGCAATAATGATCCTTTGAGGGTAAACTCAGCCTTTCTGAATATCGATAGTGACACTCGATCGAGGGCGTCGGGGAAATTCAGATTGCGATATTCATTGACGGGCTCCGCCCGTCGAGGGATAATTAAACGCCGGAGCATGAATTTTGCAGAGTTGTCGGTGCGGATGATTGTGAATATAGTATTCGCGAGAATATCGCCGAGGGAATTTTAATGTATGCGGGACATCCCTCTCTCTCTCTCTCTGACACACACACTCACAGAAAAGTACGATTGCCGTGCGATCTATCAAATAATAATATCCTTTACTCATTTATTTTGCTGGATGAACAAGGCGCAATTTTCTGATAACGCATTTTTGAGAAAAATCTTTTGATTGTACCAACAAGACGTATGATTGAAGGCATTTTGGTTAAATCAAACAAGAATTTCTAGATAAGACTTGATTTTTTATAACTAGAACGTTTAATAGATCTTACTATAAGGATTTAATTAGTATTTTCTGGTTGGATCTATAAAATTTCTTGTTACATTAATTTCTTTGCTCGCTTCTTAAATTAACTCGTATTCAATATTTGCCATAATATGTATATAAAGAATTAGTATTAATGTTAAATCCAAAGTATATTTCTTTTCTCTTATGAGCAGTAGTGCCAGAAAGAGGATGCTAACTTTCTGATTGTGTATTTGAGTTGCATCCTCTTCTTGCATCACTGTTTATCAGTTTAATTTCTAACAAACTGAATTTAGAATAATTTATTCAATAATCTGAATTGAATTTACCCAATAGTCTTGTTGGAATTCAAAATATTAAACAGACCTTTGAGATTAGATGGAAAAAATTTTAGACGACTTAGCTGCTGGGGAATTTAGTATTAATAAGAAGAAAATTAAACAATAATAACACTAATACTGCTCGTGTGTTGCAAAGCAATAATAAAAATTCTAGGGTCAATAATACCAGCTAATTATTAAGGTCTAAATAAAATAAAAACAAATATTAATAAATTCGTTTAATTAAATCACAAAGGCTATTCCTTTACCAATATTATTCGTATGTCGCAGAAAAATAAGTATAAATTTAATCAAAATGTAAAATAAGAAAAATCCATTAGAGCGCTATAGAATAAAATAAACAATAAGAAGCCCATAAACACTCATACAGAATCAAATGTTTTGATAGCCAAAAAATGAGAAGAGTTTAGTATTATTAACCAGAAAATTTGGTAAATTTGACAGGAAGAAATTAATCAGATTCATCTGGTAATTTCTACAAGACTTCTAGTTCGTCCATTTTCCAACAGACATACTGATTGAATCTACCAGAATTCTGATTAATGCAATCAGATTTTTTTCTCAGTGATGAAATGTATATAAAGAATTAGTATTAACATTAAATCCAAAGTATATTTCTTTTCTCTTACGAACAGTAATGCCAGAAAGAGGATGCTAACTTTCTGATTGTGTATTTGAGTTGCATCCTCTTCTTGCATCACTGTTTATCAGTTTAATTTCTAACAAATTCTACTGAATTTAGAATAATTTATTCAATAATCTGAATTGAATTTACCCAATAGTCTTGTTGGAATTCAAAATATTAAACAGACCTTTGAGATTAGATGGAAAAAATTTTAGACGACTTAGCTGCTGGGGAGTTTAGTATTAATAAGACTAAAATTAAACAATAATAACACTAATACTGCTCGTGTGTTGCAAAGCAATAATAAAAATTCTAGGGCCAATAATACGAGCTAATTATTAAGGTCTAAATAAAATAAAAACAAATATTAATAAATTATTATTACAATATTATTTACAATATTATTCGTATGTCGCAGAAAAATAAGTATAAATTTAATCAAAATAAGAAAAATCCATCAGAGCGCTATAAAATAAAATAAACAATAAGAAGCCCATAAACACTCATACAGAATCAAATGTTTCGACAGCCAAAAAATGAGAAGAGTTTAGTATTATTAACCAGAAAATTTAGTAAATTTGGCAGGAAAAAATTAATCAGACTCATCTGGTAATTCTTACAAGATTCTGGTTCGTCCATTTTCCAACAGACATACTGATTGAATCTACCAGAATTCTGATTAATGCAATCAGATTTTTTTCTCAGTGATGAAATGTATATAAAGAATGTTAAATCCAAAATATATTTCTTTTCTCTTACGAGCAGTAGTGCCAGAAAGAGGATGCTAGCTCTCTGATTGTGTGTGTTTGAGCTGCATCCTCTTCTTGCATCACTGTTTATCAGTTTAATTTCTAACAAACTGAATTTAGAATAATTTATTCAATAATCTGAATTGAATTTACCCAATAGTCTTGTTGGAATTCAAAATATTAAACAGACCTTTGAGATTAGATGGAAAAAATTTTAGACGACTTAGCTGCTGGGGAATTTAGTATTAATAAGAAGAAAATTAAACAATAATAACACTAATACTGCTCGTGTGTTGCAAAGCAATAATAAAAATTCTAGGACCAATAATACGAGCTAATTGCTAAGGTCTAAATAAAATAAAAACAAATATTAATAAATTATTATTACAATATTATTTACAATATTATTCGTATGTCGCAGAAAAATAAGTATAAATTTAATCAAAATGTAAAATAAGAAAAATCCATCAGAGCGTTATAAAATAAAATTAACAATAAGAAGTCCATAAACTCATACAGAACCAAATGTTTCGACAGCCAAAAAATGAGAGAAGAGTTTAGTATTATTAATCAGAAAATTTGATAAATTTGACAGGAAGAAATTAATCAGATTCATCTGGTAATTCTTACAAGATTCTGGTTCGTCCATTTTTCAACAGACATACTGATTTAATCTATCAGAAATCTGATTAATGCAATCAGATTTTTTCTCAGTGATAAAATGTATATAAAGAATTAGTATTAACATTAAATCCAAAGTATATTTTTTTTCTCTTACGAGCAGTAGTGCCAGAAAGAGGATGCTAGCTCTCTGATTGTGTGTGTTTGAGCTGCATCCTCTTCTTGCATCACTGTTTATCAGTTTAATTTCTAACAAACTGAATTTAGAATAATTTATTCAATAATCTGAATTGAATTTATCCAATAGTCTTGTTGGAATTCAAAATATTAAACAGACCTTTGAGATTAGATGGAAAAAATTTTAGACGACTTGGTACTGGAGAGTTTAGTATTAATAAAAGGAAAATTAAACAATAATAACACTAATACTGCTCGTGTGTTGCAAAGCAATAATAAAAATTCTAGGGCCAATAATACGAGCTAATTATTAAGGTCTAAATAAAATAAAAACAAATATTAATAAATTATTATTACAATATTATTTATAATATTATTCGTATGTCGCAGAAAAATAAATATAAATTTAATCAAAATGTAAAATAAGAAAAATCCATTAGAGCGTTATAAAATAAAATTAACAATAAGAAGTCCATAAACTCATACAGAACCAAATGTTTCGACAGCCAAAAAAGAGAAGAATTTAGTATTATTAATCAGAAAATTTGATAAATTTGACAGGAAGAAATTAATCAGATTCATCTGGTAATTCTTACAAGATTCTGGTTCGTCCATTTTCCAACAGACATACTGATTGAATCTATCAGAATTCTGATTAATGCAATCAGATTTTTCTCAGTGATAAAATGTATATAAAGAATTAGTATTAACGTTAAATCCAAAGTATATTTCTTTTCTCTTAGGAGCAGTAGTGCCAGAAAGAGGATGCTAGCTCTCTGATTGTGTGTGTTGAGCTGCATCCTCTTCTTCTATCACTGTTTATCAGTTTAATTTCTAACAAACTGAATTTAGAATAATTTATTCAATAATCTGAATTGAATTTACCCAATAGTCTTGTTGGAATTCAAAATATTAAACAGACCTTTGAGATTAGATGGAAAAAATTTTAGACGACTTGGTACTGGAGAGTTTAGTATTAATAAAAGGAAAATTAAACAATAATAACACTAATACTGCTCGTGTGTTGCAAAGGCAATAATAAAAATTCTAGGGCCAATAATACGAGCTAATTATTAAGGTCTAAATAAAATAAAAACAAATATTAATAAATTATTATTACAATATTATTTACAATATTATTCGTATGTCGCAGAAAAATAAGTATAAATTTAATCAAAATGTAAAATAAGAAAAATCCATTAGAGCGCTATAGAATAAAATAAACAATAAGAAGCCCATAAACACTCATACAGACCAAATGTTTTGACAGCCAAAAAATGAGAAGAGTTTAGTATTATTAACCAGAAAATTTGGTAAATTTAGGAAGAAATTAATCAGATTCATCTGGTAATTCTTACAAGATTCTGGTTCGTCCATTTTCCAACAGACATACTGATTGAATCTACCAGAATTCTAATTAATGCAACCAGATTTTTTTCTCAGGGCAATCTCGACGAGGCGGAATTATCATTATTATCGGCGTGAAAATTTCTCGCGAAATTCGTAACCGAAGGGACATTCGATAATTTCGCGAATTCTCCATAGGAACAGCGGACAGCTGCTGTAGCTGGTCCGAATCGAGAAACTAGGGAAACGGACATCCGCTCGGAACGGATGCAAGGCATCTTGTGATTAACGCCTCGCAGATATTGCGCAATAACACCGCGACATCTGTTGCGCCCCCGGTATTAAGTTAGATCTCTCGCAGATCCGTAATATCGCACCTTGCAAATAACGCGACACGTGCCACAAATCTAAGTGCAAATCCGAGTCTTGAGTACTCTCGCATATATTCACTGGGAAACGTATGCGCTCGTTCATACACTTATGAATAAGTCAGTGTCGAGTTAGTTATTGTAAGAAAGAGGGCAAAATGTACAAGTATCCTTAAAGGGATGCGGAAGATGCGAGATGTAAAAATGTATTTGCTTTTATTCATGATTTACCCTGGCAAATACGAACAAAAATGTTGCACGCAAATTGAAAAAAAAAAAGGAAAAACGCTGTTTTTCTCATATCGTGAATTCAACGGAAGAATAAAAATTCTTTCGGCGAATTCCCCGCTTTTGTTTGATTGTCAAAATATTTGTTCCTCTATGCTCTTATAAACAATATGTATATTTATAAATATCTATATTTTTTTATCCGAATGACTAGTTCGAGCATTCAAGCTTCTCTATCAAAATGGACAAAAGTTTTAAATTGACAAGCACACTATTCGTCATCATTATAATTCTTTCGGAGCGAACTGTATAATCATACGTATGTAAATTATAAAAAAAAATTAAGTTATATAATTATATAATTAAATTATGTAATTATATAATTATAAATTATATCAAAATCAAATTAAATTATAGTAAATTAAAAAAACGTAGAAAATATATTAAAAAATGTAAAAAATGTTTATAAAAAACGTAAAAAAATATAAAAATTTGTAGAAATGTCGTGTACAGTAGTTTCACATATTTACGTTACGCTTTTCAATCTTCTTGATATTGAGGTAATTTAGCTCACAATAAATCCAATTTGCTTTTAATCAGTAACGAGAGCTGTAGCGCAATGAGGGTTCAGCTGCATCCCTAATTACGATTCATTTTCTCGGATGCCGACCAGTAACATAGCTTTCTCCACGGATAGAAAACAATTCCAATTACGCGGAAACTTGCGGAATCAAGTCGCACTTGATTTCTTTCCACCATCGCTGGCTGTCACATTTCTCGTTCGTCCGAAGGAAGAACGGGTGAGGGACGATTCAATGAAAAATGCCTTTCGTAAATTGTCCTTTAACGTTCGTCCTGTATGTCCTGGCGAGAGAAAATAGACAAACACCGGAATCGCGAAATAGCTAACGAATGAAGACGGATGGACAGGGTGGCGGTGTAGAAAACGATACGAGGTCGCTCATACACCGTGTGTCCGGGGAAAATGGGAGATTTCTCATTTCCCCGCCGGCTAAAGCGCGCGAAAAAAATTTTCCAAGTGCAAAATATGATTAACGGATGAGCGCGTGCTCGCGTACTTATCCGATGGGGTGTACAACGTGATTTTAGCGGATGCGGCGTCGCGTTGCTACGTGTTCCGCGGAGAAAAACTCGAGAAGTACGTGTAAACCGCGTCGCAAAATTATGCGTTTCCAATATTTTGCCGGAAACGCGAGCGTCAGTTTGCGCTGAAATGTTTTGTAATACAATTATGAGAATGTACTCTCTTAAATAAAAACCGGAACATTACCAGAATATTGTTAAATATGATAAGAAGTGGTTTCAGTTATAATATTGCAAATAATGAGATCTCGCTGAGCAGGAAAACTTTCGATTTTGATCGAAGCTTTATGCATAAGAAGAGGAAGGGTAATAAATGAATTTAGAAATTGTCAGTTGCAGCCCAAAAACGATTCCAAGGGGTTAAAACCACCCTCGTATGTAAAGCGTTTTACTTTTTTCGATTTTTGATATCTCCGAAATTATTCGAGATATTTTTGATATCTCCGAAATTATTGGAAAAATGTTTCATAGTAAAAATATCTTTATTTAATCACATTATTAAAATAATTTCTTACAAAGATATGTGGAAAATTTTTAATTTAAAAATTATTTTTTTTTAAATAAATTATTAATATGATTAAATTTTATATTAAAATATTTTTTCTGATATTTTGAATTTTCCAGATTCAAGAAAAATAAAAAGTCTGATGTGAAAACTGATTTTACTTTTTAGAATTGTCTTTTTTTTATCGCAACTGAAAATTGTTAAATTCGTCTGTTTATCTCTCTGTGACATGTATGTAAAGTTTCATTAAAATCAGAATTTTTCAGTTCGCGAGATTCTCTTGCGACGAAAATCTGTTGGTAGCACAGTTGTTGGTTTTTCAATAAAACCTTACTGTCATAACTAGTGAAATATAAGATGGAGGAGCAAATTGTAAGTTGTCGTTTCTGAAAAATTCATTGATCTCCGATGAAATCTGTTCCTTACTTCAAATTTTTACTGATTCAGTTTAAGAGAAAATATTTTATATGACATAATTCTGTAGACGAATTTTATTTCAACCCTTAAATGTACAGCCAGTAGTGTAGTGATCTGTCAGATTGTACCAGCTTCACATTCTGGTTTGTTTTGTTAGCGGTGAATCTTGATCCCTTTATCTCCGTTCTACTTTTATCTCCATGTTTGCTGACTTTGATAAACAACTTTCATTAACTATCGCGGAAGTAGGACGCATTGTATTTCTACTGAAATTCATGTTTGAAGGTTAAATAACTATGCGTATAACTCAGGAAGCGAGAGGAAGCATTTATAGTAAAATATAAAACATTTTAATAAAAATGCCGCGATTGAAATAATCTCTCATATTCGAAATTATGTCCGCGACATGCGTGGAACATTTTAATCTCGCATCAGAAAAGGGAGTTGTAATTTGCTGCATTATATTTAAAAACAGTTCGCACGCATACGAAGTCGCGCAGAGATTTATATGACGAATATTTTACTAGAAGACTGACCGAGAAAGGGATAATCCTCGTGTTCGCAGTAAGAAGCTTATGGCGATTGGTACTCCGACAAATCTTTCGCAAAAGTTTGAAAAATCGTACGTAGTACGATACGAATGTGGGAAAGCATTTATAAAAGACGGCAGTTTATACACTATCGTTCAACAATCCCGGTAATCGAACGAGGATTCATCCCGGTGACGGAAACAGTAATAGAAGAGCAGCTGAAGGAGAAATTGAAAAATGGAGTCTTACCTGAATCCAGCTATATATCTGTTACCCACCTCAATATATTGCGTTAAAAAAAAAAAGTTGACTATGTCATCTCTGTGAAGCGATGGGTAGAGCGGTAAGAGAAAAGGACGAGGGCACGAATCGGTTGGAAGCTCCAATCCGATTTCGCCTTCACGTTCCATCTTTTCTCGCGCTAGTTTGCTACACCGAGCAGAAATGCTATATGATGACGTCGAAAAACGACGGCGTTTAATTTTTTTTTTTTTTAAGCAAAAAATTGATTTCTATAGAAGAGCTTCAACATGCATTATTCGCGAAATGATCATTTTCGTGTCAATTATTTAATTAATAAAGAAGCTGAGACTGAAAAGGATTGTCTGAAGGAAGTAAATTTAAGGATGTTTTGTATGTGCAATCCCAGCAAAAAGTAGGTGAAAATTAATATTGACGAATATCCACTTTTGGTGTATTTTGAGAAATTGTGTGGAATATTACAATTTGATCTTAGCTAGAGTGTAGAGATGTATTTTTTAATATTTATTGCGTTTTTACTGAAATATTCCGAATTTTGTTAATCGAAATAATTAACTCTTGGCAGAGAATTTTGTCTTGTGACAGATACATGGTTAATTTCATTGAATTATATTTAATATCTTTTTAATCAGTTAGTACTTGTATAATATTATTCGACCAACTATTTCCTCTGTATCTAAACTTTTGCAAATTTTAAACAAATTCTGAATATTATTTTCATGTGTTTTCGTCATTTGAATCGTGGTTATACGTTTCCCATAAAAACACATATTAATTCGGTGCAAATTAAAATCCTTATAACTTGTGAACGCTTTAGTGAATCGATTTAAAAATTGTACTGAAGATTCTAAACATATGTAAGGACATTATGTACAATTTTCATTAAATTTTCAATATTTTGAAAATAGATACAAAACATCCTTAAGCTTACTTTTGTGAGTTTTAAATATCGATATACGCAGTCGAAGATATTCTTCTAATTAAAGACTGAATTGTAGATGGAAAAATTGATGATTTTTCAGAATTTTTTTGAATATATTAATTTTTTTAGCGTTTTATATATGTTTTTATTGATTTTTAAACGTTAATATTTTTACGTACATTAATATTTTTAAAAATCTAGAAGATTTAATTTTTTTTGTTCAATAAAGCCCCTTTGTATGTTCAAAAAAACATGGTTTTATAATATGCTGCTCCTCATATAATTATCTGAAAAAAGAAAATTCGATCCAATTTTATTCCGTAGGATGTTTTTGAGATACTGAATCTACTTTCATTAGAAAAAATTGAAAAATAACAAAATAGTGTCATTTTAAAATTAGGTATTTTAAAGATGTTTTGTATGTACAATCCCAACAAAAAGTAGCTGAAAATCAATATTGACGAATATCCACTTTTGGTGTATCTTGAGTATAAGAAATTATGTGGAATATTACAATTTGATCTTAGCTAGAGTGCAGAGATATATTTTTTAATATTTATTGCGTTTTTACCGAAATATTCCGAATTTTGTTAATCGAAATGATTAACTTTTAGCAGAGAATTTCGCCTCTCTCTTGTGACAGATACATGACTAATTGAATTATATTTAATATCTTTTTAACCAGTACTTATATAATATTATTTGACCAAATATTTCCTCTGTATCTAAACTTTTGCAAATTTTAAACAAATTCTGAATATTATTTCCATGTGTTTTTGTCATTTGAATTGACATGGTTATATTCTTCATTTCCCATAAGAACACATGTTAATTCGGTACAAATTAAAATCCTTATAACTTTAGTGAATCGATTTAAAAATTGTACTGAAGATTCTAAACTAAATTCTAACATATGTAATAAATTCTAACATATGTAAGAACATTCTGTACAATTTTCATTAAATTGTCAATATTTTGAAAATAGGTACAAAACATCCTTAAGAGAGAGAGAAAGTAAAAATTTTGTCTTCTATTTATTTCCGTTTAATATTTTTTCCTTTTATTCTTGGAGATTTTTCTTACATCAATTTATATAGTTGAAATTTAATTCGAGTTAACGAGGAACGAGGTAAAGAATAAGCAATAAATAAAAAGCGGATTATCTCAAACATAAATTAATTAAGTGGATGATTAAGAAAAAGTACCAACAAAAGTATTCTGCGAATGGGAAACGTGTCTATTTAGTATCGAAGTTAATTCTGACTTTGAAATTGAGCCTTTCATCTGAATAAAATACGATATTTTTTTCCGGATGAGATGTAACAAAACGAAGTGCAAGATGCAATATACAATATTCCATTGGAAATTATTGGATCTTGTCACATTTCATCCGTGCTTTTTGCAATCGCATCGAAGAGCGTATTTATTCACAGTTTCGCGATACGCTATTGAATCACGCAGTAGCGCACAATTAAATCTGGTTATTTACGGAGCACGCAAAGTACATAGTACACACATACGCAGGCATGGAAAGAGATTGAAAAAAGCCCAATAATTCCTTGTTGACGCAAGAAGCAATCATCCGCATCATGCCGCAGATATTAAATCCGCGATTTTAAGCTCCAAGCAATTCTATTTTATAACATGCATAATAAATTAAAACGAAAATAGAGAGACAAGTATCGATATACTTTTTTTCTAAGAGAATAACAGCTACGATTTACAATATTTTATATAACTGACGGTTCATATATCCTTGAAATAAATTTTCAACAATGCCTTTACGTTCTAAACGTTATGTTTTTATTTAAAGTAGCATCCAATTAAATTTGTGCAGATATTAAATCTGCGATTTTAAGCTTTATAATATACATAATAAATTAAAATGAAAAAGGCAGAAGTATTAATATATATATATATATATTTTTTTTTTTAAATGAAAAATATATTTTATAATTTATATTTTATAATTAACAGTTCAAAAAATTAAGATGGAAAATTAAGATAAAATTCACTATAATAGATAAAAATGATTGTCGTTTGCAAAATATTATTAAAAAGGAAATTTTCAAATTTGATGGGAAATTAAAATAAAATTCACCATAATAGATAAAAATGATTATTTGTCGTTTGCAAAATATTATTAAAAAGGAAATTTTCAAATTTGATGGAAAATTAAGATAAAATTCCTTGAAATATAAACTTTCAACAATGACTTTAAGATAAACTTTATATTCTTATTTAAAATAGCATATATTTCCATTTTTACCAAAAAAAATTGTCACATAATTTAATATAATTTTTATTATCCCTAGTAATATCTAGATAATAAATATAAATGAAGTAACATAAATACACATTGATCCAACTATAAAAAAATGGATTGAATCGTGACATAAATAATAATCCAATTTCGAATAATCGAACTTCTAAAAAACGTTTTCGAAAAATTGCGTTATATCTTCGCCCTCAAGATACATTTATTTTTCAACACGTCGACATATGGCATCTCGATTTGGTTTTGATCTAGAGGGTGGCCTACAGAGAACCGTTAAGCCGTTTAGGATGAACAGTTACGACGGAGTCCAATCACATTTCACGATCCCAAAGCGTACGGCTCAAGGACGTTTAATTTCGCAAGCCCCGTTATACCCGTGATTTCCCGGGTGATGTAGACAAAGGAAAAATCGTACAGAAAGTTGGTGCCGGTTAAAGAAAAATATGGGAAAACATAAACAAGAAAGAAGTATAAAGATGTCTGCCTCATAAATTTTAGATTCCAAGTACAAATAATGTTTCAACGATCGCAATGTCTCAAGAGTAATTGTTGGATTTAATCTTTTGTTGATTCTTGAAAAAAATTTTTAAAAAGCCGATTTCATCCGAAACACAAATTCGACAAAATCATCAAATTATTGGTCAAATTGTCAATAATCATTCAATTTATTTAGGAAATTTTTAAATTTGATGGAAAATTAAGATAAAATTCACCATAATAGATAAAAATGATTGTCGTTTGCAAAATATTATTAAAAAGAAAATTTTCAAATTTGATGGGAAATTAAAATAAAATTCATCATAATAGATAAAAATGATTGTTTTTCGTTTGCAAAATATTATTAAAAAGGAAATTTTCAAATTTGATGGAAAGTTAAAATAAAATTCACCATAATAGATAAAAATGATTGTTCGTCGTTTGCAAAATATTATTAAGAAGAAAATTTTCAAATTTGATGGGAAATTACGATAAAATTCACCATAATAGATAAAAATGATTGTTTGTCGTTTGCAAAATATTATTAAAAAGGAAATTTTCAAATTTGATGGAAAATTAAGATAAAATTCATCATAATAGATAAAAATGATTGTTTGTCGTTTGCAAAATATTATTAAAAAGGAAATTTTCAAATTTGATGGAAAATTAAGATAAAATTCACCATAATAGATAAAAATGATTGTTTGTCGTTTGCAAAATATTATTAAAAAGGAAATTTTCAAATTTGATGGAAAATTAAGATAAAATTCACCATAATAGATAAAAATGATTGTTTGTCGTTTGCAAAATATTATTAAAAAGGAAATTTTCAAATTTGATGGAAAATTAAGATAAAATTCACCATAATAGATAAAAATGATTGTTTGTCGTTTGCAAAATATTATTAAGAAGAAAATTTTCAAATTTGATGGAAAATTAAAATAAAATTCACCATAATATAATAGATAAAAATGATTGTCGTTTGCAAAATATTATTAAAAGGAAATTTTCAAATTTGATGGAAAATTAAGATAAAATTCACCATAATAGATAAAAATGATTGTTTGTCGTTTGCAAAATATTATTAAAAAGAAAATTTTCAAATTTGATGGAAAATTAAAATAAAATTCACCATAATATAATAGATGAAAATGATTGTCGTTTGCAAAATATTATTAAAAAGAAAATTTTCAAATTTGATGGAAAATTAAGATAAAATTCAGCATAATAGATAAAAAATGATTGTTTGTCGTTTGCAAAATATTATTAAAAAGAAAATTTTCAAATTTGATGGAAAATTAAGATAAAATTCACCATAATAGATAAAAATGATTGTTTGTCGTTTGCAAAATATTATTAAGAAGGAAATTTTCAAATTTGATGGAAAATTAAGATAAAATTCACCATAATAGATAAAAATGATTGTTTGTCGTTTGCAAAATATTATTAAAAAGGAAATTTTCAAATTTGATGGAAAATTAATCACTCAAAAATTATTTTTCTAATTATTTAACTAAATTGTCCTCCATTCTCAGATAGCAGAATGACATCTTAATAACGCTTTACTATAATGACGTTATAATACGTCATCTTGCTACCTAGTTTACTATATTACTAGAGTATACTGCCTGCTGCAACAATATTATTATTAAATAATGTATTCATATGTCGATTACACACATTATTATGTTGCATTGTAACATACATGTATGACACGTATACCTGCATTATGGTATTCCTGTATATGGCATGCATATCTGCATGGCACATACTTGTATATGATGTTCGTCGAAGTTGCGCGTTTTGCCGGAGGCCACGCGGAATTAACAAGAGTGGATGGAGATTAATTCCAGCGCTAATTTAGTGGCAGGTAGCAAATGCCCTGGCCAAAGTGTTCCCCTGAGTAAGTTGCACCTCGACTTTCCAGCCGCAAATGAAACTCGAGCTTCACGTAGTTATCTCGTTTTCTTCATCCCCTTTCGGGCAGCAGTAGTCTTCTTGCCTCGAAGGCGCGAAAAAGTGTCACGACCGAGCTCGCCTAAGAAAATTTCCAACGAGATTACGTCGTATTTTCATGGCGTTCGGATGATGCATAACATCTTGACAAAGATTAAATCAATAAATAATATAAAATTAAATTAAATTCGATTTAAATTAAATTAAATTAAATTAAATTAAATTCGACTACAAAGCAAAGGCCGCGAAGATATTCGGATTTATGGAAATAAAAGTGTTTCATAAATATCTTAATAAATAAAAGTGTTTCATAAATATCTTAATTTTATTATTATTATAAACAGAGATGACTTCAAGTCAATTTTAATATAATTCTAAATTTATTCTAGTCGACGATTCAATTAATCAATAACAATCCCTCGTTCACTCTTGAAACATTTTCGAATAGAATCGATATGTGTGTATTATCTGCAAATTTATGACATTTTTAGATTGAAGAATAAGTAATAAATTATTAAAAATAAAAAAGAGAATGTTAAAAGTATATTATTATAGAGAGAAAAATGAGAGAGAGAGAGAGAATTCACATATATTTTTTTATTTTTATATTAGATACATTCAAATGAAATATAGACCACAGATTGTTGTTTCATAAAAGTCAATCTATGTTTCAGTTGAATGTATATCATATATACATTTCCTAGCAACGGATTATTTTATGATTTTATTTTTTGATGTGAAAGACTTCGCAATTCTATGATATAAAAATGCGAAGCATGAAAGGACATGTAAAACACTCTTTATATATGAAAATAAAAATGTGTAAAGTGACATCTTGTTTTTACAGTGAATATATAAATAAAAAGTACATCACTTTTATGGACGTCAAATGTCATTTCTAATTTTTGACAGAAATTGATAAATGTGAAAGATGGAAGAATAAGTGACAAATTGTTAAAACTGAAAAAAATGTTAAATATATACCTACATGTGTTATTATATCAGAAAGAGAAAGAGAGAAGCTTGAACGCGTTTAACCCGCTTTCTTCGCGAAGCATGCTTATCAATATTTTTTTTTTAAATTCATCGAGCAAGTCTGCCAATGGCGGCTTTTATAATTAATTTTATCATTATAAACCCCAAAAGAAGCAACGAGATTTTATATCATTTATTTTTAATCGATTTCCAATCATTTATTTTAAGTCAATTCCAAATTAAGATTTCAATAAAAATTTTAATTTACCCTAATCATTCTAGATACACATGCATAATCTGCTGTCAAAACTATTTGACATTTCTAAATGTTCAATAAACTTAAAAGAATAGGATTAGAAGGATAAACGAAAAATGAAAAAATTCAAATGACGTCATTAAAACGTTATTAAGATATCATTTGACGTCATTCTGCTATCTGGATTCTTTCATTTTTAATCATTTACTTTTCTAATTCTCTACGTTATCAAAATGTACACAAACATTTAGATATGTCAAACAGTTTTGACAGCAGATTATGCATGTATATCTAAAATATGTGAAAGCTAACCCAGGTAGAACATGAAACTCATAATGACATCATTATGACGTCATAATGATATCATTATGAGTTTCATGTTCTACCTGGGGATTTTTCCTCAGCGAAAATATCGATGAAGGCCATCATTCTTTGTATGTTCCCGATTTTTGTCATCATATATCTTTGCAATTAAGCCTTAAATTAAAACTTAATTAAAGTAAACTCTATTTTAAAATTAATCGAAGAATGTGGTTTTGTTAATATTTTATTTCTACAAAACTTAGTTTACGAAAAACCCCTTATTTCCAATCACTTATAATTCAAAATTATTATTAGTGCCTCGACATTTTCGTTGAGAAAAAAATCGTCTTCAGATGATCCCAGGAATCCATCTTTGAAAGATTCATTACGAGTTTTGAGACATCCTGTATATATTATTATTATTAATACATACATATTTTTTAATAATATAAAATATTATATATAATATAAAATAATATATAATATTATAACATTATATATTATTTCATATAATTATAGTTTTATATAATTTTATATAATAATATATAATAATATATAATAATAATAATAATAATAATAATAATAATAATAATAATATATAATATTATTTAGTACAATATTTATAATATTATATTAATTATAATATTATATTAAATATTCCTAGGATATTGTATAAATATTATTAACTGTTAATATTTATACAATATATATTAATTTTATATTATATAAAATTTTTATTATACATGTGTATCTAGAATGATTAGTAAATTAAAATTTTGATTGAAATCTTAATTTGAAATTGACTGAAAATAAATGATTGGAAATCGATTAAAAATAAATGATATAAAATCTCGTTGCTTCTTTTTGGGGTTTATAATGATAAAATTAATTATAAAAACCGCCATTGGCAGGCTTGCTCGATGAATTTAAAAAAAAATATTGATAAGCATACTTCGCGAAGAAAGCGAGTTAAACGCGTTCGAGCTTCTCTCTTTCTCTTTCTGATATAATAACACATGTAGGTATATATTTAACATTTTTTTCCAGTTTTAACAATTTGTCACTTATTCTCCTATCTTTCACATTTATCAATTTCTGTCAAAAATTAGAAATGACATTTGACGTCCATAAAAGTGATGTACTTTTTATTTACATTCATTGTAAAAAAACAAGATGTCACTTTACATATTTTTATACAATATATAATTATATTTTAGGAATATTGTGTCTTATAGGATATATAATATATAATAATAATAATATAATAATAATAATAATAATAAAATAATAAAATAATAATAAAAAAATAATAATAAAAATAATAATAATAATAAAAATAATAATAATAACAATAATAATAATAATAATAATAATAATAATAATAATAATAATAATAATAATAATAATAATAATAATAATAATAATAATAATAATAATAATAATAATAATAATAATAATAATAATAATAATAGTAATAATAATATAATAATACTATTTAGTACAATATTTGTATTATAATATTATATTAATTTCATTGTTATACTAATTTAACTTATATTATTTAATATTTATTATATATTAGCATCTAACATTTATATTATATAAAATAAAAAATATATAACATTCGATATTATTATAAAAATAAAAAAAGAAATTCACATTGCGTTTGATTTCGATATTTCCAATATAGGGGAAATCCGTCTCACAGAAAGTAAATCGTACGTAAGAAAATCGTACCCGGGAAGAATCCTCCCGGGAAAAAAAAAAAAGGGGAAAGGCGATTCGCCAGCTTCGAAAGATTCACCAAACGAGTCCACCAATCGCGAGCGCTCCTCGGGCGCTTTTAGTTACGCGCGCCTGCCGCCCAGGTGTCGCCTCGCTCGCGAGACGCTCTCCCTCTCGGTTTCGCGCGCCCCCCCCCGGCCGTACTCGCGAAAGCGAAACGAGCGGTCAGGCCTCGGCCGGCCATGTTTGTATAGTGAATAGAGTTGTGGGTGGTACGCGTGGTGTCGTACACGTACGTGTTGTCCATTATTTCTCCGCGTGTGCGATAATGCTCGCTTATTTATTTACGTAGCGTAACACGACGAGAGAGAGAGAGAAAGAAAGAAAGAAAGAAAGAAAGAAAAAGAAAGCGAACAGGGAAACAGGGAGATCCTCGCGCGATTGATGCGAGGAGCGAGAATCCTCGCACGAGAGTCTCGCGCTCGCGATCGCCCGAGGATCGTCTTCCCCCCCGAGGGACCGAGGCTCTACCAAATGTTCCCCCTCGTTTCCGCGAAAATTCTTGTTTACGTTCTGCGCGATCCGTAGAGGCGCGTCGACTGGCCCCGCGCGCGATTTAGCCGTCCCCGTCGTCGAGGGAAGGCGCGCGTTTCTTTCGCCCCGGTCGCGAGTCGCGGTTCGACGTCGTGCGATTTTCTCCGCGTTTTATAACCTGACAGCACGAGCGAAGTACACTTGCCTTCGTCCTCCGTGTAGCTTATTTATCATGCCGTTGCATCTTTGACGAAACATTTATCAAGCGGTAAGGTACCCTTTCCACGTCACCTGGGTCACTTAGTGTCATATTTATTATTGATACAAGAACTGAGATTCTCGGCCATGGAATTTATTATTATTATTAATATTTATTAGTATTATTATTAATATTGTTAATATTATTATTAATATTTATTAATATTATTAATATTAATATTATTAATACTAATATTATTAATATTAATATTATTAATATTAATATTATTAATATTAATATTATTATATACTATTAATTATTTTGTATTTATTATTAGATATTTATTAATATCATAAAAATCGAGATTATTAATTATATAATTATTGTCATGACTATGCAAGTCAGATTATTGACTCGATTCCATTTGTCACGTGTAGAAATCATTAATTTAATCGTAGAGTCATTGTGACGACTGATTAGACTGAAAGTTTACGATTCATGTCTGCTTGAATTTATTCAAATTATATTTACAGTGTATCGGTTCAATTACGTAATATGTAAAGATTTTCCTTCTTCCTCCTTTTTTTTATTTTTTATTAAATATGTATTGTAAATAAGTATATACAACAAAAAGGTTGTTTGTTATTTATTCCAAATTATGTTTACACTGTATCGATTCAATTACGTAATATGTAAAGATATTCCTTCTTCCTCCTTTTTTTATTTTTTATTAAATATGTATTGTAAATAAGTATATACAACAAAAAGATTGTTTGTTATTTATTCCAAATTATGTTTACACTGTATCGATTCAATTACGTAATATATAAAGAAATTTTCCTTTTTTTTTATTAAATTTTTTTTTAAATTAAATATATATAATAAAAAGATTGTTTGTTATTTATTACAACAAAATATCTGTTTCTATTTCCACAGGTGTATACTTAAATAAAGGATATTACAATGTGGCAGACGCAAAGTAATAATTCCAATAATTCCAATCCGAACTCTACATCGAATGAGAAGAACAATTTACGTACTCTGGGCATGACATCTGCTATTAGCGTGGCAGAGCCTAAGCCCATTGACATTGCCAGAACTAACGAATTGAAGGAGGCCCTTAAACCCTACAATGTTTTCGAATCTGAAGAAGAATTGAATCATAGGATGGAGATCTTAAGGTACTTTTGATAAACAACTATATAATTTAATTCCATTATTAGAATATATTTAGTCGATAATGAGAAAAAGTATACATGTATATATAAATTATTAAAACTTGCTTATATTTTTATCAGCAAACTGAACGCATTGGTCAAACAGTGGATAAGGGATACGAGCATAGCTAGAAATATGCCACCTAATGTCGCTGAACAAGTTGGTGGTAAAATATATACATTTGGTTCATATAGATTAGGCGTACATCACAAAGGCGCCGATATCGATGCGTTATGTGTTGTACCACGTCATATATATAGATCGGATTATTTTTCGTCCTTTTTTGAATTACTGAAGATGCAGGAGGAAGTTACAGATTTAAGGGTATGTGTCTCAAAAATATAATTGTTTCTTTATTAAATATTTATTTTTTCATCCGATGCTCTTTTACATGACTTCACATGGTAAATGCAATTTTCATTAGTATAATATATATTTATTCCAATTAAATTACATACATATATTTAGTAAAAAATTTTTTATTATTGATGTATAGCACTAAAATTAAAGCAGAAAAGTGTACATATGTATATTTATATATAATTATCTTTGATATATATTAAAGTCCTCCATTACAATTTGATCAATGATATTTGCAATATTTATGATATTTTAGGCAGTGGAAGAAGCCTTTGTACCCGTCATAAAAATGAATTTTGATGGTATAGAAATCGACATGCTATTTGCAAAGTTAACTCTTAAAGAAATTCCAGACTCGATGGTGAGCAATATTTAATATTTATGTACAAAGATATTTTTTTCTAACAAGTTTTAGATTTTCTAAATAAATGTTTAATAACTTTATAGGATCTCAGGGATGACATGCTACTCAAAAACCTTGATCAAAAGTGTGTCAGAAGTCTCAATGGTTGCAGAGTGACGGATGAAATATTGCGCTTAGTACCTAATATAGAAAATTTCAGATTGGCTCTTAGGGCTATAAAATTATGGGCGAAACGTAAGATTATTTTTATATTATATTAAAGTTTTTATATATTAAATTTTATATATATTTTATATATTAAGATTATTTTTATATAAAATAAATACAATATTTTTAATAATTATTAATAATAACATAACTAATGTATATTTTTTTTTGTTTTTTTATACTTAGGCCATGGCATATATAGTAATGTCTTAGGCTATCTTGGTGGTGTATCCTGGGCGATGTTGGTCGCTCGAACGTGTCAGCTTTATCCTAATGCCGTGGCAGCAACTCTAATAGAAAAATTTTTCCTCGTATTCTCTCAATGGAAATGGCCACAGCCGGTACTCTTGAAACAACCTGATAATGTCAATCTAGGTTATCCAGTTTGGGATCCAAGAGTAAGAAATTCTGTCCTTTTATATTTTACAAATAAATAGCATTTAACAATCAAAAATATCCAAAAAACATATAATAAAATTTTTTATGCGCATGAAATATATAGAAAATTGTTATCTCAAATTGTTTTGTCCATCTTTAAATCTTTTATTCGTTTTTTTTTACAGGTAAATGTGTCAGACAGATATCATTTAATGCCAATAATTACGCCAGCATATCCTCAACAAAATTCTACTTTTAATGTCTCTGTGTCTACAAGAACTATTATGCAAGAAGCATTTGAAAATGGACTAGCCATAACTGAAGAGATCATCATTGGTAAAGCAACGTGGGACAAGTTGTTCGAGCCGCCAAACTTTTTTGGAAAATATAAACATTACATCGTATTGTTGGCCAGAAGTTCAAGCGCAGAAGACCAACTTGAATGGTGCGGTCTTGTCGAGTCAAAAATACGACATTTAATAGGTAACAGAGTGAATAACAGGTCTATACATGTATTTTCATTGTATTTTCATTACAAATTTTTTCTTCATATCTTATCATATAATTTTAATTAACTTTTAACATTTGCAGATGCAAATTGAAATTGAAATAATAGATTAATATAATATATTATGGCAATGCATGCAACTTTTAATTCAGATTAATTCACTAAAAACTAAATAGGTTGTAATTATTTAATATTTTATATTTATAACTTCTTTTTGTCATTTTTATTTTATCACATAGTAAATGTAAATTTTAAACGAAATAATTGCAAAAACACTATGTGTGCAAAGCAGTAAAAATATACAGAAAAATGATTATTTATTAAGAAATAATTATTTTTCAGGAAGAAAACCGAATTAGTGGGTTAATCTCTATTTTAATTTTTAATATGTCTTGTAATGATAAGATATTGTAAAATTGTGAAGATATATATACATACATGTGCTTTTATAGCATTTATGTAATATTTCGATACTAACAATTCGTGGATGCCAAATTGGCAAAATCATAACCCTTCATACAGGTACATTGGAGAGAAATCCTCATATTACTTTGGCACATGTAAATCCGGAAGCATTTCCACCATTGGATCCTGAACCAGGCAAGCATTGTTCTATGTGGTTCATCGGTCTGTCATTTGCTAAGAGTGAGAGTCTCAATATTGACCTCACATATGATATCAAATCTTTTGTTGAAACAAGTAAGTTTGATTATATAAATTATATATAAATGTAGAAAAAAAATATATTAAAATATATTAAAAATTAAAAATTAAAAATTAAATATTAAAATATATATAATTGTTAAAATATATATTATTTAATTTAAAATAAAATTTAATTATAAAAATATATTTATATATATATATATATATATATATATATATATTAAAATATATAATATAATTATTAAAATATATATTAAAATATATTATGACACACTTTTATTGCAGTTGAGAGGCAAGCAGAACAAATAAATATGTTAAAGGAAGGAATGTGGATTGAGGCCAAACATGTAAAACGAAAGGACTTGCATACTTATGTGTCATCAAGTTTGGTGAAGAGAGAAAGAAAGGTAAGAGAAAGTATATTATACTTGAATTTTGCCATCATTGAGTATTAACTAAACTCTTATAATTTAATCTATTCTCACTATATAGTGTTAATCTGTTCTCATAATGACACCATAATTTAATCATGCTCATTATAATTTTTACAGGTTTCTGGTGGGGTGCATCGGAACGGCAATATCGCTGGAAATGGAAACAGTGGAAGTATATCGCCACGAAGCCAAGGTGATCCAAGCAAAAAGAGATTATCAGATCAGCTTGATTCGTGTGGAAAGAAACGGAGAGTCAATGACACAGAAGAACAAGTACATACCGCACAGTCCAGAAGCAGTTTTCACAAAAAATTCTTCAAATGTGCTAATTCTCTTTTTTGTAGACAGAGAATACGTCGCTAGTGGTTCAGTCATGCGGAGAAGACAGTAATTCTGGCTTGAGCATGGATGAATACAAACAGAATCTATCAACTACTAAGGATGTAAGGAATTATACATATAATGAACAATAATCAATCTCTTCAAAAATACAGGAAACAATTAGATAATTATGTAGGAATATGAAGGAATATATAGTAAGTGAAAAGTTCAAATTTATCATGAAGTATTTCTATTTTTCCACATCTCACCAGGCAAAGGTAAAAATGAATAGACGCATGATAATATGTAACAGTCTTAATTATTTGCCTTTTTTTTTATTATTTTTTTAGTCAATACAATATATCTGCCAATATATTTTCTTCTTGTTTTTGTCGTATGCAAAGTCTTAGAAATATTAAAAATACATACGTCCTGTGTCACACTAACATTTTAAAATTATATAAAAAAAAAAAAATCGCGCAGAACGAACATTAATGTTAAGTAGCCTTCTTATTTCTTGTCTCTAATAGAAACGATTACACTTGCGAATGGGAGTTCCCAGCGAACGGAAATGCGTTAAAGTTTCCAACATTTTATTAACAATTAATAATAGTATTCTTCTGATATATAACTGTTATAGGAAGGACCTACTGGGGCATCCACAGTAGCACAAGAGGGATTTGTATGCACTTGATGACCACTGCGGGATTATCTTACGCCAATCCACAGATGCTCCTCTGGGCCATCTAGACTGTAAACGTTTCTTACGCAACCATCCACTGCCCACTGTAAGTCCTTCGTTTCGTAAAAGCAAAACAATGTCACGTAATGGAGGAAGCTATCCAGGTGGAGTCAATCGATAAACGACTGTTAACATGTTTGTGTAACAAACGCTATAATTAATAGTATTTATAAAAGGAAAAAAAAAACATCGACACAGTCAATGGGAACAATTACGCCGAATGTTTACGCGATTGTGCCAGTGTCTGTGATGTTACTTATGTCACTGGAGATATTTCAGATAAGACACGTAATCGAAGGAACCTCACCGTGAGAGAGTTAAATCTATTATCGCGCTTGGAAACAAATTAGTAATCATACTTTTTATATTTCCTTTTTGTATATATTGATTACATTACTCTTTTTTATTGATAAATACTTGAACAAGGAACTTAAGATTTGATAATACCTGATGTAACATAATTTTACATAATTTACATGACGGACGGAAATGATTTGAGAAAATTACATGTACGGGAATTTTCGTGTTCACGGATGTTTCGCGCATGTTGGGAAAAAAAGGAAAAAAAAAAGAAAATACGAAAAATAGAATATATTCTTATAATAAAGTGCATTTTTGTAATGCACAGTGGAATATGCTTTAAAAATGCATATGTGTATCGTTTAGTTGTATAAGTAGTTGATATATACTTTATTAACATTAACAAATCACACGCGTCGTGATCTGTCTCCTTTAGGGACTCGCAAGCAGGTAGCGTTAGCGTTTCAATACGCTTTACTGTTTGTACTAAATATAAACTTTATCATTTACGCGATACTTAATACTATTGCTATCGTTAAGTAAGGATTAGATATTCCAATGCAAGCTACGGAGAATCAAGTATTTCGCGAAGCTCGCCATTCATAAAGAAAGAAAATGCTATAAAATGGTTTGCTTGAAACGCGTGCAAAAATTGTGATGCATGCGCACATTACAATTTTTACGACAGGAATCACCGACACTGGCATCAATCTGGGAGGATGTTTCATTTGTAGAGTATGTATCGTAGATATAATATTTGTTTGCAAAAAGAAAAAAGAAGTAAGAAGAGGACTCGCACAAATGAAACATCGCAAAGCCATTGACTATCTTGTTGATGATTACGTTGCGTGAAATACACATTTTCGTGCAAAGCCGTCTTTTAGTTTATGTTTTTTTTTTTCGCTTAAGAAAACAAAAGGAGCTTTAACGAATTAGAAACAGGCAATTGGTTGATTGAGTGATTCACTTGTCGCCTACCGCTGAGTTTTTTCAGGTTCATTTGACTCGCCTTTTGCGCTCCCAATCTCAAACGGCTCTGATACTCTCAGTCCCGATCACCTTTCCTGATTATACAGTTTCGATTCATGTGTTAAAGGCATGTCCACTATCATACGCTACAAGGTATTTGATGTTCATTCTTTTGTGGTATTTACGGAACTCGTGAATACCTGCGTTTTGCAGAAATCAGGTACTTGCAGAGTGGCACAACTTGGCCAAGTTGAAGATTTGAAGATACAATTTGAGAAATTAAGACGAGAAAAAAATATGAGAAGAAAATACTATCTCTATCTCGCACGGAGTCAACGTCGTTAACAGTAGCATGGAACTCGATTATTATAATTGAGATTTTTACAATGATACAATACAATGGAATTATGATTATTATAAATATAATGTTAAATATATAATATTATATATATTAAATATAATATTAAATATATAATATTGTATATATTAAATATAATATTAAAAATTATAATATTAAATATAATATTAAAATATATTAATTATATATTTAATATTATAAATATAATATTAAATATATAATTAATATATTTTAATATTATATTTAATATTTTACGTAGAAAATGAAGAGTCTCGATTGTATCACGACGCTTTGCAAGTGCCTACGATTTCATGTACAGTGATTAGGAGAACCATTCCGTTACTTGTATATACTCGTAAATGTGCTGAGATGATAAGTTCCACTCTTTCAGGGTCTGTCTCGTCGAGTCATTTTATTTATTGATCGAAGATGTATACACGTTTCCCCAGCAGTTAAAGAACAGTAATAGTGCCGCTTTATTTCGTCGCTCTCCTCACGCAATCTTCACGTCCGAATCTCAAATTTAAGTATGTTACGGTACCGTGCACACTACGCATGTTGATGATGATTAACGTGACGTATCACGAGTAACGTAACGCACGTCATCCTTTTAGATAACTATTTCTAGAATGAATTCATGATTGTACACTAATGCATCTCCAATCGAATTTATTGTTAGTATTATCGATATACCGTGGATTTATTTTGCAATACGATTGCGATAGTAATCGTCCTCCCATGTAGATTTCATGTAGACAAGAATATTTCTCTATATAGATATTTTTATTCTAAGTAGTCACTCGCACATGATTGATTATTTTGATTCGCGCGCAGATAAAATCGATCGGTGCGAGAATGAGAGATTAATTTCGTTCCAGATGGTGTGTGTATTATTGCAGTCGCCTTCATTTGTTTCTTCTTTGCTGTATAAATATCGCGTAAAAATTTTCCGACTTCTTCAACTGTAGAATCTTCTTCCAAACCTCAAATCTCAGGCGAAAGATTAAATTTTTTAATTTCCTTATAAAGTACATAATATGCGATTGATATATAATTATTTTAATAATTTGGTATATAATTATTTTAATAATTAAAAATTATTTATGAGATTGAAAATGTCATTCGTTATATTTTTCTATATAAATATCTGTCTATTTTTCATGTGATTCACACAATCATTTCCTCTGAACATAATAATTTACAACTTGTAAAGAATAGTATGAGGCTTGTATTTTCACCAAAAAATTTAGCACTTTTTGCAAATAAAAATATTTCTAATTTCATGTATAATTTTATAAATATCGCGTAAAAATTTTCCGACTTCTTTAACTGCAGAATCTTCTTCCAAACCTCAAATCTCAGGCGAAAGATTAAATTTTTTAATTTCCTTATAAAGTACATAATATGCGATTGATATATAATTATTTTAATAATTTGGTATATAATTATTTTAATAATTAAAAATTATTTATGAGATTGAAAATGTCATTCGTTATATTTTTCTATATAAATATCTGTCTATTTTTCATGTGATTCACACAATCATTTCCTCTGAACATAATAATTTACAACTTGTAAAGAATAGTATGAGGCTTGTATTTTCACCAAAAAATTTAGCACTTTTTGCAAATAAAAATATTTCTAATTTCATGTATAATTTTATAAATATCGCGTAAAAATTTTCCGACTTCTTCAACTGCAGAATCTTCTTGCAAATTCAAATTTCAGGCGAAAGATTAAATTTTTTAATTTCCTTATAAAGTACATAATATGCGATTAGTATATAATTATTCATGGGATTGAAAATGTCATTCGTTATATTTTTCCATATAAATATCTGTCTATTTTTCTTATGATGATTTACATGATCATTTCCTCTGAACATAATAATTTACAACTTGTAAAGAATAATATGAGGCTTGTTTTTTCACCAAAAAATTTAGCACTTTTTGCAAATAAAAATATTTCTAATTTCATGTATAATTTTATAAATATTGCGTAAAAATTTTCCGACTTCTTCAACTGCAGAATCTTCTTCCAAACTCAAATCTCAGGCGAAAGATTAAATTTTTTAATTTCCTTATAAAGTACATAATATGCGATTGATATATAATTATTCATGGGATTGAAAATGTCATTCGTTATATTTTTCCATATAAATATCTGTCTATTTTTCATGTGATTCACATAATCATTTCCTCTGAACATAATAATTTACAACTTGTAAAGAATAATATGAGGCTTGTTTTTTCACCAAAAAATTTAGCACTTTTTGCAAATAAAAATATTTCTAATTTTACGTTTCTAAATTTCTCGCCTGTTCTTGGTAGAAGATCCAGAATATGTTCTTCATATATGAACCTGAAATAAAGGATTTCCATATTATTGTCAATCTCACGTGCAAATATACAGTTCTTCTAATTGATATGATTGATATATATTTGACTTGGAAAAAAACGAATCCTCCGTCATTGCCTTCTAGACATTTATCCATTTTGACACGAAACTGAACTGTATATACGTACGTACATAACCGGAACTAACAAAAGTTTCATTTGTTTAAAGTTGCACATAACATGTAGACTGAGAAAAAAAATTATTAACTTGATTAAATCGTTCAACCAAATTATTATCTTTTAATTAAAACATTACACGATTGATATAATTGAAATATTACAAGTGTAAATTGTGTAATAATAATTATATAATTATATATATAATATATAAAAAAAATTATATAATAATAATTATATATATAATTACATAATATATATATGAATATTATATATAATTATTTAAATTAAATATAATGTATTAAATCTAGCATGATGTCAATTTAATTTAAATATTTCAATTTAAAACAATAATTTTACTTGAACGGTTTAGTCAAATTAACGATTTTTTTCTCAGTGTACGCTTTTTTAATATATAACGATTAACTTCTGCGAAGCATATTAATCACGGTGCAATATGTTATTATTATTTTTTTTTTTTTTTTGTAAAAATGTAGAGTCATTTTAGTTAGTTAGAAAATTTTTTTTATGCAAATTTACACTTTCAGTAACGTTATGCGATAAAATTGTGCGACATCTTATTAAATGTTGGCGAATTACATGAGTATCGAGAATTTCATGATGACTTATGAAAATAAGCGTGTAGAAATTTATCGAAATTTTCTACACAAACAGATTTCGATAGTTTCTCAAGTTTTTTGAAATGACCGAATTTTCTTAAATTATTTCGTCTGAACTCTTATGTTGCCGCCTTTCAGTCACTACGATCATTATTAATGTATTATCTAATCGTCATTATTGTCACGTACTTCACAGTTAATCTTCACCAGCATAAAAAACACAGGACTCACTCTTTAATAATGTTCAATTGTGCACGATTCAGAGCAAGTCACGCATTTGAGAAGGATACAAATCTTGCGACATTTGGATCCGCCAACAGAAGAGATTGCCATATTCAATGGGAATGGACCCCAATTTCCTTTGCTATCGCACTAATTCCCCCCCCGTATAAAATATTGTAGCTCTGAATACGTTGTCCGAAACTCACTAACTAGTCATCCGTATATTTCCGAAGTTAATACGATCATCGTCTTAAATTCCAAGGTTCACGGAGATCGTACATTGCACAATTTAAGAAATTTGCGCTAATAAGAACACGCATCTCGTTGTTATTGCCGTCTTTAGAAAAGAAAATGGAGTACCAAGAGTCGCGAGTAGTGAACATCAATGTCATCCTTGTACGCCATCTTGTCGCTCTTTTATCGCTGTCGCGCTGTCCAATTCGCACCTCTTTCCTTTTTCTTCTCTCTCTCTCTCTCTCTTTCTTTCTCTTGGGAATAGCTAGACATGTCTGTAGCACATTCTCCATTCCCATCTTAGCCTCTCCCTCTCCTGAAAAACCACCATCGTTGATCAACGTGGGCATCTTGCAATTTTCGATAATAGGGCAAGGGGACAACAGGGAAGGGAAACGCGATCTTTCTCTCACAGCCCGCAATTTTATCTTTTATTAATTATTATGCGGAAAAAAAAGAAGGGGAGAGAAAACACACGTGAACGGAAATACGGGAAATGCAGGCTGAAGGAAAAATAGGCAGATTTGTGCGCGAAGTCAGTGCAGGCTATCGAAATGTTGTCGAGGAAGAATGCGTTCTTGAAAAATTATTCGAAATGTTTCTCGTCGAAATTTTCGCGACATTTTTACGCCGTCAGCATCCACGATTTTCTCGAGAAGAGAAAGAAAAAGAAACTTGGGGTTTCGGGCGCGAGACTTATTATTTGCGTATCGTGAATGCTGGACGCGTTAGATCTGCCGCCGCGATTGGCAATAGCACGAAAACTTACAGGAATACACAGTAATTTGTATCCTCGATCATTGTACACTCTCTGTATCCTTCCTGAATAAACGGAAATAAATTTTTCTTTCAACTCCTGCAGCCAAAAAAAAATTGGAACGTCAAGGTCGCGTCAAGACGAGACGATGATTCTCAGGGATTACCTTCGAAATATCGATGATATCGATGAATTGTCTTCAGTGTTTGCTGGTATTTAAATAAAATTATCTAGATAATCATCTAGATAAGAAATGGATCATCTTTATCTTTAACTAGATGAAGAAATACAAAGTATCTTTATCTTTATCTTAGATGAAAAATATATGTCATCTTATTTAAAAATTGTCTAAGATGACGTTTTCATTATGCAAAAAAGTTTTCCAGGCAAGCTTCTAAAAATCTATCAAATATCTAAAATATATTTTTTTATATTATTAATATATTATAAATATATTATTATTATATTATTATTATATTATTAATATATTATAAATATATGATAAATATAAATTAATAAATAAATATTTATCATATCATTTATATACCTTTTTGCTAAATATTCTTTAGGAAAAGAGAAGGAATATGTGTTTATGATTTTAATATCCCATTTATAATCTGTCACATTTTTTATAAATATTTATAGTCTTCTAAAATAAACAAAAATATTTAGATAATTATCTAGATATTTTTGTTTATTTTAGAAGACTATAAATATTTGTAAAATATTTATAAAATATTTATAAAATCGCAATAATTATCTCATCTAAGAAAAATTTACGGATTTTTATCTTTATCTTTATCTAGATAATTTTGAAATTATCTACAGCAAACACTGATTGTCTTTGATTATATGTGCGATCGTCTCGTCTTGACGCCATCGACAGATTGTTTTTCTCAGTAGTTAAGTATCCTGTCTATCATTCATTTACGATTTTATGTAGAATATTGTGATCTCTATGGAGTCAATTATTATTATTAACCTTTTGATGTTTCATTGATATTTTTCATTTGATTGACAATCTTAGTCATTTTAGCTGTCAATCATCAATTATTGTCAAGCGAGTTATGGTAAGTATAATTTTCTATATAATTTTCCATGACATTTATCGCGCGACATACATTTATACATATATAAAATTAATTTTTGTAATATAATTTAAATAATTAATATAATTAAATTTAATTAACTGAATAAATCAGATAATTTAAGAAGATTTAAATAATAACATAAAGCTTATATGAATAAACAAATATGAAAATATAAATTGCTTTAAATTATACATATATAAAATTAGTTTTTGTAATATAATTTAAATAATTAATATAATTGAATTTAATTAACTGAGTAAATCAGATAATTTAAGAAGATTTAAATAATAATATAAAGCTTATATGAATAAACAAATATGGAAATATAAACTGCTTTAAACGTGTATATAAACAATATTTTTAAAAATAAAATACTTTTACTAGAATATATTTAAAAAAAGAATCATGTATTTCATGAATCTTTCGATACATGTCAGAATTTTTAATTTTTAATTCTTATATTTTAATTTCAATCTAACGCTACACTATGATTGCCAAATTTGAGAGATATCTTAAAGACATTTTTAAAATACAATAAAAAGTTACAATAAAATTTTATAGCAGCTTATTTATAAATAAGTTAAATGAATCACGAATCAATCGTAAGATATTTATAATTATGCTTTTGAAAACAAAAATATTATTTGCTGAATGTTTCTAATAAAAAGACAAAATTTTTCGTTCGTTAAGTATAATCTTTTCAATCGAACAATATATGTAATTAAAAAACCTATTAAATTAGTAATTTGCATAAGTTTATAGAATAATATATCTAATTTAAAGTCGAGCTTTAAAATAAAATATATCGAATAATATTTTTTAGGGTGTATATTCTCAGAAAATTTCTGAATTCTTTTTTTATGAAAAATTAGCAAAAATAAAATTTCTCATAAAATTTTATTTAGTTCAGAAAATTATTTAAAACTTTTTCTGATAATTTTACTTTTATATTATGAGCAATCAGTTTAAATATATATTTCTATCTCTGTTCATATATATTTGATGTTTAAAATATCGAAATATCGCAATTGTATATTTGCATTCTTTATTGTAATTTTTAGTGATAAGAAAATATGAAAATGTTATACAAGTGAAAAATATTTATCTTAAAAATGTTATTAATTTTTTTTCTTAGAACATGTGCAAATCTAACATTTATAACTGTAGTAGCTTTGTATTCCTTATAAGTTGAAAATATAAGTTAAAAATATTTAAAAAATGCATCCAGTAAAAAATTTATTTTAGAAAGTTACGCTAAAAAAATCTTCAAAATATTCTCTTTACCTGGAATTTTAAATAGAAATCAGGAAATTTTTTTATCAAATTTGAGTGTAGATATCCTTAATATAATTTGTATCATATTTTTTTAATTATATTAAAATCAAACTAAAAAAATATATATATATATTTGTCACACATGAGATGTTTTAAACGTAAAGTTTCTTTAATGTTACGAAATTAATATAAAAATGCCTCTTAAAAATTATTAATGATATTCATCACACATTTTTTGTCGTAAAATAATTCCATTTGCAATCACGTGATTTCTCATCAAATTAAATAAAATGTTAACCGATAAAAATTATTAATCTCGAAATTTACAAAAAAATTCCATCTCTTTTCAATCTCCCATAAAATCGACAAATGTTAGTACAAGATATACATTTTCAAAAAATGATAGTTTTCTGATTGTTTAAAACATTATCAGCATTTATGCATAAATATATAAGTGCGCAAAATGAAACGGAGAAATGAAAGTATATGAAAGAGAGAAATTAAAGTCCAAGGAGATTATTGTCTCAGAATAGAAAAATAATCAAACTTGGCACGAAACAAAAATTTATCATATTTAATTGTTAATTCATAACTGCATATTTTCACGTTTTCGTGTATCGCGCGAAATTTCATCAGTATAAAACGTGAATCAAGCATGGGAATATTCTCAACAATGCAAATGCAGATAAATCTGCATGTTTTATGTTGCATTACATCGTATTTTAGATGCACAGCTTTAGTAAATATTTGCGATGTATCTTTCTCGATTAAACTTTGAGTGAGAAAGAATATTATTCCTCGAGTGTATAATGTAGCTCACATCTCTATCTCTAAAATCTCTATTTTTTTCTCTTTCATAGGCTAATATAATTTAATATTAAATATTATACATAATCGAAAAAAAAATTAAAATATCAACTATCTTTTAGAGTTTAATTATTCGTTTATTATTATTAGAGTTTAATTATTAGTTTTATTATTTTATATATTTATATAAAAACAAAAGGATCTTGATCGCTTATTTAAATTTAAAATTATTTCTTTATTTCATGGCAATAATTTTACAGTGAATATAATAATTTTTTAATTGATTAATTTAATTAATTCAATTATTTATTTAATTAATTTAATTTTTTAATTGATTAATTTAATTAATATTATATATATATTACACTTTGCAAAATTTTACAGTGACATAAGACATCAAGATGTTGCGTAGATCATGTAAAAGTAAAAAATAATTTTACAGTGAATATAATAATTTTTTAATTGATTAATTTAATTAATTTAATTTTTTAATTGATTAATTTAATTAATATTATATATATATTACACTTTGCAAAATTTTATAGTGACATAAGACATCAAGATGTTGCGTAGATCATGTAGAAGTAAAAAAAATTGATAGCATTTATATTTATATTTATTAATAATTTATATTTATATTTATATTTATTAATAAATTTCACTTATACATGCATTCCTATTTAATGATGAGCAAGAGAAGCGAATGGTGGGAAGTCTGGAAGAAATGTATACAAAGAAAAGCTCCTTCGGAATGGACGAAGAGCGCGTGTGCAACGCGTATTGGAGCTTACAGCACGAGCAGTTGCAACTAGTGTCATGCAGTTAGTATCCCGAGTGTTAACTAAGTGTGAAAACATAGTAACTCGAGTAAAAAAATTCTCTCGATTTTCTCTCTCTCCCTTTCCTTTGAAATTTCAAGATTATAGTCATATTTAAGATATTAAGTGCAATCGAGCTCTATAAAAAAACGCGAAAAAAAATTATTCAAACATTATGAGGTATAAACACATCACTCTCGTCGGTGCATCACTAATTACGGCGCTCTGCGTACTTTCTGGACTCATGTACTACTTCAATCAAGGTATGATTGATTAGCTGGATGATGCGTTGTCTTAAGCGGATTATTACTTTTGTTTCAATCAATTTTAATATCGTCGAGAATAAATAAGTGCATTTTCACTGTAACACTTATTCCGGCGAAATATTGCAAACCAGATGAATTATAAACGACGAGCATGACATTTTTTTACTAAAAATTTAATTTCTAAACACAGAATTTTGAAAATTAAATAAGTCATTGTCAGTAATCCCAATTAAAGCACTTGAAGCTGTGATAGAAATTTCGTACTATTTTTTATTTGAAAAAAATTCTCGTCAATTTTGAAGATATCGCATTCGAAGGAAGGCTTATTATGTTTGTTTAAAGTGTGGAAAATCAAAAGAAAGACTTATCTGTATTTTTTCTATCAAAAATCTTTAATTATTTATTACACAATTTTTTTATGATCATTATTCACAATTATTTAGTTGTAGAATTATTTATAATCATTAAACACAATTTTTTTTCGGAATATATTCTTTACATTATAGTACGTGAATGCAAATTACTCAGTGACTATTTTTTATGCCTTAGCACGTACGCATCGTTTTTACAAGATAAAAATGCGTCCTTCAAGCTATGATACAGTACTATTAGATTATTACGCAGCTTCCACAAAATGAAAATAGGAGACATATTGCGGTGTGTTGTTGACAATCGCTATGTTTAAATCTTCGAAAATAACAATTCTCTCAACTTTACAATTTAACACGAAATTGTGATGAAAAGTCTATACATAATAAAAAATTGTGCATCCATATGTTAAGATTTTCTCCTATTACCATAGTTTGATTAGTATTTTAATGTATAATTAATGTACAACCTGTATGTTATTATTTTTATAACAATTTCATGTGTTACATTTATGTCGACATTTATAACTTGACACTTTGTATGTGTTTTCTTAGAAATGGAATATTATTTTGAGTATTTTTAACATAATCATTTTAAACAATCAACGTGTCTCAAAGTCAGTTTAACATTCTAAGAAAAGTTCGAGTAAGTCTTCGAATAATCTTAAACTTTAACATACAAAAATAATCAAATTTACTAAAATCAAATATTTCTATTAATTAATAATTCAAGTCAAAATAATTATTATTAATATATTAATGTCCTCAACATTTCTTATGAATTATTGTAACTATTTTTTCCTATAATTTTTAATTAATTTATATATTATTTTTACACATTACGCTTAAAATCAATAACAAAAATAAATGTAAAGCATCGTGTCAATTATTTAACATTTTTAGTTTGTTAATAAATAGCATCATACGACATTATTTTAACTTAAAATTTAGAGTGGACTTTCTGGGACATGTGAAAAATGTTATAATTAACATTTTATTTCTTACTATTTATTCTGATATAATTCTTGTGCGTTTTAGACAAATGTCCTGTCGGTACGTTCCTGTGTCATAAAAGCACCATATGTATGCCGCAACGTAGCTGGTGCAATGGTGTATCGGATTGTCCATATGGCGACGATGAATCCACGGAAAATTGCTGTGTGTTTCAGATCTTATTAATATTAATACGATAATTATCATATATCTTCCTTCAGACTCATATTTTAATTGTTATTCGAACTTAAAATTATTTAATTAATAATTTTATATATATAAAATATATAATATAATATAATAATATTAAAATAAATTAATTAATTAAAATATATAATATAAAATATTATATATTATAAATTATATATATAAAATATTATATATTATATATTATATTATATATTATAAATATTATATATTATATAGTATATTATATATTATAAAATATATAATATAATATAATAATATTAAAATAAATAAATAAATTTAAATTATAACTATATTATCGCTATAAATAAATTTTTTTTACGCTAATAAATAAAGTCAATTATTTTTATAAAAATTATATTAATCATTACTTCAGAATCTGTTGTATAATTAATAAATTTCGAAGCGGCAAGTTTAAGCATCAAGAGAGCTCACTAATTTTAATTTTTATTTTAATTATATTTGAAGAGGGAAAAAATTATCCTGATTTCTAGATTTTCAAAGATAGTTTCGCTCTTTTAATCGATAAATTTGCTGCGCAGTTGACATGCATGGAACTTGGGATTGGTTTATGAAAGACAGAGACTGGGGAAACTCGATGAATTGCGGTAACATCATAAAATAAGATACTTAACGCAATAGATGTTCAACGCTTGCACTTCTCAAAAAATTACATTTTCTTTACTACAGATGCATTTGAAGACGCGCTAGTTGATGACAGATGCATCTACGATGCATGTCGTGTGACTTGTATGAATTATACCGAGATGCCTCAGAACTTGTCGTCGAATGTCACAGCGATGTACGCTTTGCAGAAAAAATATTCACGCTTCTTGCAAAATATATATTTTCACATAATAAAAGATATATTAATTCTAATTGCACAAAATAATTGATTTATTTAATAGAATTGTAGAGTGGATTTATATTTATTAAATTAAATTAAATTAATATTTTTGTCAATAATTATTAATCAATTATTAGTTATTAATAATGTCGATTTTCTGCAGTTTCTTAACCGAAAATTCACTCACGCATTTGTCTCGCAACGCGTTATCGAGATATCCAGAGATACGTTTATTGTAAGTCATTAAAATTCAACAAAACTCTTATGAATTTCTCCGTAAAATCTTATATAATCTTCTGCAATTACAGATATCTCGACAATAATGATATAGTCGAGTTGGAAACAGGAGCATTTCTCCATCAAACTGAATTGTTCTGGTTGTGAGTACATTTAAGAAGTTAAAAATATTTCATAACGATTATTATATAAGACATTAATATATGCAACAAAATTCGTTTGTACAGAGTTCTTACGAATAATCGAATCAAGGAAATATTACCTGGACATTTAATGGGACTAAATAAATTGGAAACCCTGAGGCTGGATCAAAATAGAATTGTGACGGCAAATTTTTCTGATTTGGAAAACAGCACCACTGTGTACTTGATGTATAAACACTGTCGCAATACAAGGCTATCGTACTAAATTATTTGAAAAATATAATACATCAGTTTATAATTATAAATTTTTTAATCTTTTGGTTTTTTATAATTTATTGCGAAATAAAGATTTGCATGTTTTCTGAAGATTTGTAAAATATTTTTTTCATTTATAATAGCTTTATTTATTTAACGTTATTATTTTTAAAAATTATCTCATATTCTACTTATTTATATCGCTTTTTTTTTTGAAGATATGATTCATAAAAAATGAAGAAATAGAAAAAACAGATTTATTATAATTTCTAAATAATTTAATTCCCGATAACCAATGATAAAAGCACGTTTATTATTTTATTATGAGTCAGTATCATTTAAAAGTCGTTTAAAAAAATATAGAATCATTTGTATTTTATTATTCTTTGCGATGTAGACGGTAATTTATACGAAAATGATTAATATGCAAATTCTTTATCGCAATCGGATCAAAATAAATTGATGCAAAATTATAGTTAATTATCGGGACTTATCAGTATATTGTTTCATTTAAAAAGAATTATTTTTTCACACATATGTATCGCATATAATACTCTTTTTAATTCACAAAAATTAAACTGTCTATAACTGACGTACTTTTTTAGAAACAGAATTATGTCATTTATATTAATTAATTTTTATTTATAATATTGATGTATTAATCTATTTTTTTATTTACGAATAGAAATCTGAGTAAGAACATGTTAATGGAATTTACCCTGAAATTATCACAATTGCCGACATTGACGGAAATGTAAGTTAATATATACAATTTATTAAAAAGTGCAGTTTATTCTAGTAATATGAACAATTAATGATTTTTATAAATTTTTTAATTAAAATTTTAGAAATTGATTCTTTGGAATTTTTATTAAGATATTTAAAATTTTTAAATCTTGGATATTTAGTTTTTCTTTATTCAGTATAAGCATTTACGTGTAATATATTCAAAAAAGACAGTGCTATTCCTATAATTGTTTGAAATGAAAAAAATCTTTAGTTTTATTTTATAAAATATCTTTGGGATACTGAATCTAATTAAAATTTTAAAAATTAATATTTAATATTTTTCTGATTCTTATAAAATGAAAAGAAATTCCAACAAAGTTGATGTGTCTTTTAATTTTAATTTTAATTTTATTTTTAATTGTAATTTTAATTTTAAAATGCTACTTTGTTATTTCCCAATTTTTTTAAAATGAAATGAAATTAAATTCAGTACTCTAGAAATAGTAAAAATAGTATCCTAGAATAAAATACGCTATTCGTAGAGGTTTATATTGAAACACATGTAAAAACATCAGAAGATTAATTTCTAATATTCAAAAAGATTTCTAAAAAAATCATGAATTTTTCAAACTAGAATGCTAGAATAGACTGCTTCTTACACAGAAAAAAAGGACATTCTTGTTTTGAAAATATATTTAGTTTTAACATCGAAATTTTAAAATGAGATTTTATCACGTTAATTAAAGGAAAATATAATTGCTTGAATAATTATTTATTTGAATGAAGCCATTTTATATAGTCCAGTCAAGAAAAATATATTCTTATGATTTAAGATTTAAGTTTCTTAAATGAAAAAGAAACAATGTTAGATAGAAAATAACATTTTTAAATCAAAGATTATAATTTTCTTAAAGCAGAATTAAATAATTATATATTCTTGAGATGACAATTACAATATTAAAATAAGATTATAAAACTGTTGAAATTTAAAATGAAATTCTCTGAAATTTAAAATGAAATTCTTCTAAGAAATGTCGAAATTTAAAATTAAATTCTCTGAAATTTAAAATGAAATTCTTCTAAGAAGATTATAAAATTGTTGCGTATATATACGAAACAATTGAACGCGTTAATTTAAGTAAATAAGTTTTGATTTGACACTTATTTTTTTCTGTGTAAAGAGAAAGAAAGAGGAAATCCGAAGAAACATGCACACGTGCACAATCGATTTTCCAAAGTTGCGTTTTAGAATATTGGATGGAAATCGCTTCGAGTCGATAACGGAAGATTTATTCGCCGGATGCCCCGCTTTGAAATCACTGTACGTACGTAAGTAGATTACGGAGAAGCGATTACTGTCATTCTTAATAAGATCCATGCGAACTAACGGCGCAACGATGATTCAGGAGTATGGAGGACAATAGCATAAGGAACATTGATGTGAACGCGTTCCGAAATTTGCAGCAACTTGTCGAGCTGTAAGTGCATAAATGTTAATGCGACTCGATTTCTCAAGTTAACGGGATCCAGCGGTTAGGGATTATCGTAACCATGGGCTATCGCGATAAAATGCATCGCATCGCTTCGATTATTGATGCAATATTATTACGTCGCGCATGATCGATTTCCGTTTAAAAGTACCTACTCTTCCTGTCTCATTTTCCGACATTATTCATTATATCAAGCGCGATATAAGTATAATCAAGTGCAAATTTTTTCAATCGGTACGTCTACGTAAGATTCCGATTCACATACTCTATTCGAGAATTTACTGAGAAAAAAAACTGGTTGTATTAATTAGAATTCTGATTCAGATTCAACCAGTATGTTGGAAAATGGATGAACCAGAATTTTTGTAGAAATTATCAGATGAATCTGATTAATTTCTTTCTGTTAAATTTATCAAATTTTTTGGTTAATAATACTAATACTAATAAACTTCCCAACACCAAGTCGTCTAAAATTTTTTCTATCTAATCTCAAAAGTCTGTTTAATATTTTCAATTCCAACAAGATTATTGGATTCAAATCAAATTCAATTCAAATCAAATTATTAATTACATAAATTCAATTAAAATTATTGAATAAATTATTTTAAATTCAGTTTGTTAGAAATTAAACTGATAAACAGTGATGCAAGAAGAGGATGCAGCTCAAACACAATCAGAGAGCTAGCGTCCTCTTTCTGGCACTACTGTTCGTAAGAGAAAAAATATACTTTGGATTTAATGCTAGTTCTTTATATACATTTCATGACAAATATTGAATACGAGTTAAATTAAGAGTGGCAAAGAAATTAATGTAACAAGAAATTTTATAGATTTAACTAGAAAATACTAACCAAATCCTTATAGTAAAATTTATTAAACGTTCTAGTTATAAAAAAATCGAGTCTTATCATGATAATTAGAAATTCTTGTTTGATTAAATCAAAATGCTTTCAATCACATACATCTTGTTGGTACAATCAAACGATTTTTCTCAGTGTATCTATTTTTATTTATCTATTTAATGTCAACAAAATATTCAATGAGCAATCTGTATTCTTTATTGTAATTTTTAGTGATAAAAAAAATTAAAATTTTACGCAAGCAATAAATGCTTATTATATGAAAACTATTCAGTTTTTTCTTTCAGTATATTTATAAATCTAGCATTTAAAACTTTAAAGATTCTATTTTTTTCTTCATATGTGTGAAAAGAATTAAGAATTTGCAATGAAAAATTTTATTTAAAAAAATTGCATCAAAAATCTTTAAAATATTCTCTTGGGAAAATCGAGGAAATCTTATGGAATTTTATTGGGACTCAAAGAATATTAAACGTTCTAGTTATAAAAAATCGAATCTTACAGTAATTAAAAATTCTTATTTGATTTAAAATGCCTTCAATCATATACGTCTATTGGTACAATCAAATTTTTCTCACTATTTCGATATTAAAATTGGAAGTTAAAAAAACTGAAAGTTTACACAGAGAAAAATGTACACTGTATTCAAGTAAATATTCTTTATTTTAAGTATATCATAAGTTTGTATATCAAATATATCATAAGTTTACCACATTAAATTTAATTGAATATATTCTGAAGTTTAATAAGTGCAATATTTTAGTCAAGAATATTAAATTAAAACAAAAATTTGCTTTGTTTACTACAAGAGTTGACGTAAAGTAAGTTTGATTTTTCCTTGAAAACAACTTTATAATATTCTTGAAGAGAAAATAAATTCTTCTTTTGAATACATGATAATGATAATGAGATTTTCTAACACTTGTAATCAGTATATTTTAAGATTATTATCAAGAATATATTCTTTGTTGAAGAAAGCAATTACTTAAAAAACGAAAAATAAACTGAGTAATCGCTCTCCTTGGCAGTAGAATACTATTTTTCTCTGTATACCTCAGAGTGCAATTAATTGCGAGTTACGTCGTATCTAATGAATTGGCTGCAAAGTAGAAATTGGAAACTGGAAATACACTTCCAACGCCATTAATTTCAAACTGCACATCGCGGTTAATGAATCGATCGCAAATAGTCTCCATCAGAGATCGAACGCGGTTAAAATGCTGCTTCTTGTTTCAGTAACCTGGCCTACAACAGGATAGTCGCGATACCCTCCGACGTATTCCAGCCTGTAAATAATCTGTCGAAGCTGTAAGTGCAAATGTCCGTGTAACGTGTACAATTCGCGCGATAATCAGCCTCACCGCTAAATTCCCGAGCACGCATACGTGCTTGAGATCCATTCGCTAGTACTTACCTGTAAAAGTCTATTCGCGAGAGTAAACTACGGAAACATCACGTACGTGCTCGTGCAACCGGTTTTTGATTACAATTTAAGCTTGCACGCCTGTAAACCAGAATTCATTTGCAAAATAAAACACGTTGCAAGCATAATTTCTGCTCTCTCCCTCTCTCATTCTGATATAATCTCTCGTCTTTTCAGATTAATCGGCTACAATCCCATCGTCGAGTTACCAATGGCGCTCTTTAATCCGTTGAACAATCTTCGTTCTCTGTAAGTCTTTTTCGCAAAGATAATGTAGTTTTGTATAAAATGTTTGCCATACATTGAGGAAAAAATTATCTTGAAATAAAAAAATTTTAGTTAGCTCAAGAAAGCTATTTATTTGCAAAAATTGCATCAAAAATTTTTAAAATATTCTCTTGGGAGAATCGAGGAAATTTCATGGAATTTTATTGGAACTCAAAGAATATTTTTAAAAAAAATTTTCACCTTGATAATTTTGCTCTCATATTATAATAAGATCTAACCAGAAAATATTAACCAAATCCTTATAGTAAAATCTATGAAACGTTCTAAAGTTATAAAAAATCGAGTTTTATCACGATAACTAAAAATTCTTGTTTGATTTAAAATGCCTTCAATCATATACGTCTTGTTGGTACAATCAAATGATTTTTCTCAGTGTATCTATTTTTATTTATCTATTTACTGTCTTAACAAAATATTCAATGAGCAATCTGTATTCTTTATTGTAATTTTTAGTGATAAGAAAAATTAAAATTTTACGCAAGCAATAAATGCTTATTATATGAAAACTATTCAGTTTTTTCTTTCAGTATATTTATAAATCTAGCATTTAAAGCTTTAAAGATTCTATTTTTTTCTTCATATGAGTGAAAAGAATTAAGAAATGCAATGAAAAATTTTATTTAAAAAATTGCATCAAAAATCTTTAAAATATTCTCTTGGGAGAATCGAGGAAATCTCATGGAATTTTATTGGAACTCAAAGAATATTTTTAAAAAAATTTTCACCTTGATAATTTTGCTCTCATATTATAATAAGATCTAATCAGAAAATACTAATCAAATCCTTATAGTAAAATCTATTAAACGTTCCAAAGTTATAAAAAATCGAGTCTTATCACGATAACTAAAAATTCTTGTTTGATTTAAAATGTCTTCAATCATATACGTCTTGTTGGTACAATCAAACGATTTTTCTCAGTGTTCGATATTAAAATTGGCAGTTAAAAACTAAAAGTGAGTATTAATCACGTATTTACTTGTATTCAAAAGGTCTGTTTGCTTAAGTTAAGTATTTATTTACATATGTTTAAAAAAATATATATGTTTAAAAAATATAATTTTAATTAAATATTTTTATTTTAATTTTACAAAATATTTATTAAAATGCATTTTTTATTCCCAAAAATTTTAAATTTTTTAATTTTAAAAAATAATATATTTAATTTAATAAATTATAGTATATATTTTACTAAAATAGTATTTAAAATAGTGTTTAAATATAAAAAATATATAAATGAAAATAATGTACTTAATATAACATGCATATTTAAAAAATTAAAATTAAATGCTTTTGCTTAAATGAAATAAACGATTTCTTGCATTTAAAGCAAAAGTTTCAAGAAAACAAATTTATTTGATTTAAAAAAATTTTTCCCTGAGTGTATGCATTATATCGATATGTTATAAAATGATATAAAATGAATCAAATAATTAATTCCTTTTACTTCGGGACTTTGAATTTCAGAGGAGTCGAGGATATAAACATGGACAATATGGAAAAGAACGCATTCGACATGTTTTCAAATCTCGATTTCGTGTACGTCCTTATTATGTTTATTTAATGCAATGATTATTTTAAATAAAAAACATAAAACTAAAGTGAAAATTATTAAAAAAAAAACAGAAAATTCATTTTTCGTATAAAGCATTATTTTCCTTAAATCTTTATATTAAATTATATTGAATAATTAAATATATACAGAGTATCCCATTTTATTTTTGTCAGTCAAATATCTCGATATTACCTAGAGTTAGAAAAAAATGTTTCAGACAAAAGCTGTACAGATTTAAAGAAAATTTAGCTAATATTTATGAATATATGTATGCTTCTTTTTGTAACGAATCTAAATAAATTAATAGTAATGCTCTCATTTATATAGATATTATCAATATTTGATACAGAACTCAATCATAATTCTAAATTAATCTCAAATTTTGCAGATATTTTAAAAAGTTCCACTACTGCATGACCTACGCACCAAAGGTACAAAAATGCAGACCCATTAGCGATGGTAAGGTATAAAAAGTTTTCGAATTATGGCAACGATTAATTAATTCGACGCTTAATCATATGCAACAAAACGTCAAAAAATATAATGTAACGTGTCTCTTTTTTTTTTCTTTCTTTTTCCCTCAAGGTGTGTCATCGACGTCTCACTTGCTGAGCAAGTCTCTATTAAGAGCTGCTGTTTGGAGCATATCTTGCGTCACTTGTCTCGGTAATAGCCTTGTTCTGTGGGGAAGATTCACCGCCAAGGATGAAAACCGCGTTTTAAGCATTGTTATCAGAAATCTTGCAGGTAATTGTGCAAACGTGTTCCTAGACATCTTCGAAATTTGAGGAAGGAAAAGGATTTTTTTTAAACATAAAGAGAGAATAATTTCTCAAGCTTGACATCTCTCGGTTCCGACTGTTGATTGTGTTTTCGACGATACACGTATGCTTCGAGTTCACTGAAATGTTTGTAAAAAATCTGAAAATTAGACAGAAGAGCTGCTCTTTAGATATCACCAACCGTTATACAGAAGAAATTACGGCGACGTAAATAATCCCTATTCAAATGACTCGCGGTGAATTCGTGCCGAATCACGAATTGCACGCGCGAATTATCATCGTTGCGGTTAACAACAAAGCCCCAACACTATGATCGATCGAGCATATTAATGTTGGGTTCATCATAAATCACGAGGCAGTAAAGTCACGTAATCCTTTTACAGTGTCCGACATGTTGATGGGAATATATCTCTTCATAATCGCCATAAAGGACGCGAAGTTCCGCGATAACTACCAACAGGAGGCGAGTACGTGGATGTCCTCGTGGTCCTGCACGCTTCTGGGTGCTTTGGCGATGATGTCATCCGAGGTATGTGCATTAGCGCTGAATCGTACAATTTTCAATTTGCAACATACAATTTGCTATTTAACGGTACTACTTGTAATAGGCTTGCACAAGACCCAAGACAAGACAATATTCGTAAAAATATTGTATTGATATTGAAAATTTTTAAAAATTTAAATCTTGCCTTGGTCTTGAGTAAATATTGGTAGCAATAATTTTGTCTTGTATTGTCTTGTCTCGATTTTATTAACAATTTTTTATCTAATATTAAAAAATTATTTAAATAATATTTAACATAATTTTTGTAATATAATTTGAAATAATTATTACTATTGTATTATATTTTAATTATAATTATTACTATGTAATCGATATAAATGCCGTCTATTTACTTAAAAAAACATTTACTGTTTCATGGAAAACAGAAATTAATAACTATTTACAGGCTCCAAGGGAATGTGCAGATATAAATATTTTGGAGTGGTAAAAAAATCAGATTCATATTTATCTCACATTGTCAAAAATGGCTCGAGATATTTTAAGTTTAACTGCCTCGTCCGTGCCAGTAGAAAGACTTTTCTCAATAAAAACTCTGATTATGTCAAAAAATAGAACCAGATTACAAAGTAAATTTTTAAAAGCAGTAATGTGTATCAATTCCTGGGTGAAATGTTCTTTAATGTCTAAAATTTGCGAGTTTGATTTCTAATTTATAAAAATGTTATATTATATTAAATGTTTTTAAACTTACCAATATAAATGTTTTTATTGAATAAAATTTTTTTAAATTCGTATATAGTGATTTTTTTTCATTTACAAATATATAATAAATATTTTAGTTTTTCTGAGAACCAATAATCTTGACAAGACTAATAATCTTGACAGTCTTAGTCTTGATAACTAATTAAAAATCTTATCTTGATCTTGTCTTGAAATTCAAGACAAGACAAGACAATATCAAAACTAATCTTGGTATCTGTTGCAACTCTAATGACTGTCTATTCGCTACTGCTGAGTGAAATTTAGCCTCTGATAAAAAAATCAACACATTATTTATAATTTTGTTAGTGTATTTGAATATAATTAACTGCTCTTGTGTGATTTCGTCAACCAAATAATTGTCACTCGAAGCTTGTAAATAATTTAAATTTAAATATTTGAAATAGGACATTTTTCTACTTAATCCCCTTCATTAGATTCTTTTAATCGAATGATAGAAATATTTTTTTATAAATATATTACAAAAAAAAAATTAAATGCATAAATTTTAAATGCTGATGTTTAAAAAAAAAATCAATGATGTCACAAATTTAAAATACACGATCTCTTTAAATTGCTTGGCAAGGTTTCTGTGCTTATCCTGTCATTCATGTCCGTGGAGCGGTTTATTTTGATCGCAGCACCTTTGAAAGGTCATCGCGCCATGACGTTTCAAGCTGCATCCTCGTCGATGATTGTCATCTGGATTATTGGATTTATTCTCGCTCTTGTACCAGGTTTGTTCTCTTATAAGGACAATTTTATTATTTAATTTTTATTTAAGTATAAGAATAATTTTCTTATTTAATTTCTACTGAATTTAATTTCGAAATCTCTTATACACATACACATAAAATTCTCTTCATTATTTCAAGTGAGATATGTTTGCGCTTGTAATTGCACCGTTTGAAGAAATCTTAAGATTTTTTTTCGAGAGGAAACAGCAGAAGTTCTCCATTAGCTGATTCTGACGGATTAATTATCTTTCTCGAATCTGAAAGTTATCCACTGGAGAAGCAGCACGAGATACTACGGTGTCAATGGAATGTGCTTTCCTCTACACATAGACGATCCATATCTAATAGGCTGGGAATATTCGGCCTTTATCTTTCTGGGACTTAATCTCGTCGGGTAAAGCGCGTTGTTGCAACAATCTTGTAAATTGAACATAGTTATGCGATATGGAACCAGCTATTTCGCATTTAAACTAGATTGCAACTCAGTTTATTCGCCATTTTGAACAACATTAGGTTCCAATTAAATTTTAATTAATAATTAACTTAAGATAAAAATATTAATATAATAATATAATTAATATATAATTAATATTAATATATATTAATATTAATATATAATTAATATTAATTAATTAATATTAATATATAATATAATATAATTAATATTAATATAAAAATATTAATATAATAATATAATTAATATATAATTAATATAATTAATATATATTATTATATATTATTATATATATTATATATATTATTATATATTATATATTATACATTATATATATTATTATATATTATTATATATATTATTATATATATTAATATTAATATATAATTAATATTAATATAATAATATAATTAATATATAATTAATATAATTAAATTATAATATATAATATATAATTATATAATAATTAAATGAATATAAAAATATTACGAATAATTAAATTATTAAAAAAAAATTGTATCCAAATGATCCTTTCGAGATGATTTTATATCGCATATTGTTACGTTCAATTATTGATGTGCTTGAATTTTTACAAAAAGTTTAATCAACATGTACCGCATGAGTTCAATTCTTATTTCATGATTAACTTGATATTGCATCGTGAGTGGGCAACATTCGAAGCTATCATTGTACTCATTTGCAGATTGATGATTATCGGTTACGTTTACGCTGCCATGTTCGCCAGCATCTGGAGAACGCGTCATGCCACACCGTTATCGGTCGGCGATTCCGAGTTTGCCCTCAGATTCTTCCTAATCGTATTGACAGATGCAGCGTGTTGGGCGCCAATTATAGGACTAAAGATCTTCGCCATGCTGAATTATCCTGTGCCACGTAAGCAAAACGCTGAATCGAGTTTTCACATCGTCGATTCTTTTCATTCGCGACATCGTTTTCATTAAACAACAGTTGCTCAAGTCAAAGAAGCATCTTAAGCAATTATTTAGTATTTTTTACACCTTTATATATCATAATTATATATTATATATTATTATTTATATATTATTACCTTTATATATCATAAGAGACACAAGTAAGCTAAATACACAGGATGTGTCTATTCAAATCTTGTAGAAAAATTCCCTGATTTTCTAGATATTTGTTTGTTTAAAATTCTGGATAAAGAGATTATTTTAAAGATTTTTAGTGCAACTTTCTAAAATAATTTTTTTGATTACACGCGTTTTTTAATATTTTTTACTCATATGAAAAAAAAAATATTAAAGCCTCTTGAGTTCTAAATTTGTAAATATATTTAAAAAAATAAGAAATATTTCACTTGCATGAAATGCTCATTTTTTTATCATTAAAAGCTATAATAATAAAGAACATAATTTTTTAAATATTTTTTACTCATATGAAAAAAACATATTAAGGTCTCTTGAGTTCTAAATTTGTAAATATATTTAAAAAAATAAGAGAAATATTTCACTTGCATGAAATGCTCATTTTTTTATCATTAAAAGCTATAATAATAAAGAACATAATTTTTTAATATTTTTTACTCATACGAACATAATTTTTTAATATTTTTTACTCATACGAAAAAAACATATTAAGGTCTCTTGAGTTCTAAATTTGTAAATATATTTAAAAAAATAAGAGAAATATTTCACTTGCATGAAATACTCATTTTTTTATCATTAAAAACTATAATAATAAAGAACATATGCTGTATATTCAATATTATATTACATTTAATATTTAATATTTTATTAAAACATTACAATATGTACCAAAAAATATAGATTTATAATATATTTTAAATATACATAATTCATTTGCTGATTGCTTAATATAAAAGCAGAAAAGAGATTTTTTTTTAATTTCCTGAGGTCCAATAAAATTCCATGAAAATTGTCTAATTTTTCTAGATACAAAATCTTTAGAAATTTCAGATTTTCAATATTTTCCCAAAGAGAACAGACATCTCGAACATATATTGCTTACCATTTCAAATAAAAGTATTAAATTTGTTAAAGAGAGTATAAGAAACATATGTAAAACATGAAACATGAACAGTTATCAGTTATTTATTTATATAATAGCACATTTAAATTAAATTAAAAAATAATATATATATTAATGATTGAATATAAAATTTCTAGCTGATTTGCACGCTTGGATAGTGATTTTTATCCTGCCAGTGAACAGCGCGATTAATCCGCTGTTGTACACTTTTACCACGCCAAAATTTCGCGAGAGATTCAACGAGAGTTGGTTCGGCAAAATCCGCACGTATATATCCAGGAAATATTCCAGACAAGGTTTGATATAAATAATTATCCAAATTTTCCGCCATCGAGAGAGATAATAAAATGTTCGTTGCTTTCATCACAGATTCACAGACATCTACCACCAACAAAACTACAACTACTGATAAAAACGCGATGCAATCATTATCCATGTGGACTAAACATGATAGTGACAGGAGAGGAATATCGTTCGTTGATTTTAGCGATAAAAAGCAAAATTACGATTATAATGAATTCGTTTCGTAATAATAAATATGTATCGCATCTTAAATAGTATAAATTATTGTCGATATTTTTAGTGTCCATTGTAGATTGTAGTTACAAAAGAAAATACTTGAGAGATCTCCATGTATTATACAATATTTGATTTTAAGTATATACATTGAATTATTTTTTTAAATAATAGAGTTATAAAAAAATGTTTCGAATAAAAATTATTTTGTTTAGGTAGATCTGTATAATAACTGAAAAGTTTTAATTATCTTTTTTTAAATGTTGTCTATGTCAGTTTTATTTTTGGAATAATTTATCTATCTATTTTATTATAATTTTATATTATTATAGTTTTTATTTTTTTTTTAATAAATTCCATAATAAAATTCCAATAATCGTAAAATATTGTCATTTGTGTTACTTTCACAAGTATGAGTGGGAAAATAAAATATCTTCAATAAAAACTATCACGGATAATATTAAAAAATAATAATTTAAAATTTTCATTCAAATCACATTGCATAGATCTTCTAAAAACAAAATAAATTTTATTCGGAACATTTTTTATAACTTATTATTTCAAAAATATCTGAGCGTATGCACTTGAACCAAATACATATCGCATATTCGTCATACATGTAATAGATTAGCTTAGAAATAACAATAATAAAATTTTCTTGTCCAATAAATAGTACTCTTATTGTTAGTTGTCTAGTATTAAAGTTGTCTAATATTCTTATTGTTAATTGTTTAGTATCAAAGAAGACAAAATATATGTACAATTTAAATTAAATTATAATTTACATCGTGAATATCACATCATTGTGTTTTATTACACGGTAAAAAACATTTTGTATTTCTGTGGAATTTTTCTCGTGTAAAAATGTTTGTGTTAAATTTTTAACATACTCTTATGTTAATGTAACATATTATCGTTGTGTTATTTTGACATTTCTGCGTTGAGTTAATATTCTAAGAGTTAAAATAATACAATTAATATGTAAATGCACGAATTTTTGATGAAATAAGTTATATGTTAAAATTAACAGATAAGTTGTGTTATTTTTCTCTCTATAACAGTTTCCATATGTTAAATCGACATATCTCTTCCGTTATTTATCATAAAAATGTAAGAATAACATTTCTTTTAAATAAATTTAACATTATAAATACGTTAATTTAACATAAACTTTATCTCCAGATAAAATTTAAGTGTTACACTTTTGTGTTAATTTTTAAATATATTATTTGTGTTATTTATTTACATACTCGCCTTCTGTTAAATTAACATTAAAATTAGAGTGGATAAATTGGGACACGTGAAATATGTTAAATTTAACACAAAATTTTTTACTGTGTAGGAGCAATTTAGCAAGTACGTCTATCCTTTTTTTTAAATATAAAAAAGATACTCTCAGAATCCGTTCCCCCCCCTCCCCCGATGGAATATATCCTCCACCCACCAGCGGAGATCGTGCTCGAAAGGGTACATAAATTATTTTCCGACGAAGTCGAAAACGCGGACTGCGCCCGAAAAATTTACGACATTGATTCTGATGTACCGGCAAATCATGTTCCACGATGTTGGCACCGTTATACCGGGTCAGCGCCACTTGTTCCGTATTATTATATTGCGAGATGAGAAATTTATCTTCGGACACGCGGGCGTGACTTTTTAACGACTCCGCGCCGCCGTACACCTCTAAAACAAGCAGTACATCACTCAAATATATTCGATTAGTTGGTGCAACAGTCGACATGGCCATCCCATGACTTACGAAGCGATAATAAATGATAAAGACGAAGAAACAAAGATAAGGAATTACTGACAATTAATTCCGATCTTTAGAGAATATATTCATACGTGTTCCTCTCCCCTTTACGCGTCTCCGCTTTTATGTATCAGATTATTCCAGCTGTGGGGCAACAAATCAACAAAGTCCTCTCGATTTAATAATAATATAATTTTAGAAAATATATGTTTTAATTTTGAAAGATATATATAATAAATATATATAATAAAAATAAATATAATAAAATATATATATATATATATATATATATATATATATATATCAGGGTGTCCCATTTTAAATAATCCAGTCAAATATCTCGAAAACCAAGCCCGGGAGAGAAAAATGTTTCAGACAAAAGTTGTTTGGTTTCGAGGGAGACATAAGATGGTGCCATTGGTTTGATTTTGAATAATCATTTGTAGATGGCGCAAAGGTCACCTTAAATTTTTTAAATTGGACACCCTATTTTTTATTACATATTCTTGTAGCTTACCTCGAGAGCTTTCCAAAACACTATAATTAAATGTTTTTCTATTAAGTGCTTTTCGAGTTATGAGGCTTGAAATCATTTCTTAATTTTACATAAACCATAAAATATCTTGTAAAATATTCATTTTTCGATTATCTTACCTTAATACTTTTATGTATAAAATAATGAGAGGATCAATTGGTGCAAAGAAAACATACAGTTGTTTCTAAGAAAAAATATGGAATTGTTAATTGCAAATTACATATTTCTTCTTCGAAACAACTATGTTTTTTCTTTACACCAATTGATTCCTCATTATTTTGTACATAAAAAGGTAAGATAATCGAAAAATGAATATTTTACTAGATATTTTATCATTTATATAAAATTAAGATATTATTTCAAGCCTTATAACTCGAAAAGTACTTAACGGAAAAAACATTTAATTATAGTGTTTTGGAAAGCTCCGAGGTCAGCTACAAGAATATGTAATAAAAAGTAAAGGGTGCAATTTAAAAAAATTGAGGTAGCCTTCACGTGACCTTCAAATGACTCTTCAGTGTCAAACCAATGATACCATCTTATGGCCCCCTCGAAACCAAACAACTTTTGTCTGAAACATTTTTCTCTAAAATGTTTTGTTTCCGAAATAATTGCGTGCGTTAATTAAAATGGCTCACCCTGTATAATAAATATATAATAATTCTAGAAAAAAAATTTTTAAACAAAACTAATATCGCAGATATTAAATTTTAATATCATACAAGCTTCATGTATACAGAAAAAATGTAAAAGCGTCTGAAACACGTGTGTTTGCAACATTTCAATTTGAATAAAAGTGCAAAGTTGGAAGATAGCGTAAAATTAAAATCCTTGGCATTGTTCGATGGTTCCTTTTTTTCTTGAAACTCCTGAATGGAAATCCGTTAAAACGCGTACGTACAAACAACGGGGAGATACGCAACGATATCCGACTTCCGACTCTCCGGGATGGTTGCAGTCAGCCGTAAATCATGCGAACGGCCAAGAAAAATGCATCTCGCGAGCACTCTACGATCTACCGGCACGTGGGTTGGCTCTTACGCGATATAATGTGTAATTTATGGCGGATGGCCAATGGTGAGGTCCCGTTAAGGGGCCTCGATACTTCGCCCGAGACAGACCGCCTTTTAGAACTCTGACTTTTCTTCCGCCTTAAGCTGCTAAGATTTCTTCGGCTACAATACAATTACGCCAGGACGTGGGCGGATATGCGTTATGCGATCGTCCACGAAATATCGGGACGAAATAAATGTCCCGGAATGAAAATGGAAAAAAGAAAAAAAATGCCACATGGACAAGTACATCGGGTAGGTATTTAGGTAAGGTACACGGGTGTGACGCAATTGGTGCGCACGTCGTTGAGTTATCGAGTCATGTCCGAGGCAAAAATTGCCCTTCATTATAGATATTGAGGGGTCCCCTTTTTATTCGAGAGGGAAGACGAAACGATTATAACGATTATCTCGGTTCTTTCTGTAGGGATTATTATAAGCCTTTCGCAGAAACATATCGAGAAGTATTGCCCTTCCACGAGATACCAAGATTAGTCTTGATATTGTCTTGTCTTGTCTTGAATTTCAAGACAAGATCAAGATTTTTTTTAATTAGTCCGGACGTTCTATTTCAAATATTTAAATTTAAATTATTTACAAGCTTCGATTGACAATTATTTGGTTGACGAAATCACACAAGAGCAGTTAATTACATTCAAATACACTAACAAAATTATAAATAATGTGTTGATTTTTTTATCAGAGGCTAAATTTCACTCAGCAGTAGCGAATAGACAGTCATTAGGGTTGCAAGAGATATCAAGATTAGTCTTGATATTGTGTTGTCTTGTCTTGAATTTCAAGACAAGATCAAGATTTTTTTTAATTAGTCCGGACGTCCTATTTCAAATATTTAAATTTAAATTATTTACAAGCTTCGATTGACAATTATTTGGTTGACGAAATCACACAAGAGCAGTTAATTACATTCAAATACACTAACAAAATTATAAATAATGTGTTGATTTTTTTTATCAGAGGCTAAATCTTCAGCGAGTAGCGAATAGACAGTCATTAGGGTTGCAAGAGATATCAAGATTAGTCTTGATATTGTCTTGTCTTGTCTTGAATTTCAAGACAAGATCAAGATTTTTTTTAATTAGTCCGGACGTTCTATTTCAAATATTTAAATTTAAATTATTTACAAGCTTCGATTGACAATTATTTGGTTGACGAAATCACACAAGAGCAGTTAATTACATTCAAATACACTAACAAAATTATAAATAATGTGTTGATTTTTTTATCAGAGGCTAAATTTCACTCAGCAGTAGCGAATAGACATTAGAGTTGCAAGAGATATCAAGATTAGTCTTGATATTGTTTTGTCTTGTCTTGAATTTCAAGACAAGATCAAGATAAGATTTTTAATTAGTTATCAAGACAATACAATACCAAGACAAAGACTGTCAAGATTATTAGTCTTGTCAAGCTTATTGGTTCTCGAAAAAACTGAAATATTTATATTTGTAAATGAAAAAAATCACTACATATGAATTTAAAAAAATTTTATTCAATAAAAACATTCATATTGATAAATTTAAAAATATTTAATATTAATACAATATAACATTTTTATAAATTAGAAATCAAACTCGCAAATTTTAGATATCAAAGAGCATTTCACCCAGGAATTGATGTACATTGGTGCTTTTAAAGATTTATTTTGTAATCTGGTTCTATTTTTTGACATAGTCAGAGTTCCTATTGAGAAAAATCTTTCTACTGGCATGAACGAGGCAGTTGAACTTGAAATGTCTCGAGCTTTTTGACAATGTGGGGTAAATATGAACCTGATTTTTTTTCCACTCCAAAATACTTATATCTGCACATTCCCTTGGAGCCTGTAAATAAATAGTTATAATAAATATAATAGTTATAATAAATAGTTATAATAAATAGTTATTAATTTCTGTTTTCCATGAAACAGTAAATTTTTTTTATGTAAATAGACAGCATTTATATCGATTACATAGTAATAATTATAATTAAAATATAATAAAATAATAATATAATTATTTCAAATTATATTACAAAAATTATGTTAAATATTATTTGAATAATTTTTTAATAAAAAATGGAATTTTGGATAAAAAATTGTTAATAAAATCGAGACAAGACAATATAAGACGAGATTTTTGCTTGACCAATATTCACTCAAGACTAAGACAAGATTTAAATTTTTGAAAATTTTCAATACCAATACAATATTTTTACGAATATTGTTTTGTCTTAGGTCTTGTGCAACCCTATCCTTCCGTGAAATATCATCAAGACATTCATATCTGTGTTATATGTAATAATTAATATTAAAATTCGCTGTAAACGTTCATAAAGATGCATCGCGTTTCTCGGAAATAATTAATAAATTTCTAAAATACTATGTAATTTAAATTAAATAGTTATCATGTCAATAAGCGTTCTCTGTTCGATGTATACGTAACAAAGAGAGTTTCCCGAGCAATAACGGAATGCCAGGACGCCGGCCGGAAGGCGGGAAACGTGAAGGAATTTCCAATGAATGTATGCACAACATACACGTAGGGTCACGCATAGCATAGATTGCTGCAACTTTTGGAGAAAAAAAGAACGTTTTACATGCATGCTACACAAAGCGAAAGCGAGCAACAAGATCGCAAGGCCTTCCGAAGGCCTTCCCGGAGAATTGCTCCGGGTATCTATCAGCAGCATGGAATGCAAGAAAGGAATGAAACGTGCGACTGCCTTTCCCAATAACATTAGTGTACAAAAAAGATAACAATTTTTCTTTCCTTTGTAACATTTATCAATTTTTATTAAAAATAGCAAAAAAAAATATGACACTGTAATATCTTTATCAGCTCCAAGTTTCAAGAAATGATATTCAGCTCTTTTGAAGAAAAATAAAATACTTAATTTAAATAACATAAATTATCTTAATATCGCTAGTCAATTAATCAAAGAATCATTGGAAATAATATAATATAATCGACTAAACTACCCAGAAATTATTAATTTCTGGGTAGTTTGGTCGATTATATTATTTCCAACGATACTTTATTTAGTAAATTTTGAGAGAATTTAATACAATACAAAATTTAATACAATTTAAAATCGTTAGAAATTTATTGTAATTCATATATTAAATAAAAAATATGAAAACATAATTGAACGTTTCTGTTTTCCTTTTCGTTTATATTTATTTCTTGAGCATCTCTTGTCATATTCCAATATTAATAAGAAGCATAGATTGAATCCTAAAAGGAGCTATGTCAAATGAGAGCTAAACTATATTTCAAATGTCATGGTTTTTTCTTATATCAAAATTAATAAGAATTTTGTAGGCGGAAATTTTTATTTAAGCAAACTCATATTTCCACACTGAAAAAACTGATTGGTAATAATTATCAAATATATTTAATTGTGAATTTTAATTGAATATTTGATAAATATTACTATATTTGATAATAATTACTAAATCTTCAATTGGTCTAATTGCAAACAAATTTTGTTTGCAATTGAATCAATTAAACAATTTAGTAATAATTATTAAATATTTATTATTTATCATAAAATCTTTGATGATTGTTATTAAATATATATTAAATTGTTGTAAATATTACTAAATCATTCAATTTAAGATTATTAGATATTTGATAACTATTATTAAATGATTTAATTAGGTCAACATGTTTGATAAAATAATTGGTAATTATTAACAAATTTTGGTAAAATAGTCGTTTCGCGCAAGCACGCAAGGACATGTTAATTTGTTTATTCATCGCTATGCGACGTGAAATGCGCTATCTTTCTCGTATTTAAGTTTAGTTATGAGAATTATATAAAGTTTGCAAAGAGTAACAAATAGAGATTAAAAATAAAGATTAAAAATATATTGTTCAATTTAATTTCTGATTTCTCAATACAAGAGTTTCAGATATTAAATTGATTTTATAAGTCGGATAAGTAAATGTCCGGCAAATAAACAAAAATAATCCGTTCATTACACATTTAAAATGTAAAGTGCAATATGCAAGTATAAATTATAAATAAAAAAATAATAAAAAAAAATTTGATTTTAATTTTGATAATTTTAATTTTAATTTCTTAATTTCTCGTTATCATGATTTAGTTATAATTACCAAATATCTGATAATACTTATTAAATATATTATTTTCTGCTACCAAAATTTGATTACAGTTATTAAAGTTTTGTTAAACGAATCAAATTTGTAATTGAATGAATTAAATTTAAGTAGTCTAAACTAAATATTTTATTTACTCAATTAATTTTTTTTTTGTAATTGTTATCACACATTTAATTAGCACTATTTGTCCAAATCATTTAGTAATTGTTATTAAATTCTAATGTTTACTACTAAATTCTTTTTTCAGTGCATTCTTCATTTAAATATCTATGACAATAATATACCTCCGCCAATTATATCATATCTAATTGAAAAAGACAATTATTATTGTTAATTATAAAAAGAACAATATTTCTAAATAATAAAAAATATATCTTAAAAAAATATTTAGTAAATAAAAAAATATATAATGTATATCGTATACATCCGTTTATAAATAATCATTCAATGTATCACATTAATTTGCTGTATTAAATTCTTATATAACACAAATGGAGAGAAAAATTGATCAAAGGTATACGGCTATCTGTGAGATAGCCCCAACAATGGAAAGGTCTTGAAAACGTTAATAAAGTCTCGAACAGATCGCTCGCCAATCTACGAAATTGGCCGGCGAGATTCGCAAAGAGTTAAAGACGGCCATCAGACGATCTCCGGCGCGAAATCGATGCGAAAGAGCCGCCCGCGCCACGGATCTTCTCCTTCCCACAATTATAGGGTATAAAAATTCTTTCGGATTTCAGTCACGCGAGCAAAGGCTGCATTCGGTCCACGGGAAGAAGATTTACGTGCGAGGCGGTAATTGGCGCTGGTTCGAGGCTGATTCTTACAGCGTGAGCAGAAATCCCCGGATATATTCGGTATTTTGCGATAAGAAAATGTAGAGTGCCACAGAAAATGTGGAGAAATCCAAGAATGTTCAATATAGCGACTGTATTATACGTATTTACGCTTCAATGCGATCATCGGTAGCGGTATGTAACAGTGAAAGCTGATTATAGGATGTTTCTTTTATCGTAAACCCCGGTTACATTGCGTAACAATCTTATATCTACACACCCACTATCGTATTTAATGGTAAATATTCCACACACAATGCCAGAGTGTCTATTCAAATCTCCTAAAGAAAATTCCTCGACCAGATATTTGTGTCCAAAATTCTCTAAAGAGAATATTTTGAAGATTTTTCTAAAATTTATTTTTTTGTATGCTTCTTCTGTAATATTTTTCCAATATATTTATATATTTTAAAGATACATAATATTTATAACTTGTCTTAATCAGCTGATTGTCGATTATTTACAAATGAGAAGAAAATTAAGAAAAAATTTTTAAAAAAATTCCAATAAAATTCCATGAGAAATCCCTGATTTTCTCAAAAATATAAAATAAATCCCTGAAATAATTCTAAGGAGAGAGAATCATCGATTATTCAATCGTATTATTTTTAAAATATATATTTATATATTTTAAAGATACATAATATTTATAACTTGTCTTAATCAGCTGATTTTGGATTATTTACAAATGAGAAGAAAATTAAGAAAAAATTTTTTAAAAATCCTCGAATTCTAATAAAATTCCATGAGAAATCCCTGATTTTTTTCAAAAATATAAAATAAATACCTGAAATTAAATCTCTGAAATAATTCTAGGGAGAGAGAATTATCGATGTATTATTCAATCGTGGCATATATCATTGAAAAATTATTAAGATGAAAATACGTAATAGAATTTCTCTAAATATACTTGAATAATTATCTACAATCTTAATTTGTCTTAATTTGTCCTAAAGAAAATTCCTCGACCAGGTACTTGTGTCCAAAATTCTCTAAAGAGAATATTTTGAAGATTTTTCTAAAATTTATTTTTTTATTGTACGCATCTTTTATATTATAATTTTCCAATATATTTATATATTTTAAAAATACATAATATTTATAACTTGTCTTAATCAGCTGATTGTCGACTATTTACTATTTACTTAAATAAGAAGAAAATTAAGAAAAAATTTTTTAAAAATCCTCGAATTCCAATAAAATTCCCTGATTTTTTTCAAAAATATAAAATAAATACCTGAAATTAAATCTCTGAAATAATTCTAGGGAGAGAGAATTATCGATGTATTATTCAATCGTGGCATATATCATTGAAAAATTATTAAGATGAAAATACGTAATAGAATTTTTCTAAATATACTTGAATAATTATCTACAATCTTAATTTGTCTTAATTTGTCCTAAAGAAAATTCCTTGACCAGGTACTTGTGTCCAAAATTCTCTAAAGAGAATATTTTGAAGATTTTTCTAAAATTTATTTTTTTGTACGCATCTTCTATATAATATTTTTCCAATATATTTATATATTTTAAAGATGCATAATATTTATAACTTGTCTTAATCAGCTGATTGCCGACTATTTACAAATGAGAAGAAAATTAAGAAAAAATTTTTTTAAAAATTCTCGAATTCCAATTAAATTCTATGAGAAATCCCTGATTTTTTTTCAAAAATATAAAATAAATATCTGAAATTAAATCCCTGAAATAATTCTAGGGAGAGAGAATTATCGATGTATTATTCAATCGTGGCATATATCATTGAAAAATTATTAAGATGAAAATACGTAATAGAATTTCTCTAAATATATTACTTGAATAATTATCTACAATCTTAATTTGTTTTAATTTGTTCTAAAGAAAATTCCTTGACCAGGTACTTTTGTCCAAAATTCTCTAAAGAGAAGATTTTTAATGCAACATTTTCTAAAATTAGTTTTTTTATTGTACGCATCTTCTATATATTTTTCCAATATATTTATATATTTTAAAGATATATAATATTTATAACTTGTCTTAATCAGCTGATTGCCGACTATTTACAAATGAGAAAAAAATTAAGAAAAAATTTTTTAAAAAATTCCAATAAAATTCCATGAGAAATCCCTGATTTTCTCAAAAATATAAAATAAATTCCTGAAATAATTCTAAGGAGAGAGAATTATCGATGTATTATTCAATCATGGCATATATCATTGAAAAATTATTAAGATGAAAATTTTTCCAATATATTTATATATTTTAAAGATACTATATTTTAAAGATAATATTTATAATTTGTCTTAATCAGCTGATTGTCGACTATTTACAAATGAGAAAATTAAGAAAAAATTTTTAAAAAATCCTCGAATTTCAATAAAATTCCATGAGAAATTCCTGATTTTTTTCAAAAATATAAAATAAATCTCTGAAATAATTCTAAGGAGAGAGAATTATCGATGTATTATTCAATCATGACATAAATCATTGAAAAATTATTAAGATGAAAATACGTAATAGAATTTCTCTAAATACATTACTTGAATAATTATCTATAATCTTAATTTGTCTTTGTCATTACATACCTCGCAGCTTTCACCTTCTCGCTTAATTCTCTCTATGTAGACAAGATTTTCCGTATTTCGGAATTTTATTATTGACATAATATATCTTATGTTGCGTAAAATTTATATAAAAGCGAGCCCTGATAATGAATTATCTATTCAATGCACTCGCACTGAGGAAAAAATTATCTTAAAATAAATGTACACTGAGGAAAAAATTATCTTGAAATAAAAAAATTTTAGTTAACTCAAGAAAGCTATTTATTCAGTGGGTACTAATCACGTATTTACTTGTATTCAAAACGTCTGTTTGCTTAAGTTAAGTATTTATTTACATATGTTTAAAAAAAACATATATGCTTAAAAAAATATAATTTTTAATTAAATATTTTTATTTTAATTTTGCAAAATATTTATTAAAATGCATTTTTTATTCCTAAAAATTTTAAATTTTTTAATTTAAAAAAATAATATATTTAATTTAATAAATCATAGTATATATTTTACAAAAATAGTATTGAAATATAAAAAATATATAAATGAAAATAATGTACTTAACATGCGTATTTAATTAAAATTAAATGCTTTTGCTTAAATGAAATAAACAATTCCTTGCATTTAAAGCAAAAGTTTCGAGGAAACAAATTTATTTGATGTAAAAAAAAATTTTTCCTCAGTGTATCTATATATTTCTCTAGAATATACTGCGTTGATTTATAAATACGAATCGGAAGCGCATTCTAATGAGACCGAACGGTGATTATTATCGATCGACACGATGCTTCTGTCGATCATCTCGACTACCGTACAAAAAGTCGTTCAAGACTATAGTAATAGTACGATGAGAGCAGTACATGTGTTCACTTATTATATTTTATTATATGAATTACGTTCATTACGCTCTCGAGAATAGCCGACACGAATGACGGGAGATCGATGGGAAATAGACATAATAATACTATCATCGATATAACTAATATACATGCAATAATTATATATTCATTCTGTGAAAGTGTATAATAATAAGTTGCTAATAATTTGACCACGGTAATATCTTTGTTAAGAGAACACGATATGATACATCGTACATGAATAATATATTATCAGTAGGATTATTTATTATGCCTCAGATATTAATTTTCTTTTCTTTTTTTTAATTAAGGAATTAATTTTTTTAATTAATTCTTCGTAGAAAAAAGGATAAAAAAATAGAAGGGATAAAAGAAAGTAGAGTAAAGAAATCTTCCGATTTTATTTAGAAAATAGACAATATTATCATTGACTGTACAATAATTATTCTATGAAAATATACAGGATGTCTGATAACTTTTTGGATTGGCTGATTTTCTTTAATTAATTTTTCATTAATTATTGCGAATATCGCAAAACAGCAGAGGACTTTTCTTCTTAATTTGAGCCAATCTACTTTCACACTGGAATTGCAAAAAGTTATCAGACATCCTGTATAATGATAAGCCTCTAATAATTTGATTATGATATAATATTAGTTAAGAAAACACGATATAAATTATATAAATAATTCGAATAATATTATCATTAAGATTATTTATTATGTTTCAGAAATAAATTTCGTGTTTTTTTTTTGTATTAAGGAATTAATTTTTTTAATTAATTCTTTGAAAAAGGAAAAAAAAATAGAAGCGATAAATCGCAAAATGTGAAAGAAATCTCGGGTCATCCGATATTGTCTGCGAAATGAAATCCACTCGAAACGGAGCGAAATTTACTCCGACATCGCGTGCGATGCGACTGAGCAGCGAGAGGCACATTGGAAGAAGTGAAAACAAAGAGAAACGGGACGTGCACCGGAGAGGAAGTAAAAAAAGCATTGTTTGACACGCGTTTGCTCTCCCTCGCGTCGACATATTAAATAACGCGACAGCTGCGGAATACGCGGCACCGATTTCGCATGCCTGGCTCTCCTTTCTTTCGTTGTTTACAAATTATTAATCTTGCGCACAGCCTCCCCAAAGGACCATTGCCCGCACATTATTCGTTCTGTTCTCGGAAGTCTCAATATTTTTTTATCTCTCTCTACGAATTCTATAAATTAATTACAGCGCTAAAAATAACAGTCGGGGAGAATGAATTAATGAAAAAAATTTAATACAAATTAATGAAGAAGAATCTTTATGATTAGTAATTTTCATTAAATTATTTTTTTTTATAAATTCATAACAAAGCGTGAAAATAAATGTCGATCGAGGGAGATCTTCTAACATTTTTTTACGGAATCTCGTTTTGCGCTCTTATCCATCGTTGTTTACAAATTATTAATCTTGCGCAAAGCCTTCCCAAAGGACCATTGCCCGCACATTACTCGTTCTGTTCTCAGAAATCTCAATACTTTGTTATCTCTCTCTACGAATTCTATAATAATTACGTCGCTAAAAATAACAAACAGGGAGAAGGAATTAATAAAAAAAATTTAATACAAATTAATGAAGAAGAATCTTTATGATTAGTAATTTTCATTAAATTATTTTTTTTTATAAATTCATAACAAAGCGTGAAAATAAATGTCGATCGAGGGAGATGTTCTAACATTTTTTTACGGAATCTCGTTTTGCGCTCTTATCCATCGTTGTTTACAAATTATTAATCTTGCGCAAAGCCTTCCCAAAGGACCATTGCCCGCACATTACTCGTTCTGTTCTCAGAAGTCTCAATATTTTTTATCTCTCTCTACGAATTCTATAAAATAATTACAGCGCTAAAAATAACAGTCGGGAAGAATTAATAAAAAAAATTTAATACAAATTAATGAAGAAGAATCTTTATGATTAGTAATCTTCGTTAAATTCTTTTTTTTATAAATTCATGACAAAGCACGAAAATAAATGCCGATCGAGAGAGATCTTCTAACATTTTTTTACCGCACACAGAATCTCATTTTGCGCTCTATCTATGTTGTTACAAATTTTAATCTGCCGCAAGGGCATAATAAAATAACCTCAAAACCCACGAATTCTATAAAATAATTACAGCGCTAAAAATAACAGTCGGGGAGAATGAATTAATAAAAGAAATTTAATACAAATTAATGAAGAAAAATCTTTATGATTAGTAATTTTCATTAAATTCTTTTTTTTACAAATTCATGACAAACCGCGAAAATAAATGCCGATCGAGGGAGATCTTCTAACATTTTTTTATTGCACGCGGAATCTCGTTTGCGCTCTTATTCATCGTTGTTTATAAGTTATTAATCTTGCGCACGCCCCCCAAGGAAAAAAAAAAAGAAAAAAAAATAAAAGCAAAAATTAAATTTAAGTTAAAAAATGGCCTCCCAAACCATTCCCGCACATGATTTGTTCTCTTCTCAGAAATCTCAATACTTTTTTATCTCTCTCTACGAATTCTATAATAATTACATCGCTAAAAATAACAGACGGGGAGAATAAATTAATAAAAAAAATTTAAGACAAATTAATGAAGAAGAATCTTTATGATTAGTAATTTTCGTTAAATTCTTTTTTTATAAATTTATGACAAAGCACGAAAATAAATGCCGGTCGAGGGGAGATCTTCTAACATTTTTTTATCGCACACGGAATCTCGTTTTGCGCTCTTATCCATCGTTGTTTACAAATTATTAATCTTGCGCACAGCTTCCCCAAAGGATCATTGCCCGCACATTATTCGTTCTCTTCTCGGAAGTCTCAATATTTTTTTATCTCTCTCTACGAAATTCTATAATAATTACATCGCTAAAAATAACAGACGGGGAGAACAAATTAATAAAAAAAATTTAAGACAAATTAATGAAGCAGAATCTTTATGATTAGTAATTTTCGTTAAATTCTTTTTTTTATAAATTCATGACAAAGCACGAAAATAAATGCCGGTCGAGGGGAGATCTTCTAACATTTTTTTATCGCACACGGAATCTCGTTTTGCGCTCTTATCCATCGTTGTTTACAAATTATTAATCTTGCGCACAGCTTCCCCAAAGGATCATTGCCCGCACATTATTCGTTCTCTTCTCGGAAGTCTCAATATTTTTTTATCTCTCTCTACGAATTCTATAAATTAATTACAGCGCTAAAAATAACAGACGGGGAGAACGAATTAATGAAAAAAATTTAATAAAAATTAATGAAGAAGAATTTTTATAATTATTAATTTTCATTAAATTCTTTTTTTTATAAATTCATGACAAAGCGCGAAAATAAATGCCGATCGAGGGTAGATTTTCTAATATTTTTTTACCGCATGCGGACTCTTGTTTTGCGCTCTTTCCATCATGACAAGATGCGAAGCGATACCGTACGTCGAGAGAATCCGGACCTAAAAAGGTCCAGCGCTCTCGGAGAGAGATCCAAGAGATCGCGATGACGCGAGCCACCGGAATGCGCCACATGTGTATTCGTGAGGGATGCATCCTGAGCCGGAGTGTATCGTGTGGCATCGCGTCGCGGTGTCACATCGCCATACCTGCCAATTACAAAACCGTTTCTGCGGTCGGCTTCCCGGCAATGAGCAACATGTCACGGCTACGCGGTCATCGACTCGCATGCGGTAAAAACCACGCGATGCGCCACGCAACATCCGCAAACGAATATACTAGGATGCATAAGGACACTGTTACGTGACATATAAAGTGAGGAAAGAAGGTATAATTAACCGTTTAAAAAATAATAAACTGTATATCTTATCAATCTTTTTTTATATTTTATAATAAATAGTAAATTATATTAAAGTAACATATTATTTTAATATAATTTATTATTTATTATTTTATATTTATTAATAATAAATTTTTTAAAATTGATATAATATATGTTTTATTTTAATATAAATAGTAAATTATATTAAAATAATATTTATAATAAATACTAAATTATATTATTTTAATACAATTTATTATTTATTATAAAATATAATATATATTTATAAAATTATATATAAATTATTTTTTATTCTAAAAATAATTGTGAGTCGCTTTTTATAATTTTTTAAATTTTGTATAATCTCTTATCTTATGTGTGTAATTTTATTTTATATATACATGCACGCATCTCCGCACTGAGAAAAAAACTGGTTGCATTAATTAGAATTCTGGTAGATTCAATGTTTATTGGAAAATAGACGAACCAGAAATCTTGTAGAAATTATCAGATGAATCTGATTAATTTCTTCCTGCTAAATTTACCAAATTTTCTGGTTATAATACTAAACTCGCCAGCAACAAGTCGTCTAAAATGTTTTCCATCTAATCTCAAAAGTCTGTTTAATATTCTGAATTCCAACACGATTATTGCATAAATTCAATCCAAATTATTGAATAAATTATTTTAAGTTCAGTTTGTTAGAAATTAAATTGATAAACAGTGATGCAAGAGAATGCATCTCAAACACACACAATCAGAGAGCTGGCGTCCTTTTTCTGACACTGCTGCTTGTAAGAGAAAAAAAAATATAACTTTGGATTTAATGTTAATACTAGTTCTTTATATTTTATGACAAATATTGAATACGAATTAAGTTAAGAAGTAAGCAAAGAAATTAATGTAACAAGAAATTTTATAAATTCAATCAGAAAATACTAACCAAATCCTTATAGTAAAATCTATTAAACGTTCTAGTTATAAAAAATCGAATCTTATCATGATAACTAGAAATTCTTGTTTGATTTAATCAAAATGCCTTCAATCATATACGTCTTGTTGGTACAATCAAACGATTTTTCTCAGTGTATCTATTTATCTATTTAGTGTCTTAACAAAATATTCAATGAGCAATCTGTATTCTTTATTGTAATTTTTAGTGATAAAAAAAATTAAAATTTTACGCAAGCAATAAATGCTTATTATATGAAAACTATTCAGTTTTTTCTTTCAGTATATTTATAAATCTAGCATTTAAAGCTTTAAAGATTCTATTTTTTTCTTCATATGAGTGAAAAGAATTAAGAAATGCAATGAAAAATTTTATTTAAAAAAATTGCATCAAAAATCTTTAAAATATTCTCTTGGGAGAATCGAGGAAATCTCATGGAATTTTATTGGGACTCAAAGAATATTTTTAAAAAAATGTTCACCTTGATAATTTTGCTCTCATATTATAATAAGATCTAACCAGAAAATACTAACCAAATCCTTATAATAAAATCTATTAAACGTTCTAATTATAAAAAATCGAATCTTATCATAACTAAAAATTCTTGTTTGATTTAACCAAATGCCTTCAATCATATACGTCTTGGTGATACAATCAAACGATTTTTCTCGGTGTAAATAAAAATTATCTCTGGATAAGAATTTCCATGTATATCAGTTGGAGTGAGTGCATAACGGTGTGACGTAAACTCGAGATAAAGTCGAGTGAGGAAATCAGTGTCAAATCATTTCAGGACGGAATGCGTGAGCGGAATCCTTGATATACCGACGTTCTCCTATCAGCATGGCTTATGATTATTAATTAAATGCGGCAACGCTCGACTCGGTCAGCGACACGAGGAGGCGGAGGCGCGCAATAAACAAGCACGCGGACGGAAATTAATTGCGCCGAGCCGGTGCGAAATGCAGCGAAACTATCTTCCATTGCGGATAATTAGTCGGGCGCCGATGCCGGCACGTATAAGACGATAAAAATGAAATGCAACGATCCCGATTGCGTTTTTTTTTTCGAATCTCGCTCGAAGGCAAAATCGCCGTCCAAAGTGTCCGGTCTCTCGTAAATATATTCGACAAAAGTCAAATATGCAGAAATAATTTCAGCCAATTTTAGCAGACGACTGACAGTCTCGCTCTCTTTCGAGAGAAACTTCAATCCAAGCATCGACAGTGTTTGCTGTAAATAATTTCAAAATTAGGTCTAGATAAAGATAAAGATAAAAATCTGTAAATTTATCTTAGATGAGATAAAGATGATTTTGCTTTTATTTAATCTAGATGAAAGATGAGATAATTATTGCGATAATTACAAATATTCATAGTCTTCTAAAATAAACAAAAATATCTAGATAATTATCTAGATATTTTTGTTTATTTTAGAAGACTAGAAAGAAATGAAGATTACGATTTTAATATCCCATTTATAATATATGTCACATTTTTTTACAAATATTTATAGTCTTCTAAAATAAACAAAAATATCTAGATAATTATCTAGATATTTTTGTTTATTTTAGGACTATAAATATTTGTAAAAAATGTGACATATATTATAAATGGGATATTAAAATCGTAAACACATATTCTTTCTCTTTTCCTAAAGAATATTTAATATTATAAAGAAATAATAGCAAAAAGGTATATAAATGATAAATATTTATTATAAATATTTATTATAAATATAAATAAATATAAATATAAATATTTATTATAAATATTTATTTATTAATTTATATTTATAATATATTTATAATATATTTATAATATATTTATAATATATTTATAATATATTAATAACAATAATATAAAAAATATATTTTAGATAGATTTTTAGAAGCTTGCCTAGAAAACTTGTTTGCATAATGAAAACGCCATCTTAGACAATTTTTAAATAAGATGACATATATTTTTCATCTAAGATAAAGATAAAGATACTTTGTATTTAGTTAAAGATAAAGCTGATCCATTTCTTTATCTAGATAATTATCTAGATAATTTTATCTAAATACCAGCAAACACTGAGCATCGATAATTTGTTCGAAATAGCAGAAACTAGAAAGCGAATAAAATCTCGAAGGTATAAAATATCATTTACATGTTATATTTCCAAGTAATCTCATTAAATATTAACATCTTGCACACGTTCGATATAACTTTCCCTCGCAGGAATCGATGACTATTAAGCACTGATCAGTGCCACGATCGTTTTCGCTCGAGAAGGGAAGAAAGCAACTCCAAGCATGAATAAAGAGGAGAGTGGAGATGTAAAAAAGTAAACACGTTTAACTTGAACGCGTGATAAAATGCCTAATGCCAAGATAAATTGCGGGCCAATTGCGTGTAAAGTTCAGCTAATGCGCAAAGGTATGTACCGTACATAATGGAGTCGCCAGGCGACTCGCAACGCGATCTCCTTTCTCACGTCATGGAAACTCGAGGACGCGGCCCCCATACTCCTTCGGTCATTAGCTCGACTTCTGTAAAGGCACTCGCTCCCACCGCGTCATACACACTTGTGTATTATTTGCATCCGACGACGTAAGTCCCGATGGCATGTGCGTTGCCGGACGATGTGCGAGCGCGTACTTTGCGTGGCGCCCGCCGCCCTAATCATCCCCGACCGACTCTGGCCGCTCCGATCTCTGTCTCTCTCTCTCTCTTTCTTGCTGCCCACTTACTTAAATCCACGTGAATTGCATCCTTGTAAAAAGTCCCTCGCGCGGTCATTTAATCTCTAGACTGGCACCAGGCAACGCTGACGCGTTATAAATGTATGCGTATATATCGTCATCTCCCTCTTTCTGTTAACACTCGAGGAGTCTTGAGAAGAAACTTTATTAATTTTACGGCGAAAAAATTTACGATCTATCTATCTCTTCTTGTTTATGATGTAATTGTAATAATTATTATATTATAATTATAATAATTATATTATAATTATAATACGTTTATAATTTATAATTATAATATGTTTATAATTTATAATTATAATATAAACAAGAAGAGGTAGATATTGTAGATCGTAAATTTTTCGCCGTAAAATTAATAAAGTTTCTTCTCAAAACTTCTCAAGTGTTAACAGAGAGAGGGAGATGACGATATATACGCATACATTTATAACATTATATTATAATGTTATTATAATTATAATAATTATAATTATAATAACATAATTATAATATAAACATAATTATATTATAATTATAATAATATTATATTATAATGTTATTATAATTATATTTTAATTATGTTTATATTATAATTAATTTATAATTAATTTATAATTAATTATGGTTATATTATAATTATAAATTATAAATATATATGTATTATATATAAACGAAGAAATTATAAATTTTATATATAATATTATTATATATAAACGAAAAAATTATAAATTTTTTCATTAAACAATATAAACAATATAATTGTGTTCTTGATTATTTCAAGTATTTCGATTATTGACAATTTAGATTTAGCAGGGAAGAGTACATTTTTCATTTATAATTTATAAATAGAAAAGATCTCGAAATCGCTGCTTATCTGGAAGATTAATCGTTCTATCTTTGGTTGTCAAACATGGAATTTAAACATGAATTTATAGAGATAGAGAAGAAATAGAAAAAATATGGTACTTTTTTACAAATACAGTTACAGTTTTTACAAATACACAAAATATAGTTTTTTTATAAAAAAAAGACAACAAACCTTGTTTTTTTAATTCTTTTTTAATACTTAATGTCTTTATATTTTGAATATTGCAAGTTAATTTTTTCATTCTTTAAATGATACATTTAAAAACTAACCACGATTAATTTAAATGTAGATAGCATATCAATTAATTATACAGCTAACTGAAAGTTAATGGTTAACTAAATTGATAGTTAATTATAGAAAATTAAATAGTGTTATTATTTTTAAGGAAAATTTTCCAAAAACATAAAATTGAACTTGAAAATAAATTGTTTTGCACTTACTTAAATATAAAAATACAGTCTATAATTTTTAAAAGTGTATTTCAGTCATTATTTTAATAATAAAATAACTGAAGTTCTCTCTTGAATTTTTTTGAAAATAATTATAATTAATTAATAAGATTTTTGCGATTAAAATAACATGAAACATGACATAATTCAAATAATTTTTAGTTAGATGCATAATAAAAATTTCTGTTATGTATCTAAAATTATCATGTCGTTTGCTGCAAGAATGTCATTAATTCATTAAAATTATCATTACGAAAAGATAAATTAATAAAAATATAAAAAAACTTTAATCTTTTTTAATAAATTAATAAGTACTTAACTTTTAATAAATTAAAAATAATACCATATTTTAAAAAAATAATAAAAAGAAACCAAATCTGCTTTTTATTTTAAATAAATTAATAAAAATATAAGAAAACTTTAGAGTCTTTTTTAATAAATTAATAAATTACTTAACTTTCAATAAGTTAAAAATAATATCACATTTAAAAAAATAATAAAAAGAAATCAAATCTGCTTTTTATTTTAGATAAATTAATAAAAATATAAGAAAACTTTAGAGTCTTTTTTAATAAATTAATAAATTACTTAACTTTCAATAAATTAAAAATAATATCACCTTTAAAAAAATAATAGAAAGAAATCAAACCTGCTTTTTCTATTAGAAAAAAACAGTTTTTTACATCTCTAGGCTCGCAATTAACTGATGAGAAAGTCTTTCTTAATTATGTACTCGGAGTTTGCTTTAAGTTTCGAAAACTTAAAGACGGTTATACATCACGTGCAGATGATTTATAGTGCCATTAGCTCCATTCTTCTACATCCGATATTGTCAAATTATAATTGCTAAAGCCTTTTTATGAGGTGCATATCAGCCTCGAGATATCGATCTATCCTCGCACTAGATTCTCGGTGGTATTCGTATAGTTTCTCACTTTTCTTCACACACACACACACATATTGAATCGAACGAGACGCGAACGAGCACCTCTCTTATTGTTAGTGACTTAACGGTACCACCTAAAGAACAGATCGCGGCATTGTTCCAGCGGCAATGCTTTCGCAGTCAAACTCATTTCACGCAAACCTCCCGCTATAATCCTCCTACTATCAAGAAACATAATGAAATTGCTTCGGAGTAATTTTGCAATCTTAAACGAAATAACATTTGTTGTCGTAGCACGTGTATTGAGATTAACATTAAAATATTAAACCACAGTTGCACAAAATTATGTTTATTATAAAGAAATAGCTACGAAAGAATCTTTTGAGAAACATAAAAGTGTCCTTCGAAAAACTTCTATAAAATAATAATAAAGATACATTTATATAAAATGTAAAAGTACAGAAATAAAAATATTAAATAATAAAAACATAAAATATAAAAAATAAAACAAAATATAAATATAAAAATAAAAATATTAAATAAAATATTAAATAATGAAAACATAAAATATAAATATAAAAATAAAAATATAAAATAATATAAATATAAAATGTAAAAATAAAAATATAAAATATAATTGAAATATAATTAAATGATGGAAAATCTGCAATAAAAATATGAAAAAAATGGAGATTTTAAAAAGCGTTCGAGGCAACTTTTTAATTTTGAAAGAAAATAATTTTGATTTCCATTCAATGTAAATGTATGTATCTCGTATACATTAATAAGGGTTGCAAGACGGTAACGTAGAAAAGTTCAACGGATAATTACAGTAGAGTGGCAAAATTGCTCTGGAGAGTAATTTCATTGCGACCCTTGGTGGTTCAGGATAGAATGGTCAATCACACTTTTCCGTGACCGTTCCCAGGTCTCCTCTTAAGTACGTAAACGGAAGAGACGCTGGCGGGCAAAGTGTCTAAAGGTTGCTGCAGTACTTTCACCATCTGGCACGAGTAAGCTTGGAATGCTAGATTACCATTGTGGTAAAATCCAACAATAATTCTTGCCTCTCTCTAAGAGATTTTTGAATCACGAATATATCGCTTCATTTTTATATAGCCATTTTTATTACCTTACATAATTATTTTCATTATTATTTTATATACATTTATCTTTATTATTTTATTTTTTATTATCTTATTTATTATTATCTTATATTTTTATTTTTACATTTTATATTCTTATTATTTTATATTTTTATTTTTACATTTTGTATTTTTATTATTTAATATTTTTATTTTTATATTTTATGTTTTTATTATTTAATATTTTTATTTCTGTACTTTTACATTTTACTTCACATATTTATTTTCACTATTATTTTGTATACATTTATCTTTATTATTTTATTTTTATTATTTTATTTTTATTATCTTATATTTTAATCTTACATTTTATATAAATGTATCTTTATTATTATTTTATAGAAGTTTTTCGAAGGACACTTTTATGTTTCTCAGAAGATTCTTTCGTAGCTCTTTCTTTATAATAAACATAATTTTGTGCAACTGTGGTTTAATATTTTAAATACTAGTCATCAGTTTCGATCTTCTTCGCGTTAAACCCAAAAATTTTTGCGAAGAAAAATTTCGAGATCAGGGGGAATCGAATTTTATATTCATTAAATATTTATTTATATATATTATATTATATAGTACACTAAATATTTAAGGGAGGAGCTAAAATAGGACAATAAATGAGCGAAGCGAGATGTTTAGTATACCATATCGTCCGTTTCTACGACTGCGACGTTTAAATTACTCGATAATAGCCGTGCTTAATTCACTGCTCGGTTCATTTACGGCGATTTAGTTAGTCGTCGGCGACAGTTACGGATGGATCCGTGCCCTTAAATTCGATTTTTTACGGCCGCGATCAAGCAACGCTGGCTAAAATTCATTTAGCCAGCCATTAAATCACGACCCCGCGTGTCACTTCTTCTCGTAAAATTAACAATAATTCCGCGCCTAATTTTACGATAATTGCGTAACATTAATGAAGATATTAATTTCACGAAGAAAGCCCGAAAGCTCTCATCGGGTACAAGGACGATGACAGAATTTGTGACAGTTGCCCTGTCGCCGGCGTTCGCACTGAGAAAAAAATCCGTTGCATTAATTAGAATTCTGGTAGATTCAACTAATATGTCTGTTGGAAAATCGACAAACCAGAATTCTTCCAGGAATTACTAGATGAATCTGATTAATTTCTTCCTGTTAAATTTATCTGATTAATCCAATTTTCTGATTAATAATATTAAACTCGCCAGCACCAAGTCGTCTAAAATTTTTTCCATCTAATCTCAAAAGTCTGTTTAATATTCAGAATTCTAACACATTTATTGCATAAATTCAATCCAAATTATTGAATAAATTATTTTAAGTTCAGTTTGTTAGAAATTAAACTGATAAACAGTGATGCAAGAAGAGGATGCGGTTCAAACATACACACTCAAAGAGCTAGAATCATCTTTTTGGCACTGCTCGTAAGAGAAAAAAATATAATTTTGGATTTAATGTTAATATTAGTTCTTTATATGCATTTTATGGCAAATATTGAATACGAGTTAATTTAAGAAGCAAGCAAAGAAATTAATGTAACAAGAAATTTTATAAATCCAACCAGAAAATATTAATCAAATCCTTATAGTCAAATCTGTTAATATTCTAGTTAAAAAAAAATCGAATCTTATCATGATAACTAGAAATTCTTGTTTGATTTAATCAAAATGCCTTCAATCATATACGTCTTGTTGGTACAATCAAACGATTTTATGAAAACTATTCAGTTTTTTCTTTCAGTATATTTATAAATTTAGCATTTAAAGCTTCAAAGATTCTATTTTTCTTCTTCATATGAGTGAAAAGAATTAAGAAATGCAATGAAAAATTTTATTTAAAAAAATTGCATCAAAAATCTTTAAAATATTCTCTTGGGAGAATCGAGGAAATCTCATGGAATTTTATTGGGACTCAAAGAATATTTTTAAAAAAATTTTCACCTTGATAATTTTGCTCTCATATTATAATAAAATCTAACCAGAAAATACTAACCAAATCCTTATAGTAAAATCTATTAAACGTTCTAGTTATAAAAAATCGAGTCTTATCATGATAATTAGAAATTCTTGTTTGATTCAATCAAAATGCCTTCAATCATATACGTCTTGTTGGTACAATCAAACGATTTTTCTCAGTGTATCTATTTTTATTTATCTATTTAGTGTCTTAACAAAATATTCAATGAACAATCTATCTTCTTTATTGTAATTTTTAGTGATAAAAAAAATTAAAATTTTACGCAAGCAATAAATGCTTATTATATGAAAACTATTCAGTTTTTTCTTTCAGTATATTTATAAATCTAGCATTTAAAGCTTTAAAGATTCTATTTTTGTCTTCATATGAGTGAAAAGAATTAAGAAATGCAATGAAAAATTTTATTTAAAAAATTGCATCAAAAATCTTTAAAATATTCTCTTGAGAGAATCGAGGAAATCTCATGGAATTTTATTGGGACTCAAAGAATATTTTAAAAAAAATTTTCACCTTGATAATTTTGCTCTCATATTATAATAAGATCTAACCAGAAAATACTAACCAAATCCCTTATAGTAAAATCTATTAAATATTCTAGATATAAAAAATCGAGTCTTATCATGATAATTAGAAATTCTTGTTTGATTTAATCAAAATTCCTTCAATCATATACGTCTTGTTGATAATTGATCAAACGATTTTTCTCAGTGTATCTATTTTTATTTATCTATTTAGTATCTTAACAAAATATTCAATGAGCAATCTGTATTCTTTATTGTAATTTTTAGTGATAAAAAAATTAAAATTTTTATTCAGTTCTTTCTTTCAGTATATTTATAAATCTGGCATTTAAAGCTTTAAAGATTCTATTTTTTTCTTCATATAAGTGAAATAAATTAAGAATGAAAAATGCAATGAAAAATTTTATTTAAAAAAATTGCATCAATAATCTTTAAAATATTCTCTTGGGAGAATCGAGGAAATCTTATGGAATTTTATTGAGACTCAAAGAATATTTTGAAAAAAATTTTCGCCTTGATAATTTTGCTCTGGCATTTAAAGCTTTAAAGATTCTATTTTTTTCTTCATATAAGTGAAATAAATTAAGAAATGCAATGAAAAATTTTATTAAAAAAATTGCATCAATAATCTTTAAAATATTCTCTTGGGAGAATCGAGGAAATCTCATGGAATTTTATTGGGATTCAAAGAATATTTTGAAAAAAATTTTCGCCTTGATAATTTTGCTCTCATATTATAATAAGATCTAACCAGAAAATACTAACCAAATCCTTATAGTAAAATCTATTAAACGTTCTAGTTATAAAAAATCGAGTCTTATCATGATAATTAGAAATTCTTGTTTGATTCAATCAAAATGCCTTCAATCATATACGTCTTGTTGGTACAATCAAACGATTTTTCTCAGTGTATCTATTTTTATTTATCTATTTAGTGTCTTAACAAAATATTCAATGAGCAATCTGTATTCTTTATTGTAATTTTTAGTGATAAAAAAAATTAAAATTTTTATTCAGTTCTTTCTTTCAGTATATTTATAAATCTGGCATTTAAAGCTTTAAAGATTCTATTTTTTTCTTCATATAAGTGAAATAAATTAAGAAATGCAATGAAAAATTTTATTTAAAAAAATTGCATCAAAAATCTTTAAAATATTCTCTTGGGAGAATCGAGGAAATCTCATGGAATTTTATTGGGATTCAAAGAATATTTTGAAAAAAAATTTTCACCTTGATAATTTTGCTCTCATATTATAATAAGATCTAACCAGAAAATACTAACCTTATAGTAAAATCCTTATAGTAAAATCTATTAAATGTTCTATTTAAAAAAAATCAAGTTTTATCATGATAACTAGAAATTCTTGTTTGATTTAATCAAAATTCCTTCAATCATATACGTCTTGTTGGTACAATCAAACGATTTTTCCCAGTGCGAGATACGACACGCTCAAGTTATCCCCCGTAATAAGGCCGTGACACATTAGTCCGAGCTATTCGTTAAGTCCGTTTCTCGAGATACCGATATTAGTCCTTGTCATCTCCACTGGTGTATCGCGTTATCGCCAACGAGAGTTAGCGCGTTACTTTATTTCCCGCCACCTCCTTACATGGGTGAGGTAGGCAGGTTTTGAGGAAGGGAATCTCTCCGGAGTACAAATGATCTGTACTCTTGTAAACCGCTTAATAGCTTATCTCGCTTTAGTGAGACAATCCACACCGGCGTTTAATTTATTATCTCGTCTCGATTCCCAAGATTAATTCCTACTAATTCGAAATTAATTCGTGGGTTCTTTCAAATCGTTAGCGACTCGTTGTATCTAATGATTAATGAGGCTTAATGAGACCCCATCAAAACTAGCGTTAAATATAACCGAACTTGTAATTATGGAATGAACTTTCATCGTGGAATAAGCGGGTAGAGTGCCACCTTTTCTTTTTATCCCCCTTTGAAATATGCATTTTTCTCCTCAGCTGGCCGGAGCTAATCGTGTTGTTGAGGAAAGTGATTTATTGTAAGAGATTGGCCGGCTACCAGCTGCGTTTATGGGTAATAACGGTACACTGTACATTATGCAATCATGAGATGCGTAACGCGAAGTACTTGAGTACTCTCGCGAAGATGCAACGAAGCACAATATGCGCATAAAGATGAAGGATGTGAATCATCGGAGGGAGAGATCAAAGGGGGGAAGAGATAGATGACAGAAACTCGCTTCTGCTTTTCTCAGGGAATCGGTATAAATTACTCTAAAAATATTCGTTACAACCGCGTGTCTCATCATTTCGTGTTGTACAACATACTTGACAATTATCAGCTTTTATTTACGTCTAATCTCTGTCGAATCTCTAGAGATATATATTAATCTCAACATTTTCCTTGGCATCATTACAGATTTATTTCTGATATACATATATATATTGTTTAGCTTTTCACGTCACGAAAGAGAAATTTATCATTTCTGAGAAAGTGTAATAATTTAAGCATTTCTAAAATAATTATTATTAATTATTAAATTTTTGTAAATGCTCTCCGTTATTTTTTTTTCTCTTCTTATTCCCTTGTTCATCTTAGTCAATTAAGAATAATTTAATCTTTAATTTTTCTTTCACGTAAACAGGATGTCTATCACATACACTCAAATCTTGTAAAAAAATTCCATGAAAATTTTTTGATTGTTCAGAAAATTTTCATTTAAAATCCGAAATAAAGAAAATCTTTTAAAGATTTTTCGATGAAATTTTCTAAATTGAATTTTTTATTGCACACGTTTCCTAATGATTTTTTTGAATAACTTTCGTAAGATAAGAATTATCATTTGCATAAAATTTTCATTTTTTGATCATTTAAAAACAATATTACTTATAATAAAGAATATATAGTATAACCGATATTTTGTTAAGATATTGAAACAAAAATAGATATATATTTACAATATATTTTAAACACATACACATGATTTACTTAGTTTACCAATTATAATATGAGAGCAAAATTATCAAGGTAAAAATGTTTTTTAAAATATTTTTTGAGTCCTCCAATAAAATTTCATGAGATTCCCTCGATTCTCCCAAGAGAATATTTTAAAGATTTTTGATGCAATTTTTTTAAATAAAATTGTTCATTGTATTTCTTAATTCTTTTCACTCATATGAAGAAAAAAATAGAATCTTTAAAGCTTTAAATGCTAGATTTATAAATATACTGAAAGAAAAAACTGAATAATATTCATATAATAAGCATTTATTGCTTGCGTAAAATTTTAATTTTTTTTATCACTAAAAATTACAATAAAGAATACAGATTGCTCATTGAATATTTTGTTAAGACATTAAATAGATAAATAAAAATAGATACACTGAGAAAAATCGTTTGATTGTACCAACAAGACGTATATGATTGAAGGCATTTTGATTAAATCAAACAAGAATTTCTAGTTATCTCTAGATAAGACTCGATTTTTTATAACTAGAATAGTTTAATAGATCTTACTATAAGGATTTGATTAATATTTTCTGGTTGGATTTATAAAATTTCTTGTTACATTAATTTCTTTGCTTGCTTCTTAAATTAACTCGTATTCAATATTTGCCATAAAATGTATATAAAAAACTATTAACATTAAATCCAAAGTATATTTTTTTCTCTTACGAGCAGTAGTGCCAGAAAGAGGACGCTGGCTCTCTGATTGTGTTTGAGCTGCATCCTCTTCTTGCATTACTGTTTATCAGTTTAATTTCTAACAAACTGAATTTAAAATAATTTATTTAATAATCTGGATTGAATTTATCCAATAATTTTGTTGGAATTCAAAATATTAAGCAGACTTTTGAGATTAGATGGAAAATATTTTAGACAACTTGATGCTGGCGAGTTTAATATAATTAATTAGAAAATTTGGTAAATTTAGGATTATTAATAGGAAGAAATAAATCAGATTCATCTGGTAATTTCTACAAGAATTCTTTCGTCCATTTTCCAACAGACATACTGGTTAAATCTACCAGAATTCTAATTAATGCAACCAGATTTGTTTCTTAACTATGTACGCATTTATACAATACATTTGAAACATAACATAATTCACTCGACTTGCCAACTTTATAAAAATATTATCAAAGGGAGACTTTTTCCCCTTCTAAAATTCTAATAAAATTCCACATAAATAAATTCCCAGATTTTGTTCAAGAAAACGAAAGAGATCGCTGACAGTTCCAAGTTTTCTCTGCTTTCCCATGGAACAGACATCCCGATGAAGAGTAACACGCGCGAAAGTCGCTACAATTATCCGATAGACAAAATGAAAAATCATCGTCCCGTCTCGCGGGGAGAGACTTTCTTAATTTCACCGCATATTCATGCGCGAGTCAGGCGGACGTTTCGGGACGCGGATGATAGAATTCGACGCGGATTCCAGTGGCGGACGAAAATAGAGGGGCCGCGCATCGCATCGAGAATACCATCGGTCCGCATGCCGTGCATCCGTATGGCACGACTTGACGCGTCGCGACGCCTAAACGCGGACAATGTAGCCTCGCCGGAGGAAGGTGACAGTTAGCTTAGTGCTAGTGAAAGGTACTTGCGTAACGTGGATCCAGAAATGATACACGCCGAACGGGATGACGGGGCGCGAATTGAATTGAATTTCATTGGGCACTAACGATCTCGCGAAAAATCATCGGAATGAATCGGACGATTGATTGTCAGCTCGCTCTCTCTCTCTCTTTCTTCGCGCGATAAATCCCCGGAAATGGCGCTCTTGTTGCTTGAAACGCGGCTGCATTAGTCGATATTTCACCGGGAAGTACATTTTGACGTTGAGAAATTGCGGGTATACATTGAAAAAAGAATTTAGTAGTAAACACTAAAATTTAATAACAATTACTAAATGATTTGGGTAAATAGTGCTAAATAAATGTGTGGTAATAGTTACAAAAAAAATTAATTGAGTAAATAAAATATTTAGACTACTTAAGTTTAATTCATTCAATTACAAATTTGATTCGTTTAACAAAACTTTAATAACTGTAATCAAATTTTGGTAGCAGAAAATAATATATTTAATAAGTATTATCAGATATTTGGTAATTATAACTAAATCATGATAACGAGAAATTAAAAAATTAAAATTAAAATTATTATCAAAATTAAAATCAAATTTTTTTTTATTATTTTTTTATTTATAATTTATACTTTATGCATATTGCACTTTACATTTTAAATATGTAATGAACGGATTATTTTTGCCGGACATTTACTTATCCGACTTATAAAATCAATTTAATATCTGAAACTCTTGTATTGAGAAATCAGAAATTAAATTGAACAATATATTTTTAATCTTTATTTTTAATCTCTGTTTGTTACTCTTTGCAAACTTTATATAATTCTCATAACTAAACTTAAATACGAGAAAGATAGCGCATTTCACGTCGCATAGCGATGAACAAACAAACTAACATATCCTTGCGTGCTTGCGCGAAACGACTATCTTATCAAAATTTGTTAATAATTACCAATTATTTTATCAAACATGTTGATCTAACTAAATTATTTAATAATAGTTATCAAATATCTAATAATCTTGAAATTGAATGATTTAGTAATATTTACAACAATTTAATACATATTTAATAACAATCATCAAAGATTTTATGATAAGTACTAAATATTTAATAATTATTACTAAATTGTTTAATTGATTCAATTGCAAACAAAATTTGTTTGCAACTAGACCAATTAAAGATTTAGTAATTATTATCAAATATAGTAATATTTATCAAATATTCAATTAAAATTCACAACTAAATATATTTGATAATTATTACCAATCAGTTTTTTCAGTGTAGAATTGCGATTGCCATTTTTGGAGTTTTCTTTCTTCATGTCCGTTCCCATTGCAACATTTTTCCTGGTTAAGTGAAGAGGGGAAGGGGAAAATCTGATGTATTATTCGGAGGATGCTATAAAGTAAAACCGCAAACCAGCAACTATCTTTGATGCGACGTTAGAGATATTGTCTATTTTTATGATTATTTCAAAAGCGCCAAAAAACTGGTTTTTATAGCCAGTTCTACGACCGCGTCCGCTTTCTCTCATTTGCTTCCCACGCTGTAGGCCTCGGAATGAGTCCGGCAATGAGTAAAATTTCGTAATGAGGCAAAAAGGAATTCTTTTTTAATGCGCGACTGTTATCGGTTTATTTCAATCATCGACATGGATTGAGAAATCCATCCGTTATCCAGCGGAATAAGTCGAACTCTCTTGTCCAATGATAAAACAAAATTGCACTCTTTCACGTTTGTCCGTTTTTTTATTTTCTTTTTTTTTTTTTGCTGCCAAATATTTTCCTCCGATCGAAACGGAATTGCCGAGTACAAGGATCAACGTTATTATACGGCTGTCTAAGGGCAATTTCAAGACAAATTGGGTTCAGTGATCTCCATAATTGGCGTTTTCCGTTCGGGAAATTAAACTGTTGCATTGGAACTCAGATAGCAAATTGAATCCGATGATCGACGCATACTGATAGATCCAGTCAATCATATTCGACTGTTGGTCGCGAAATCGCAGCTGAACCATTGTACTTCCTGACTGCTGATCATTGATACAAAATCAGCCTACTAAGCTGACTCTAGTATTTATTGTTAGATGAAATCATTAGGTTATAATAGAAAAAAAACATAAAAAAAAATTTATTTCCATTTATATAATACTATTTTTCTTTATATTTTTTTGTTGATATAATAAATAAATAATAAATATATGATATAATAAATAAATAAATAATAAATATATGATATAATAAATAAATAAATAAATAAATTCGAGTCTATAAACTTTCTATATTTTTAATTTATTTTTTCTAAATAATTTTAATGGACTAATCAGATTTATAAAAATTTGTAGAAAAATTTTTATACACTTAACCGAAAATTATACAAATTATATCATGTTAAGTATCATTTTTATCGCAAATGTCTCATTAATCTACTAAAATTAATTTTATGAAAATGAATTAAGAACATATATACTAAATATATGAACTTTAATTTTTTTCATAATATTAAGTAATAATTAAAGTACATTGTTAACAATTATAAATTATGTGTTTATATCTGCAATAAATAAAATTCATTCAAGTTGAATTTTAATTTTTCTTTTTTTTGGAGAAAAATTAATTTAAAATAGTAACTACATAACTAACAGTAATTATATAACCAATTCAAATATTCTATATTTAAAATAGTGACAGTTTAATTCTATTTTCTAAAAAAAAAAATTTTCAAATGAATGAATAATAAATAATGAAAAAAGTCAACAATAAATAATAAAAAATAAATAAGAAATAGTGAAAATATGACGCAATAATCAAAATATGAAGATATTAAATATATATATACCTAAGGAAAAACACATAAAATTAAAAAAAAATTATATTATTGTTTTCTTTTTACAAAAAAACCGTTTTAGAAAACAAAAACTAATTTAATTTTTTTTCTATTTACATCTCTGGTGACTATATGAAATAGAAATACGAGAAGCAGTGCGACATTGAAGAATCAAAAGAGACGCATACGAGCAAAACGAGTTTGTCTGACCGCACCCTGCTAAAGTAACGATCGCGCCTCGCAAGATATATATGATATGACGTTTCACATTTGATAAAATGTATGACACATATACAACGTGTCTTTTACTTCATGTCCGTATGTTTTTAATAAAGTTTCACATTTTTCGATTACCCAGATGCATATAAAAGAGAAAAGCTTGCGTAAACGAATTCAGCAATCTTGAAAGAATACGTCGTTTAGCGATTTTAACATTTTCTTTATATTATTTTGTTATAAATATATATTGTTATAATAGAAATATAATAAAAACTTTTTTTATATTTTTAATTTTTTTTTAAAAGTAATTTTTATTAATAATATTTTAATTTTTATTTAATTTATATTTTAATTTGGCAAATATTTTATTAATAAATTAATAAAATATTTTATTAATTTGGCAAATATTTTATTAATAAATTAATAAAATAATAATTAATAAATTAATAAAATATTTATCAAACACGACATAATTACACAAATAAGTACATACGTAAGCGAAAACGAATTCAGCAAAAAAATATAATTTAGCGATTTTAGTAATGCGACATTTTCTTCATTTTTTGTTATTAATATAAAAAAACTTTCTGAAGCTTTACATTTTTAATGTTTTTTTTTTTTCGAAAATAATCTCAATAAATTAATGAGATATTTGCGGTTAAAATGTAACCAAACGTGACATAAATACAGGAAAAACCACACGAGCAAGAGAACGAACGTGTCCCTTTTACAGTGTAATATCGGATGCTTTACAGCGCATTGTCTTTCGCCGTTCCCAGTGTCTCTCGCTGAATCTAATATCAATCGCATTTGGAAATCGCGAGAATGGTCTGCGCGTAAGAATGGAAAGGTTTGCAATGGGACTTTTCTTTTTGCGACGAACATCGTAACAACCGAGACGCAGTCAGGCGCTACAAATGGCTCCTGAGCGAAAAGCTAAAAGGTGTGCCACTATAAATTTACGATTCGCTGTTACGGACAGCTTCTAAATTTTACTGCGAAGCCGGATGCCCGCTTGAGGCCATCAAGAGAGTGCATTGGACTTAACGATTTCGCTCTATTATCTCTATCATTATGGTAATCTAGACGGTAAATCGCCAAGTATCTCTGACTTTACTTGCTAGGGAAAACAGAATTTATCTCTCCTCTCTGTTATAATGTTATATATCTATTTTTATATTTACTTTTTTTATATTTGTTATCAAGATATCGATGATCTAGTTTCATTGCGGATATTAAAAAAGATAACACATTTTATGGTTGTAAAAAATAATTGATTTCTCTTTCTTCTTAGTTTAGAACAAATCGAAATTGGAAAGTATATTTTTCTCTTTCATTTTTAACACTAATCAAAAATTGATATTACATCTCATTTATTTTCCTTCATAATTCTTTAAAAATAAACATAGTAAAAATATAATTAATAGTAAATATATAATTAATATAATTAATATTAAAAATAAAAAATATAATAAATAATAATAATTAATATAATTAATAATAAAAATAAACATAGTAAAAAAAGGATCTAAAAAGTTGTTTCATTGATTACTACATTAAATATGTAAATTAAGTTTAACTAGACTTCATTCTTGTATTTTTGAATTAAATAATATACTAATATTTTTGGATTATTTTTTAATATATAAAAATCCATTAGATTCATATATTTAAAAAATATTCCATTGTAATATACGAATCCATTAGATTCATGTACTCAAAAAATATTCCAGCATCACAATTACCCTCATTATTTATTTATGCGTAAATAATCTCTAGACATTAATCAGTTTAACAATAAATAAAAATAGGATTCTCAATAATATAATAACATAAATTAATATAATATATTAATTAATATAACATAAATTAATAATACAGACCAAAAAGAACCAATTAATTAATCAAGGAATTAATTAATTTTATTTTCTCGCCTTTTTCATATTAAAAAATTAATTTTTATTTTTGCATTTATTTTTATTTTAAATAACTATTTTTTACATATTTACAATAATTATTTTTATTCTTATTCAATCCTTTAACTACAGCTGTCGTCAATAGACGACAAATAGAAATGCATATCCATAGTTAAAGGATTAATTATTATTTTATTAATTATTAATTAATAATTATTCTTTTATTCTTATTTCATTAATAAAATAAAATAAACTGCGGTATTAATAATTTATACCATATTGTATTTCGTCCGTTAACTTGACAGGCCACACATGATACACAAGAAATTCGTGGTTCTTCCGCGGATCGAAAAAGGATAGTCCACCTTAGCAGCGCGCGGTCCACTCAAGAGAATGGGAGAGAGGGGTGAAGGGGAGGGGGAGGGGGGGGTTTCTTCGGTTTCCGTGCAATTATAAATAGAATCGTCGCGACGGCGGATGGCGACGGCGCGAAACCATAAATCGGCGCTTTATGATCTTACGCGCGCGCGTTACGCATTTATCAATCCCCGAGAGAGCCGGTGCCCGCGTGTCGGGCACTAACAGAATAGCCGATAGATGTAACATTGAATGCGGCTGGTAATGTCCCGGCGGTGATTCTATCGTGGCGCGATCGCTTTCTGCCAAGTTAATCCATTAACGTCCGGATGTCAGACGTCTGGTAGTTGCGTCTCGCGCTACGCGCATCTTAGGACGTTATCCAAAATCGATCTCGCGACTAACCAGCTCCAGTCCTGCTCCAACCTCCGGTTGACGTTTTAATGTAATATCCGAGTGACAAATTCGCAATGCGCTCGCGGATTCGCGATTTATCGTTAACGCGGGACTAAACTGCACGCGATCCTCAACCCCGATGTAAATGCGGCCGAGAGGCTTCCTTTTTTTCTTCATTTCTATTAACGACGCAGAGAGAAAACTAGGATATATTTCGTATATATATAGAGTTGCACAAGATCCGAGACAAGAAAATATTCGTAAAAATATTGTATTGGTATTGAAAATTTAAAAATATTTAAATCTTGTCTTGGTCTTGAGTGAATGTTGATAGCAAAAATCTCGTCTTGTATTGTCTTGTCTCGATTTTATTAACAATTTTTTATCCAATATTAAAAAATTATTTAAATAATATTTAATTTTTAATATAATATATTATATATTATATTATATATAATTTAATATATTATAATATATTATATATAATATATTATACAATTATTATATAATTATTATATATTATTATATAATTTATTATTATATAATTATTATATATTATTATATAATTTAATATAATTTTTATATAATATTTTATTTAATTTTTGTAATATAATTTGAAATAATTATTATTATTGTATTAGATTTTAATTATAATTATTACTATAATCGATATAAATGCATCTATTTACATAAAGAAACATTTACTGTTTCATGGAAAACAGAAATTAATAAAGAAATTAATAACTATTTTCATGGAAAACAGAAATTAATAAAGAAATTAATAATTATTTACAGGCTCCAAGGGAATGTGCAGATATATTTTAGAGTGGCAAAAAAATTAGGTTCATATTTATCCCATATTGTCCAAAATGGCTCGAGACATTTTAAGTTCAACTGCCTCGTTTGTACCAGTAGAAAGTCTTTTCTCAATAGAAATTCTGACTATGTTGTAAAAAATAGAATCAGATTACAAAGTAAATCTTAAAAGTAATCTTTAAAAGCACCAATGTGCATCAATTCCTGGGTGAAATGCTCTTTAATGTCTAAAATTTGCGAGTTTGATTTCTAATTTATAAAAATGCTATATTGTATTAATATTAAATGTTTTTAAATTTATCGATATAAATGTTTTTATTGAATAAAATTTTTTTAAATTCGTATATAGTGATTTTTTTTCATTTACAAATATAAATATTTTAGTTTTTTCGAGAATCAATAATCTTGACAAGACTAATAATCTTGACAGTCTTAGTTTTGGTATTGTCTTGATAACTAATTAAAAATCTTGTCTTGATCTTGTCTTGAAATTCAAGACAATACAAAACAATATCAAGCCTAATCTTGGTTTCTCGTGCAACCCTATATATGTATCAGTCATCTCTTTTTATAAATTGTATATATTTTTTTAAAAATACGAATTAAGAATTAATTAAATGACGCGACAACTATTAGCGAGTAATTGTGCTTGGTCATCCCCAATCTCGACGTAAATGTGTCTAAGATATTTTACTTCAAACTTTTATTAACGATACAGAGAGAAAACTAGGATGTATCTTATATTTCAATTTCTTTTTTACAAATTTTTAATTAAAATATAAAATTGGCTCAAATAATAACAGCTAAAAAATTAATTAAAAATTGGTAAGAAGTAATTGGAGCGCACGGAAGAAGGGAAAAAAACATCTTCTTTCTTTTAGTTATTACTATATTTCAAAAGTTTAGTTATTACTAATAACTAAAGGAAAGAAGAAGATGTTTTTTCTGTTTCCTTGTGCTCCAAATATCCGCGACTCTTGCTTGTCAATTTTTAATTAATTTTTTATGAATTCTATATCTTTTTTTAAGAATACAAAACAATTAAGAAATTAAGAAATTAATTAAATAACGAAAAATAAAGCGACAATTATTAATAACTAATGTAATGACTGTGTTTGACCATCATTTCCAGTTACATCCTTCAATCTCGATATAAATGTCCAAAATCTTTTTATTTTAATTTCTATTAACGATGCAAAGAGAAAACTGGAATATATCGTATACAGGGTGAGCCATTTTAATTAACGCACGCAATTATTTCGGAAACAAAGCATTTTAGAGAAAAATGTTTCAGACAAACGTTTTATGGTTTCGAGGGGCCATAAGATGGTATCATTGGTTTGACCTAAAGAGTCATTTGAAGATCACGTGAAGGCCCTCAATTTTTTAAATTGCACCCCTTATTTTTTATTACATATTCTTGTAACTGACCTTGAGAGCTTTCCAAAACACTATAATTAAATGTTTTCCGTTAAGTACTTTTCGAATTAAATAATATCTTAATTTTACATAAATGATAAAATATCTAGTAAAATATTCATTTTTCGATTATCTTATCTTAATACTTTTATGTACAAAATAATGGGAGGAATCAATTGGTGTAAAGAAAAAACATAGTTGTTTCGAAGAAGAAATATGTAATTTGCAATTAACAATTACATATTTTCTCTTAGAAACAACTGTATGTTTTCTTTACACTAATTGATTCCTCTCATTATTTTGTACATAAAAGTATTAGGGAAGATAATCGAAAAATGAATATTTTACAAGATATTTTATGATTTATGTAAAATTAAGAAATGATTTCAAGTCTCATAACTCGAAAAGCACTTAATGGAAAAACATTTAATTATAGTGTTTTGGAAAGCTCTCGAGGCAAGCTACAAGAATATGTAATAAAAAAATAGGGGTGCCATTTAAAAAAATTGAGGTGGCCTTCACGTGACCTTCAAATGACTCTTCGAGGTCAAACCAATGATACCATCTTATGGCCCCCTCGAAACCATAAAACTTTTGTCTGAAACATTTTTCTCTAAAATGCTTTGTTTCCGAAATAATTGCGTGCGTTAATTAAAATGGCTCACCCTGTATATAAATTTTCTCTTTTTTTATGGATTTTATATATTTTTTTAAGAATACGAATTACGAATAAATTAAACGACGAAGAATAAAGCGACAATTAGCGAATAATAACTGTCGTGTTTGGTCATCATTTCCAGTTACATAGTCAGAGATAATTATGAGTTCGTGAACCGCGAGAGGAAGAAACGCTATATGTCTGTCATTTTAATTTCAACGAATATGCATAGAGGCAATTTTATATTGACTAAATAGCCAATTAGCTTCCTCAACTTTCTCCTAATTGGAAGATCAACATGCGGTTATGTCGCGTTTGCATATTACGTGGAGAATACAACAAGTGATGCAATTGTCAAATAAATCAACAACACTCAAAAGAAATATCGTTACATGTTGCATTGTCGTGTAACTTTCTCATGTGTCTCTGCGGGATGTTATTTCATTCTCTTACCACTAGAATACGGAAATAGATTAGAGACCTGTATGAAATTTCTTGAAACCCTTCCAACGAATTTGAAAAAGGCAACCTGACATTTCTATCTATTTAATGGATACATTATATAAACTTCTTTGATAAATTGATAAATTGATATATTTTTCTCGTGTTTTAATTTTCATAATAAAATGCACTCGCGTAGCTAATAATTTTCACATACATATATAATTATTACGTGACGCTGGCAACGTTATGATTTGTGTTCTATGCCGCTCTGTCGATTTGCACGCACGCAATATATCTATGTATTACGTTTCTGGTTAGAATGTGATCATGCGATATCGCGGACGGTCGACGACCTTCCACCGATTGAGCCGAGTCCAATTTCCTTCGGATTTTAATTCGCTGCTTTACTTTTATTCGCCCGAATTATAAATTATAATTTCGGTCTCTTTCCGGTACCATCGTAATTAAAGTCGTAATTAAAGTCGCAATAGAAATTTCCGCATTAAATTTTTTTCACTAATTATTACATATTATATAAAAGTATTATACAGGGTGGACCAAATGAGTCTATAATGGGAAAAATCTCGAAATAGAGGTTAGATACAGCAAAATGTTTCAGACGAAAGTTGAATGGTTTCGAGGGGGACATAAAATGGTACCATTGATTTGACCTTGAAGAGTTATTTGAAGGTCCCATGGAGGTCACCTTCAATTTCTTAAATGGAACCTACATTTTCTCATTACATATTCTTGTAGCTTATCTCGAGAGCTTTCTAAAACACTATAATTAAGTACCTTTTCGTTAAGTACTTTTTGAATTATAAGGCTTGAAATCATTTTTTAATTTTACATAAATCATAAAATATTTTATAAAATATTCATTTTTCGATTATCTTACCTTAATAATTTTATGTACAAAATAATGAGAGGAATCAATTGGTGTAAAGAAAACACATAGTTGTTTCTAAGAAAAAATATGTAATTTGCAATTAACAATTCCATATTTTTTCTTAAAAACAACTATATGTTTTCTTTACACCAATTGATTTCTCCATTATTTTGTACATAAAAGTATTAAGGTTAGATAATCGAAAAATGAATATTTTACTAGATATTTTATGGTTTATGTAAAATTAAGAAATGATTTCAAGCCTCATAACTCGAAAAGCACTTAAAAGAAAAACATTTAATTATAGTGTTTTGGAAAGCTCTCGAGGCCAGCTACAAGAATATGTAATAAAAAATAGGGGGTGTCATTTAAAAAAATTGAGATGGCCTTCACGTGACCTTCAAATGACTCTTCAAGGTCAAACCAATGATACCATCTTATGGCCCCCTCGAAACCATAAAACTTTTGTCTGAAACATTTTTCTTTAAAATGCTTTGTTTCCGAAATAATTGCGTGCGTTAATTAAAATGGCTCACCCTCTATATAATTGAGTTATTAGATTATTCATTTAACGGACAACGTCATATATCAGTGGAAATGACACTTTGAAAAAGATTTGAATTAAGAAATAAAGCATGTCGACGATGTGGCAGCAAATAGTCAAATTTCTAGTCCCGGAAGGAGAAAAGAAATTATTTGAATTCAGATTTAAATTAATGTTAAAACGGGATGCCAGTGAAACCGATTATTACAGTAACATACTTTGCCATAAGTACATTTTAAGAAGGTTTTTACAAAAACTAGCAGCTCGAACGAATTCTCTCATTGTAAGCAATGCTCGGTTCTTTTATCTGCGTAACTTTCTCCATTGTCGACTCGATCGATTATATTGTCGTTGCAGTCCGGTAACGAAATAGACTGCGCAGTGTCCGCTTTCATTTTAAATAATACTCTATTATATGAAAAAAAAAATTTATGTAGCGTGGAAAAATTATTTAAACGATTTCACGATTGAAAGGAATTTTTTATAATTATTTTATAATATTTCATAATTTATATAATTTATATAATTTATATAATTATATAATATTTTATAATTTATATAATTAACATATAATAATATTTTATAATTTTTATAATTATATAATTATATAATTATAATTTATTAATTTATTACATAATAATTTATATAATTATATATTTTATAATTTAATTTAATTTTTTATAATTATAAGAGAGAGAGATTTTTTTATATCATAATATATAATAATTTATATATAATTATATAATAATTATATACATTTATGATCTTGTAAAGAATTATTGAGATTTTATTTTAAATAGCGAGTTTTTTTCCAGATTAAAGTAAAAAATATTATTTTTCAGAAAAATTCATATGATTGTGCTATGTAAAAAATAAAAGGTGCGAATTTTCGCGTAATCATTCACTGCAAGCTAGTTGAACTTCGTGACATTATAAAGGTTAGTGGTCTGCTCGTTCATGTAACTACTTCAGAAGGAGTGAAAGCTAATGTAATCATTGTTCCAATCGACGTAACAATACCGTTGGATAAGAGACAAGCGGAAATTAAATCGTTCAAGTACATTCGTAACGCTAATTAGTAACTGTTTGTGATTTTAAAACGATAATTAAACTCTGATTTATTGATTGATAGACATAGGAAAAATATGAAAAATTAATATAAATTAAATTAATTGTAGAAATAAATAAAAGATCGAAATAAAAGATATTTTATTGAGATCAGAATCGAAATTTTGTTCCAATTTTCAACCTTCATTTTTTCGCATTTATTATTCTGAGGATCTTGGTAAGTTTTATTGTTGTTTTTATTGTAAGTTTTATTGTTGTGTTTATTTTTTCGCATTTATTATTCTGAGGATCTTGATAGGTTTTATTGTGGTTTTTATTTTTTTATGAAGAAATTGTACTTAAGCTTTTGTATTTTAAAGACAGAAAATAAATTTTTCACTTAGAGATTTAAAAGAAAAGTTTCCGCAAAACTGTAAGTTAAATAGTTTCAAAATGAGATAATCCGGTTACTCGAAACATGAAAGTAAACATTAAATTAAGCATTATTAAATGACAAAAATAATAAAAAAAAATCGAGGTGCAGTAAATAAATTGGAAAAAAAAGTTTTTTTTCTTTCTTAAATACATTATAAAATATTCAATTTTGTTACAAAAATGCAAACTGAAACATTGATATCGAAAAAGGAAGAGAAGAGAAATTTCTGCTCGAACAGATCTTGAAATTAAATTGAATTAAAAATTTTTTACTCTTCAACTTTTTAACTTTTCTCGCGCAAAGTTGCGCCCATTCAACCGCATACAAGTTTTATCATTGAACAACGTTTCCCGAGAAATCTCGAGACAGCTCTCTTGGGATTTCTCGGGTAGGGAAGTTTCTCTTACTTGGGTACATCTTGAACTAGCGCGCTCTTAAATCAAGCACCGAGGAACCGAAAGACGAGCAAGCTTAACTCTACATACTGCCGTAATTGCTCTCGTCTTCGCGGAAAACTTGCAGAACGCAAGTTGACACAACATTCGCGACAACTACCGCTGTAAAGTTTTCATCGGGACGGAAAAAGGCCGGCGCTTTACGTGTACCTAAGATACGGCCGTGGCTCGCCTCGCCTTATCCCGCAATTACCGGCGTAAATTATACCGCAACTTACCGAGGATATTTCACGCCGTTGACGGTAAACCTTGCGTTAACGGCGTTTCGCTCGTCCGCGTGAATTTACGAGCGATGTTGCATGCGCGTCGCTTTTTCACGGACCGCCATTTAGATATCTCATGATAGCAATGATCTATCTAAATGAGCACACGTTATGGTGCTACATGTCATCTCCCACATCCGGTGCTATCTTTGCTCTCCTTAACCCCTGAACTGTGAGAGATTTCAAGTACTCTTTTAAATAGGTGTATTTAAGAAAAGTTTCTTTGGAAAGAGTAAAAAATTAATATGCAAAAAGATTCGTATAATATATTCGATAAATGTAATGCAGAAAGATATTAATTTGAAAAATATTAGTAATTTTAATTTTATATTATTTTATATTACTTTTTTTATATTACTTATATTATTTTATTTTATTTTATATAAAATATATTTTGGGGGACCCATATATAAATTTTTATGAACTGTGAGATTTGATTTCAAGTACTTTTGTAAATACGTGTATTTAAGAAAAGTTTCTTTGGAAAACGTAAAAAATAAATATGCAAAAAGATTCCTATATTCGACAAATGTAATGCAGAAAGATATTAATTTGAAAAATATTAGTAATTTTAATTTTATACTTATATTATTTTATTTTATTTTATATAAAATATATTTTGGGGGACCCATATATAAATTTCTTATGAACTGTGAGATTTAATTTCAAGTACTTTTGTAAATAGGTGTATTTAAGAAAAGTTTCTTTGGAAAAAGTAAAAAATTAATATGCAAAAGATTCCTATATTCGACAAATGTAATGCAGAAAGATATTAATTTGAAAAATATTAGTAATTTTAATTTTATACTTATATTATTTTATTTTATATAAAATATATTTTGGGGGACCCATATATAAATTTCTTATGAACTGTGAGAGATTTCAAGTACTTTTGTAAATAGGTGTATTTAAGAAAAGTTTCTTTGGAAAGAGTAAAAAATTAATATGCAAAAAGATTCCTATATTCGACAAATGTAATGCAGAAAGATATTAATTTGAAAAATATTAATAATTTTAATTTTATATTTATATTATTTTATTTTATTTTATGTAAAATATATTTTGGGGGACCCATATATAAATTTCTTATGAACTGTGAGAGATTTCAAGTACTTTTGTAAATAGGTGTATTTAAGAAAAGTTTCTTTGGAAAGAGTAAAAAATTAATATGCAAAAAGATTCCTATATTCGACAAATGTAATGCAGAAAGATATTAATTTGAAAAATATTAGTAATTTTAATTTTATATTATTTTATTTTATTTTATTTTATATAAAATATATTTTAGAGGACCCATATATAAATTTTTTATGAACTGTGAGATTTGATTTCAAGTACTTTTGTAAATACGTGTATTTAAGAAAAGTTTCTTTGGAAAGAGTAAAAAATTAATATGCAAAAAGATTCCTATATTCGACAAATGTAATGCAGAAAGATATTAATTTGAAAAATATTAGTAATTTTAATTTTATACTTATATTATTTTATTTTATTTTATATAAAATATATTTTGGGGGACCCATATATAAATTTTTTATGAACTGTGAGATTTGATTTCAAGTACTTTTGTAAATAGGTGTATTTAAGAAAAGTTTCTTTGGAAAGAGTAAAAAATTAATATGCAAAAAGATTCCTATATTCAACAAATGTAATGCAGAAAGATATTAATTTGAAAAATATTAATAATTTTAATTTTATATTTATATTATTTTATTTTATTTTATGTAAAATATATTTTGGGAGACCCATATATAAATTTTTTATGAACTATGAGAGATTTCAAGTACTTTTGTAAATAGGTGTATTTAAGAAAAGTTTCTTTAGAAAAAGTAAAAAATAAATATGCAAAAAGATTCCTATATTCGACAAATGTAATGCAGAAAGATATTAATTTGAAAAATATTAGTAATTTTAATTTTATACTTATATTATTTTATTTTATATAAAATATATTTTGGGGGACCCATATATAAATTTCTTATGAACTATGAGAGATTTCAAGTACTTTTGTAAATAGGTGTATTTAAGAAAAGTTTCTTTTGGAAAGAGTAAAAAATTAATATGCAAAAAGATTCCTATATTCGACAAATGTAATGCAGAAAGATATTAATTTGAAAAATATTAATAATTTTAATTTTATATTTATATTATTTTATTTTATTTTATGATATAAAATATATTTTGGGGGACCCATATATAAATTTCTTATGAACTGTGAGAGATTTCAAGTACTTTTGTAAATAGGTGTATTTAAGAAAAGTTTCTTTGGAAAGAGTAAAAAATTAATATGCAAAAAGATTCCTATATTCGACAAATGTAATGCAGAAAGATATTAATTTGAAAAATATTAGTAATTTTAATTTTATACTTATATTATTTTATTTTATTTTATATAAAATATATTTTGGGGGACCCATATATAAATTTTTTATGAACTGTGAGATTTGATTTCAAGTACTTTTGTAAATACGTGTATTTAAGAAAAGTTTCTTTGGAAAGAGTAAAAAATTAATATGCAAAAAGATTCCTATATTCGACAAATGTAATGCAGAAAGATATTAATTTGAAAAATATTAGTAATTTTAATTTTATACTTATATTATTTTATTTTATTTTATATAAAATATATTTTGGGGGACCCATATATAAATTTCTTATGAACTGTGAGAGATTTCAAGTACTTTTGTAAATAGGTGTATTTAAGAAAAGTTTCTTTGGAAAGAGTAAAAAATTAATATGCAAAAAGATTCCTATATTCAACAAATGTAATGCAGAAAGATATTAATTTGAAAAATATTAGTAATTTTAATTTTATATTTATATTATTTTATTTTATTTTATGTAAAATATATTTTGGGGGACCCATATATAAATTTTTTATGAACTGTGAGATTTGATTTCAAGTACTTTTGTAAATAGGTGTATTTAAGAAAAGTTTCTTTGGAAAAAGTAAAAAATAAATATGCAAAAAGATTCCTATATTCGACAAATGTAATGCAGAAAGATATTAATTTGAAAAATATTAGTAATTTTAATTTTATACTTATATTATTTTATTTTATATAAAATATATTTTGGGGGACCCATATATAAATTTCTTATGAACTGTGAGAGATTTCAAGTACTTTTGTAAATAGGTGTATTTAAGAAAAGTTTCTTTGGAAAGAGTAAAAAATTAATATGCAAAAAGATTCCTATATTCGACAAATGTAATGCAGAAAGATATTAATTTGAAAAATATTAGTAATTTTAATTTTATATTTATATTATTTTATTTTATTTTATGTAAAATATATTTTGGGGGACCCATATATAAATTTCTTATGAACTGTGAGAGATTTCAAGTACTTTTGTAAACAGGTGTATTTAAGAAAAGTTTCTTTGGAAAGAATAAAAAATTAATATGCAAGAAACTCATACATTCGACAAATGTAATGCAAAAAGATATTAATTTGAAAAATATTAGTAATTTTAATTTTACATTTATATTATTTTATTTTATATAAAAGGGGACTCATATATAAATTTCTTATTGTTATCTTGGATTGTAACTGATTTTTTGTGCAATGGATATGATAAAATGAAAGTGTGAAAGCTAATTATATAATATTCACAAATGCTTCTTGCGTTAATCTTTTATTTTAGTAATAAATTAGTGTGGCAGTAAATTATATATCAAGATAAAGAATTTTATTTTTTGATAATTTGATAATTTGATAATTTTATAAATTGATAATTTGATAATTTGATAATTTTATTTAATTGATAAAGACTTTTATTTTAGAAAAATATCTAGAATATGTAATATATAGAGTATTTACACATACATACATTCAAATCTTGTAAAAAAATCCCCTAAAAATTCCCTAATTTTCCAGGTATTTTCGTCCACAATTTTAGACAAAGAAAATATTTTATAGATTTTCGGATAAACTTTCTCAAATAAATTTTTTATTGCATGCATTTTCTACTCTTTTTCATTCATATAAAGGAAAACACACAACCTCTTATATTTAAAATGCTAAATTAACAGAGATGCTTGAAGATTTATAAATATACTGAAGAAAATAACTATACTTTTTGTAAAATAAGCATTTTATATTTTTGATATTCTTTTTGCAAATCTCGAGATTTGTAATGTTTAATTAGCTATCATTTTATTTTATTTGATGAGAAATTGTGTGATTGCAAATGGAATCGTTTTACAGCAAAGAATTAAAATTATTACGAAAGAATAAAAATTATTTGCAAACTATTGATAATTTTTTAGAGAGATTAGAAATTTATTTTTTTATTAATATAATTTCGTAATGTCTAAGGAATGTTTTTATTTAAAATATCTTATATGATTAACATGATAAGATATATATTCGTTATATTCTTTGGATTTTTATGCAATTTTTAACAAAAATTTGATCCAAAATATAAAATAGAGTATCTTTTTAAATATGATTACTAAAAACTCTGATTTTTATTTAAAATTCAGGTAAAGAGAATATTTTGGAGACTTTCTAGTGTAACTTTCTAAAATAAATTTTTTACTGAATACGTTTTTTAATATTTTTTTATTATTTTTCACTTGCATAAAATTTTGATTTTTTATCACTAAAAATTAGAAAATGTACTGTTAAATAGAATGTACTGTTAACAATATGTATTTTATATTTTATTTAGAATAGAATAGAATATTTTAAAAAATTTTTTGAATCCCAATAAACGATTTCCACGAGAATTCTTTGATTTTTTCCCAGATGCAATATCCTTGAAAATTCGGCACAAATTTATATAGAATAGAAAATATATTACACTTGGAATATGTTTAGAATTAATTTATGCGTTCTAAATGCACACATATATTTACACATGTGAATCGTGTAACAGATTCGAGACAACTTTTTCAGTGCATTTCCACATTCTATGCAGTTATGTGTTTCAGTTACGGAATATATATAATTATAGTGATAAAATAAGACCAATATATTACATTTTCATTGATATGTTGCATAGGAAAAGAACAAAGAAACACATGAAATATTCCTTTTAAAATAGTGTCAACAGAAATATTGTTGACACTATCTTTAAAGGAAACGACACGAAGAAGCCATTAAGTAGAATCAGCTGGCGTGGTGTCTCGTTGCAGGAAATAAAAACACCTCGGTGGTTAGCTTAATCGTGTCCCGCGAACGGAGATTAAGATATCGAATGTAGGTGACCAGCCAAGACTATCGATATGCTCGATATAGCCGTTAGTTTGCGGGATATAAGTGTATTTTTCTATACGACTATGTATATGCGGAATAAACTTTCCTGTCTCGTTTAGTAAAGATAAGCTATTGCAAAAGTATCTTGCAATTTTGCAAAAGCCTCCTCATTCAAATAAACTTACTATAAAATTTGATGTTTATCATTTAGATGCCTGTGAATGAATCTGATTGCTTGTTGTTTCATAAAACAGATGCAATTTAACATTAATAATAATAAATAATAATAATAATAATAAATTAATAAAATAAATTAATTAAATAATAATAAATAATAAATAAATAATAATAAATAATAATAATATAATAAATAAAATAAATAATAATAAAATAATATAAATAATAATAAATAATAATAATAATAAATATTAATATATTTAATAAATTAATTTATTAATATGATAATTAATATATTAATAAATTATTACATACTCTTTTAGCTAATTAATTATTATGGAGATTCTATTTTTTTATTCCATCCTTATGTAACAATTTATATAATATGAATTTAATAAACACATTATTAATTTATATAATAAATATTATTTCTACATATTATTAGTAAGATATAAAATTTTAATTTATTTTTTTAATTTATTATTAATATTATTTATTAATGTATACGATAATTAAATAGATGCGTCGTTCATTATGTTAAATTGCATGCAACAGATGTATAGCATAGACATAAATTACAACTGGCATTAGTAAAACAATTACAGGAATAACCGAGCACAATCGGCGTTGTTCCAATTTTGCATCCATCATTAATCATCAAGAATTTATATCTCTGATAGGGGCTTTTGTTATGGTTAAAGAAATATATATCCGCTAGGGAAGAAACCGGTGCTCGATTCCTGTTACATCTTAAACGTCATGAAGCGTGTATCAGATACGCGCGAAGATCAATGGCCGACTGTATGGATATTATATTAATCAGATTCAGAGAACGCGACAGAGAGTACGGTACGAGAAGCTAGTTCTCTTCTGATCCAACTCTATTGAAATTGTCCGCAAAATTGATTTCAATTCGAAAATCCGATCAAATTTTCAAATTTTTCACTCTGACATTTTATTGGAATATTTCCAAGTTAAACATTGAGGACTGAAATTTTTCAATAATACAGCAGCGATAAACTGAAAATATATTATTTTCTCACACAAAGAGTGGAAAGTGCTTCTAATTTATCACAATTAAAAATTTCCTGCTTCATTAATCAAATTTAAATACCGAAAATTTGCAATTATTACACGTTATTTATCATCAACACACTTAAAATATTGTTATTATTTTTTTCATGTGTAGACTTCGCAAGAATCGACAGCCGAGGTCATTCACGTCAATATGGTATCATTGATAATCTACAAGCACGAAATTCATTCATTTCAATTCGAAAATCCGATCAAATTTCAAATTTTTCACTCTGACATTTTATTGAAAATTGCATATTTCCAAGTTAAACATTGAGGACTGAAATTTTTCAATAATACAGCAGTGATAAACTGAAAATATATTATTTTCTCACACAAAGAGTGGAAAGTGCTTCTAATTTATCACAATTAAAAATTTCCTGTTTCATTAATCAAATTTAAATACTGAAAATTTGCAATTATTACACGTTATTTTATCATCAAGCATACCTAAAATATTGTTATTATTTTTTTCATGTATAGACTTCGCAAGAATCGACAGCCGAGGTCATTCACATCAACATGGTATCATTGATAATCTACAAGCACGAAATTCATTCATTTCAATTCGAAAATCCGATCAAATTTCAAATTTTTCACTCTGACATTTTATTTATAATTTTTCACTCTCACATTTTATTGGAATATTTCCAAATTGAACATTGATGACTGAAATTTTTCAATAATACGGCAATGATAAACTAAAAATATATTATTTTCTCATACAAAGGGTAGAAAGTGCTAATTTATCACAATTAAAAATTTCTTGCTTCATTAACCAAATTTCTTGCTTCATTAACCAAATACTGAAAATTTGCAATTATTACACGTTATTTTATCATCAAGCATATCTAAAATATTGTTATTATTTTTTTCATGTGTAGACTTCGCAAGAATCGACAGCCGAGGTCATTCACATCAACATGGTATCATTGATAATCTACAAGCACGAAATTCATTCATTTCAATTCGAAAATCCGATCAAATTTCAAATTTTTCACTCTGACATTTTATTTATAATTTTTCACTCTCACATTTTATTGGAATATTTCCCAGTTAAACATTGATGATTGAAATTTTTCAATAATACAGCAGTGATAAACTGAAAATATATTATTTTCTCACACAAAGGGTGGAAAGTGGTTCTAATTTATCACAATTAAAAATTTTCTGCTTCATTAACCAAATTTAAATACTGAAAATTTGCAATTATTACACGTTATTTTATCATCAAGCATACCTAAAATATTGTTATTATTTTTTTCATGTGTAGACTTCGCAAGAATCGACAGCCGAGGTCATTCACGTCAACATGGGTATCATTGATAATCTACAAGGACGAAATTCATTTATTTCAATTCGAAAATTCGATCAAATTTCAAATTTTAACTCTGACATTTTATTGAAATATTTCCAAGTTGAACATTGATGACTGAAATTTTTCAATAATACAGCAGTGATAAATTAAAAATATTTTATTTTCTCACACAAAGGGTAGAAAGTGCTAATTTATCACAATTAAAAATTTCTTGCTTCATTAACCAAATTTAAATACTGAAAATTTGCAATTATTACACGTTATTTATCATCAAGCATATCTATAATATTGTTATTATTTTTTTCACGTGCAGACTTCGCAAGAATCGACAGCCGAGGTCATTCACGTCAACATAGTATCATTGATAATCTACAAGCACGAAATTCATTCATTTCAATTCGAAAATCCGATCAAATTTCAAATTTTTCACTCTGACATTTTATTTATAATTTTTCACTCTCACATTTTATTGGAATATTTCCAAATTGAACATTGATGACTGAAATTTTTCAATAATACAGCAATGATAAACTGAAAATATATTATTTTCTCATACAAAGGGTAGAAAGTGCTAATTTATCACAATTAAAAATTTCTTGCTTCATTAACTAAATTTAAATACTGAAAATTTGTAATTATTACACGTTATTTTATCATCAAGCATACCTAAAATATTGTTATTATTTTTTTCATGTGTAGATTTCGCAAGAATCGACAGCCGAGGTCATTCACGTCAACATGGGTATCATTGATAATCTACAAGCACGAATCGCCGTGACATCGACGGCAGTGATCTAGGCCTTGACTGATCCGCAGAACTAGTTCCTGCCTTTATCCAGAAGATATCTCGAAGAATGGCGTGTAGGATGGCGATTGTTTAGTGGCATTTCGGACACGGATAACATTAACATACGCGTACGATCGTATTCCTCGCACGTGTAAAATTTGCATATATATATTCGATTACAAAATACTACTTTATATTGGCATAATCTATTCTACTCGAAACATTGGTCAAGGATTGGGAAAGGATTGAGAAGAAGGAGAATAGTAGTCATCATCGACAGAGATCTCAAGTCTAATTCAAGCTCACTGCTAATAACACTATCATTTGTCGATTAAATGATCATTTATATTGTTTAAACGTTGCATTGAAATGACAGTTTACACTTTAAAAAAATACCACAGAAAATATTGTGTACAATTAATTTTGTTGCAATTTAATATCTATCGTATTTTATTATTTTATATTTGCATTAGTTCAAAAATATATGGAAATTTCTATTATACACAATCAATGCAATTTTTTATTTAATAATAATTTATCCCTATCGTCAAATTGATTAATGAAAAGTTGAGTTTCCTAAAAAAATATTTATTTAATTTTGATGATTAATTAATTATTGAGTGTCTTTTCTTGTTTAATGACGTGCTCGGTAATTTCCTCGACATTTTCACCGAGTTACACACGAATTGCCTCATTTGCAAAAACCGCAGCCTTCTTTTCCTTCCACAGTTTAAGCCTCTTAAGCGAGCAATGTTTATTACCTGATGCTTGCAAAACGACGAACATGATAATCGACGTATGAATAAAACAATATGATAAACACCGGGCGTTCGATCGTTCGTCTCGGACGAACGACTTCGCTCCAGATTCCATTCACACAAGAAGCTCCAGTCTACAAATACTTTTACTTCACGCGTCATATCGCGGTCGCGTTCTGTTAAATCGTATCTAAAGAAAAATCAAAAAAAGACCAGGCGGAATTTTTCTCCGATTAGTATGATAATTTCGCGACCAGGCCAAACGATATATAAAATTATGGTTTCAGCTCAAACGAAACTTTTTAACGACGACACCGTAAAACGTTCGCGATATCGCGGGAAATTTTCTCGACGATCACCGAGCTAAATTTATTACTCTCGGAATGATATCGAGATAAATAATTCATGCATAATTCATGCGTAATCAAATTTTCACCGTTACATCAAATCGATGTGTCTTCGACACTCCTTCCCCTTGAGATTTGTAAAAATGAGTAGGGTTGCACGAGATACCAAGATTATTCTTGATATTGTCTTGTCTTGTCTTGAATTTCAAGACAATTTTAAGACAAGATTTCAAGACAATTTTAAGACAAGATTTTTAATTAGTTATCAAGACAATACCAAGACTAAGACTGTCAAGATTATTAGTCTTGTCAAGATTATTGGTTCTCAAAGAAACTAAAATATTTATATTTGTAAATGAAAAAAATCACTATATACGAATTTTAAAAAATTTTAAATTTTTTTTTTTTTTTTTATATTTCTTAACTTGTTCTGTTTATTTTATTTCAATTATATATTATTAATTTGCTGTTATTGTTTGACTTCTCTACAGACATCGTCAAAATGACATTAATAACGAGACACCGCTTCAACTATAAGATTTTTTAATTCTTTACTATTGTTTTAATTTTTTAAAAATTATTGTAATAACCTGATTGTATAATCTGCCTTCTTGTTGCGCTGAAGATGACCCAAAAATAGGGTCGAAACGTTCGCGATTCGATTACATTTATATCTATTCATGAATATCTTTTTTTGAATTTTTAATAAATTATTTGTGTAACGTTAACCACATTAGACTCTTATTGCCAATGATATTATTTATATTTAAAAAAATTTTATTCATAAAAAACATTTATATTGATAAATTTAAAAACATTTAACATTAATACAATATAACATTTTTATAAATTAGAAATCAAACTCGCAAATTTTAGACATTAAAGAGCATTTCACCCAGGAATTGATGCACATTAGTGCTTTTAAAAATTTATTTTGTAATCTGGTTCTATTTTTTGACATAATCAGAGTTTCTATTGAGAAAAGTCTTTCTACTGGACGAGGCAGTTAAACTTAAAATGTCTTGAGCCATTTTTGAAAATGTGAGATAAATATGAACCTAATTTTTTATCACTTTAAAATATTTATATCTGCACATCTTCCTTTGGAGCCTGTAAATAGTTATTAATTTCTGTTTTCCATGAAACAGTAAATGTTTTTTTATGCAAATAGAGGGCTTTTATATCGATTACATAGTAATAATTATAATTAAAATATAATACAATAATGATAATTATTTCAAATTATATTACAAAAATTATGTAAAATATTATTTAAATAATTTTTTAATATTAGATAATAAAATATTAGATAATAAAATCGAGACAAGACAATACAAGACGAGATTTTTGCTACCAATATTCACTCAAGACCAAGACAAGATTTAAATTTTTCAAAATTTTCAATACTAATACAATATTTTTACGAATATTGTCTTGTCTTGGGTCTCGTGCAATCCTAAAAATCCTAAGACTTCGAAAGAATACCTTCTTCCTCTTTTGCGGGATATAAAATTATTTTCAAACGCGCCTGTGCAAAGTGCAAAGAATTACAGTTATAAGAATTGATTGTATTATTTGGCATATGTAAAAATATAGATAAAAACTCCGTATTATCGCGCTGTAAAAACGCGCGATCGCTGATTACGGTGATCGCGCAATCTTTCAGCCAAAATAGGACTGAGCGTGGCACATTAGATCGTAGATCATTTGGGTCGTAAAACATCGATCAGCAATTCACGGAGACGCCGCGACCCAAGTCTCACATTTTCCCCAACACTGTTGTAATGGTTCAATTACGACGCGATTGCGTTAGCTGCAACAGCGCATATTCGTGGCCTCGTATGCCCTTACGAGGAATGCATAATCAGCGCGAATCGCCATCCACGTTGTGAATTATTGACTATTAATCAAAATCATTGTAGAGAGGAAGCAAAAACTAGTATAATAGCTTTATCGAGCGATCTAAAGCGTAACTTGGAGACTTGCATGTGTTTCATAAACAGTACATTATACAGTTATAACACATTGCTATTGAAATATTTATTCAATGCATTGTTTAATTATTATTAAATCTCATAAAATTATTATTATATTATAAATTTATTATTATATTATTTTATTATAAATTTATAAAAAGCGTCTATAAAGCTAATTCTACTTGTCATAAAGAATATTATAATAATATTAATTAAAGAGATATATATTATAAAATAATAATAAAATAAAAATAGTTAAAGTTAAAGTTATAAAATAATTATTACTTAATTTTTTATTTAATACAATACTACAATACTATTTTTTTTAATAATACAAAAACTAATATAATATAAAAATATTATTTAAAGATATATGTTATAAAATAATAATAAAATAAGAATAGTTATAAAATAATTATTACTTTATTTTTTATTTAATGATAAAATTATGTATTAGTACAATGTAAATTACAAAAGTTTATGAAGATAGAATTATTAAATATAAGATAGAATTATTATTATATTAAATTATTATGTTAAATATTTTAAATATTTAACATTTATTTTAAATATTTAATTATTATGTTAAATTTTGTGCATTATTATAATAATATCAAAATGCATATTTTAAAGCTTTATATGGTTATATTTATTTTATACATTTATTTAAATGTATATAATTTTCTATTATTTATTTTAAATATTATATTAAATCTGAATCAATGATAGATTATTTCCTTTATTGTTTTAATTTTGTCAACTACACCTACCTAAATATTTGGCGAACATTTGCGATAAGTAGACCTCGATCTTTTCCGCCATATGTGCATCCGTGGCGAACAATAATAAATTTAATAGTTAGTCTTTTACTCACGTAAACCAAAACCGTTCGAAGTGGCTTCAATCGCCGCCCATAATATCCGCGACGAAGTCGCGCGCGTGCATTGTAAAAGGAAAATCGCCGGCATTCAAACCACTCTAATTATGTAAAGTAGATACTTAAACTAGATTTGCAAGGAGATATTGCGGACCTTGCGGCAAAATTGCACGAATATATAATGCCTTTGTACTCACCGAACAATATGACGAAGTCGATCGAATCAAAGATGTTCGATTGCTCCGCTTCTATTTATATGTCTATCTATTTATAAAGCTCCTAGATTATTTAAAACAACGTATAGTTCATTGGAGTTACTTCAATTTACTAAAAAAAAATTTTTCTTCTCTCGACGAAGCAAAAGTAGGGTTGAGATATCAAGATAATTTAGATCTTGATATCTTGTCTCATTTCGAAATTCGAGACGAAAGATCAACAAAGAAGAAATTTTCAATTATTTAATTATTATTATCGCAAGACAACACCAAGACTAAGATTGTCAAGATTATTAGTTTTATCAGAAGATTATTGATTTAGAAATTGAAATATATATATTTGTAAATTAGAGAAAAATATTACTATATCATATGAACCTGAAAATTCTATTTATTAAATAAAAACACATCCATAAATTTATAGAAACAATTAATATAATAATTAAAATAAGTAATATAAAATTTGATACATTTAAATAAATGTATAAAATAAATTCAACCACATAAAACTTTAAAATCTGATATTATTATAATGCAACTATCTTTTCGTAAAAATAATGAAAGAAAATTCTATTTTTTAAATAAAAACACATCGACAAATTTATAGAAACAATTAATATAATAATTAAAATAAGTAATATAAAATTTGATACATTTAAATAAATGTATAAAATAAATTCAACCACATGAAACTTTAAAATCTGATATTATTATATTTCTGATATTATTCTGATATTATTATAATGCAACTATCTTTTCGTAAAAATAACGAAAGAAAATATATACATAGTGTTTTATTGAAATGAATGATATAAATAATTAAAATAAGTAATATAAAATTTTATACATTTAAATAAATGTATAAAATAAATTCAACCATATAAAACTTTAAATTCTGATATTATTATATTTCTGATATTATTCTCTATTAAAATCTGATATTATTATATTTCTGATATTATTCTGATATTATTATAATGCAACTATATTTTCGAAAAAATAATGAAAGAAAATTCTATTTATTAAATAAAATTCTATTTATTAAATAAAAACACATCGACAAATTTGTAGAAACAATTAATATAATAATTAAAATAAGTAATATAAAATTTTATACACTTAAATAAATGTATAAAATAAATTTAACCAAATAAAACTTTAAAATCTGCATTCTACTACTATTATAATGCAACTATCTTTTCGTAAAAATAATGAAAGAAAATATATACATAGTGTTTTATTGAAATAAATGATATAAATAATAATTATTATCTTAAATCATTATAAAGATCATGTTAAATATATCATTTGAAATAATTCAAATGATATATTTAACATGATCTTTATAATGATTTAAGATAATATATTATATAAAAATTGTTAATAAAATCGAGACAAAACAAAAGAGACTTTTGTTTATTCGAGACGCAGACAAGATTTGAGCTTTCGAAGATTTTCGAAATATCAATACACAACATTTTTCGAAATACCGTCTTACGCAACCCTAAGTAAAAGCGTGACCTGCGACTTACCGAGAATTATGTTATTTTTACCTAAATATCTTCACTTAGGTATGCGCGCGGAGAATTTACTACGGTTGCGGCTACAATGTTGGTAGACATCGATTCATCAGTCAAGCGTTGACGAAAATAACCAGCAGGGGTGAGCATCATTAGGCAAAACGAATTGCGACAATTTCGAATATCATGTTGATGCATCGCGTCATTCCATCATTGAAAATGGACACGCCGTCGACGGCGTTGTCGCTAGCCGTCGTTACCTCTCTCCTGCCCTGCCGCGCGTATTTTCCGCGCGAGAGCAAGCGACGTGGCCGAGAGGAGACCAGACAGAGAGGATGTATCAACTGCGTGCTGTACTAATCTCTCGTTCCATGTTTTCTGGCCTGGGGATCATCACCGATCGAGCGGAGCAACGGGCGATCCGAAGAAAAATGGTTACTAGCACGGTTAAGATGGAAGAGAGAGAAGACGAGCGAAACGCAGGAGGCTCGAGCAAGATGAAGAGCTGGCGGGAAGGAAAGAAAGAGCGAGAAAGAGAGAGAGAGAGACGAACGAGAGCGAGCAAGAGGAAGAAACAGAATGCGTTCTCTTGGCACTGAGGCAAGGCGGATGCTGTAGGGACGTGAGATTCTTGGCAACCGGGCGGAGTTGCCTGCTAACTCCGTACCACCATAAGGATCGCGGTCGGTTGGATGTTTATATTCGTGATAGTGCCTCTCTCTGTCCCCAAATAACCGACCGAATGGCGACCAATTCTCGTGTTGGTACGACATATTGGGCGCCTCCGAATAGCGACTCTAAATAGCATGGACCGCGCGTTCGCGCTCGTTGAGAGAAAGAAATATGGTTGCGCGATGCCACAACCGTTAAGGCTAAGGCGCGATGGTTTGTACCACTCGTCGAGTATGATCCAGCGATGGTTACAAGCTTAAATATCCCCGGGGATGCCCGGCGCGCCTTAATCACCCAAGTGGTGGAGATTTTACGGCCGGTTTTCTGCCCGGCACGCCATCCGATGTCGCGGAAAATGCGGCTTGCGAAGCGTAAGTTAGCGTGATGCCGACTCTCTTTCTTCCGTCTCTCGTTTTTTCTCTCTCTCTCTCTATCTCATGGTCCGCGAACGAGAATTTATCGCGCGATCTCCGGAGGGCCTAGTCCATACAACCATCATCCCTCCTGTAGAGCCGTTCCCATAAACATTCGTTAACTAAGCCAACTGGAGCTTAACTGACTTTCCAATCCCGTCTTTAAAAAGAGCATCGGTTAAGGATGTTTTGTATCTATTTTTAAAATATTGAGAATTTCATGATAATTGTAGAGAATGTCCTTACATATGTTTAGAATATTTAGTACAATTTTGAAGTCGATTCACTAGAGCGTTCACAAGTTATAAGGATTTTAATTTGCATCGAATTAACATGTGTTCTTATGGGAAACGTATAATCATGTCGATTCAAATGACAAAAACACATGGAAATGATATTCAGAATTTGTTTAAAATTTGCAAAAGTTTAGACAGAGGAAATATTTGGTCAAATAATATTATACAAGTACTAACTGGTTAAAAAGATATTAAAACTAATCTTCAAGATTTTTAAAAATATTAATGTACGTAAAAATATTAACGTTTAAACATCAATAAAAACATATATAAAACGCTAAAAAATTTAATATATTCAAAACAATTCTAAAAAATCATCAAATTTTTCCATCTACAATAGATTTAGCCTTTAATTAGAAGAATATCTTCAACTGTGCATATCGATATTTAAATCTCATGAAAGTAAGCTTAAGGATGTTTTGTACCTATTTTCAAAATATTGAGAATTTCATGAAAATTGTACAGAATGTTCTTACATGTTTAGAATCTTCAGTATAATTTTTAAATTGATTCACTAAAGCGTTCACAAGTTATAAGGATTTTAATTTGCACTGAATTAACATGTGTTTTTATAGGAAACGTATAATCATGTCGATTTAAATGACAAAAACACATGGAAATGATATTCAGAATTTGTTTAAAATTTGCAAAAGTTTAGACAGAGGAAATATTTGGTCAAATAATATTATACAAGTACTAACTGGTTAAAAAGATATTAAAACTAATCTTCAAGATTTTTAAAAATATTAATGTACGTAAAAATATTAACGTTTAAACATCAATAAAAACATATATAAAACGCTAAAAAATTTAATATATTCAAAACAATTCTAAAAAATCATCAAATTTTTCCATCTACAATAGATTTAGCCTTTAATTAAAAGAATACCTTCGACTGTGCATATCGATATTTAAAACTCATGAAAGTAAGCTTGTTTAGAATGTTTTGTACCTATTTTCAAAATATTGAAAATTTAATGAAAATTGTACAGAATGTCCTTACATATGTTTAAAATATTCAGTACAATTTTTAAGTCGATTCAGTAGAGCGTTCACAAGTTATAAGGATTTTAATTTGCACCGAATTAATATGTGTTCTTATGGGAAATGTATAATCATGTCGATTCAACAAAAACACATGGAAATAATATTCAGAATTTGTTTAAAATTTGCAAAAGTTTAGATACAGAGGAAATATTTGATCAAATAATATTATACAAGTACTAACTGGTTAAAAAGATATTAAATATAATTTAATGAAGTTAGTCATGTATCTGTCACAAGGCGAAATTCTCTGCCAAAAGTTAATCATTTCGATTAACAAAATTCGGAATATTTCAGTAAAAACGCTATAAATATTAAAAAATACATCTCTGCACTGTAGCTAAGATCCAATTGTAATATTCTACACAATTTCTCATCCTCAAAATATACCAAAAGTGGATATATTCATCAATATTGATTTTCAACTACTTTTTGCTGGGATTGTACATACATCCTTAAAGTCTGTTAACTTTAACTAATATTTATGGAAATGAATAGCATGCGTAGAGATGTAAATAAAAATAGTAAATTTTTTTCCCATAAAATGGTTCTTTTGTGAAAGAAAACAACGAAGTCGAATCGTTTTTCTTTGTTTGTTTGAAATTTTGTTATTTTTTAGATATTTAACAACTTTTGTTTATTGCAAATTGATTTTCGAATTTTCAATTTTCAATTTTCTGGATGATAAATTTGAATTAATCATCACTACTTTGGTTACACAGTTATTATTTATTTTTGATTAATTAAATTCTTCAAAAACGAGTTAAAAATTGAACTTAAATGATAATTATCTTTAATATAGATGCAAAAACACAGTTTATTTTACTTTTAAAAATGTACTTACATATATTTTAGTTACTATTTTAATATATAATGAAAAAAAGCAAAATCTTTATATTTTAAATTTATGTTTTATATTAAAAGCAATTTTAATGGATAAATGAAATTCTGCGACTAAAATAGTAGTAGTATAACATAATTTAAATAATTTTCAATCAGATTCATAATAAAAATTTTTATTATTATTTTTTATTATTTTTGGAGAAAGATAAATTCAAGATATAAAAACTTTCTCTGGTTTTTTTATTATATTAAGAAAAATATATTATATTTTATATTATATTATAAAAAATATATTATATTTTAAATTTGATATTATATATTTTATTTTATATTATATTTTATATTATATATTAAAAATAATGAAAAAATCATTTTTCTCAATAAAAAGTAACTGCTCTCTTTTACACTTCGAGAATAATTTTTTTCCGAAAGAATTAACGATCGGTGATTTATATTCACGATGGAAAATGGCAAATCTATGACTACGACTGACACGAACATTCTGACAGAGAGAAACGCGCTTCCCCTGGTATCGCGAAAATGAAAGAATACGGCAAGTGTCGGTTCGCCGCGTGTGTAACACCTACTCTTGGCATCACAATGAACTCGCGGAAAATCACAGGAATTATTCATCCCCCGACATTCCGCGGTTTTGCCATGCTGAATATGTAGCGCGTAAGTGAAAGCATCAGCACTTCTGGCGATTTCTCGGGAGTAACGTTAACATTTTTTCACGAGCTAATAATTCTGGCGGGTCCTCTCGTCCCTCTTTATCATCGCGGGAAAATATCAGGTGGGAACAACGAGTCTGTTTGTCCCACGAAATAGTTGACGCAGCTTTCGGCAGCGCGATAAATCCTTCAGTCGCGGTCAGATACACACGTCACGTGCTATAAATACTTAAAGGTGCATTTGCGCACAGACGATCGGTTGATGGCGTTCAAAGCCCCTTTGTGCAAGGGGGGGTCTTACGTTGTACAAAGTTATAATTTTATTAGCGAGACGTATCGAAGAAGATAAATATACTTATGTCCACCTCCACGTGTCGGAAAAGATTAGCTCCGATCGGAATCTCTTATCTCCTTCTTATCGAATAAAGATATAACGAATGAAGACGCAATCTGCACTGAAAAAAGAATTTAGTAGTAAACACTAAAATTTAATAACAATTATTAAATGATTTGGGTAAATAGTGCTAAATAAATGTGTGGTAATAGTTACAAAAAAAATTAATTGAGTAAATAAAATATTTAGTTTAGACTACTTAAGTTTAATTCATTCAATTACAAATTTGATTCGTTTAACAAAACTTTAATAACTGTCAATCAAATTTTGGTAGCAGAAAATAATATATTTAATAAGTATTATCAGATATTTGGTAATTATAACTAAATCATGATAACGAGAAATTAAAAAATTAAAATTAAAATTATTATCAAAATTAAAATCAAATTTTTTTTTTATTATTTTTTCATTTATAATTTATACTTTATGCATATTGCACTTTACATTTTAAATATGTAATGAACGGATTATTTTTGCCGGACATTTACTTATCCGACTTATAAAATCAATTTAATATCTGAAACTCTTATATTGAGAAATCAGAAATTAAATTGAACAATATATTTTTAATCTTTATTTTTAATCTCTGTTTGTTACTCTTTGCAAACTTTACATAATTCTCATAACTAAACTTAAATACGAGAAAGATAGCGCATTTCACGTCGCATAGCGATGAACAAACAAACTAACATCCTTGCGTGCTTGCGCGAAACGACTATCTTATCAAAATTTGTTAATAATTACCAATTATTTTATCAAATATGTTGATCTAACTAAATTATTTAATAATAGTTATCAAATATCTAATAATCTTGAAATTGAATGATTTAGTAATATTTACAACAATTTAATACATATTTAATAACAATCATCAAAGATTTTATGATAAATACTAAATATTTAATAATAATATTTAATAATATTTAATAATATTTAATTATTACTAAATTGTTTAATTGATTCAATTGCAAACAAAATTTGTTTGCAACTAGACCAATTAAAGATTTAGTAATTATTATCAAATATAGTAATATTTATCAAATATTCAATTAAAATTCACAACTAAATATATTTGATAATTATTACCAATCAGTTTTTTCAGTGTGTCAATATCAAAATGCAATTAATCGACACGATGAAATAAATGTATGTTGAATCGATCTCGATTAATCGATGACCCAGGTGAAAATATTTCGAACGAAGGCGGAGGAAAATGCACTCGTCAAACGGGGGAGGCGATGAATCGTGAAAAATAGAAGGGACGGATGACGGGCAACGAAGCGGAAACGAGACGCGCGTTTTCGAGATTTGAGGGAGAGTCGGCAGGTGCGATGTGGGCGAATATGTCAAATGTCAAAAAGCGTTAGAGAATTTCGTCCGCGAGCTTGACGTTGCGTGTCGGATTCTAGCGAGAGAGCCTCCTCCGAGAGAGCGGCCGAGCTCGCGCGTGGATCCGTTCCAAAGTAAAGCTGACCAGCATTCATCACGTTTGGATTATTCGCCCGGCATTTCGTCTCTCGCCTCGTCTCCTTGCTAAATTTATGTGCCGGCGATCATTACGTTCGCCGCCCACTCTATCGACTAATTCGTCGAGCTTTTGCACGTCCGTTTCAGCGAGCGAGCCGAGAGAAACTTGCGATTACCGTTGACGTATCACTCTCTCCAACATCCACTTGAGACTTAGGGTTGCACAAGATCCAAGACAAGATAATATTCGTAAAAATATTGTATTGAAAATTTTCAAAAATCTTGGTTTAAATCTTGGTTTTGAGTGAATATTGGTAGCAAAAATCTTGGTTTTGAGTGAATATTGGTAGCAAAAATCTCGTCTTGTTTCGATTTTATTATTATAACAACTTTTTATCTAATATTAACAAATTATTTAAATAATATTTAACATAATTTTTGTAATATGATTTGAAATAATTATTACTATTGTATTATATTTTAATTATAATTATTACTTTATAATCGATATAAATGCCATCTATTTACTTAAAAAAACATTTACTGTTTCTTTTTATTTATAGAAAACAGAAATTAATAACTTTACTATTTACAAGCTCTACAAGGGAATGTGCGGATATAAATATTTTGGAGTGGTAAAATAATCAGGTTCATATTTATCCCACATTGTCAAAAATGGCTCGAGACATTTTAAGTTCGACTGCCTCGTCCGTGCCAGTAGAAAGACTTTTCTCAATAGAAACTTTGACTATGTCAAAAAATAGAATCAGATTACAAAATAAATCTTTAAAAGCACTAGTGTGCATCAATTCCTAGATGGAATGTTCTTTAATGTCTAAAATTTGCGAGTTTGATTTCTAATTTATAAAAAATAATTATACAATAATAATAATATAAAATAATATAAAATAATAATATATAATTTATAAAAAATGTTATATTGTATTAATATTAAATGTTTTTAAATTTATCAATATAAATGTTTTTATTGAATAAAACTTTTTAAATTCGTATATAGTAATTTTTTTCATTTACAAATATAAATATTTTAGTTTTTTTGAGAACCAATAATCTTGACAAGACTAATAATTTTGACAGTCTTAATCTTGATAACTAATTAAAAATCTTGTCTTGATCTTGTCTTGAAATTCAAGACAAGACAAGACAATATCAAGACTAATCTTGATATCTCGTGCAACCCTAATACGAGGGTAATTTGAAAAATCCGTGCAAAAATGAAACCTACTTAATTTTTTATCAATTTTGCGGCCAAATTCTCTTTCATCTATTTTCTGGAAATCACTCGATTCAAATGAACGACAAACACAGAGAAATAGAGTGATCTAGCTGAAACTTGGTGTGTGTTCTTCCAAGAGATGCTACTAACTGAAAATAACCTCGATACACATCAATGATGTCTCTCTGACTTTGCACAGATTTTTCAAACCACCCTCATATTTTTATTGCTAATAATATTGAATTTTTACCTCAATATTCTGCCAAGAATATCTTTGTATCTTCCTCTTATCATTGATTGGAATACTAATAATCTCGTGAAGAATCTAAGAACAATAAAAATACTTTTCGCTTCAGAACCACACGTGCCAACCGCGATTAAGTTGCGTGCGTAACGGTACGGTATCGTAATCAGGAACCGTTCTTCCGTCTATGAAATAAATTCCGATCGACTGACAGTCCAGAGCAAATAGTTTATCGCGGACGGGCAGTACTGGTTATTGCGGTTCATCTTCTCGATTACCATGATCGATTTCAATGTTCCTTTATTCTTGTGACTATCTTGTCGAGCATATTAATTAACAACCTCAGCCATAGAAGAAGCGATCAGTTGACATTCTATAATTTTAATTAAGACTAGGGTTAAACTACTTTCTAAAGCGATGACTAGAGTGATGAAGAAAAAAAGAATTAACGTTAATTAATAACACAGGCCCACAAAAAAAAAAGTACCCTGTGCTGGCGATCTGACTAGGCTAGTCTCATGTATTTTGGCCCGCTGAATTCGAATCTGACGTCAGAATTGCTCCATCACGTCACAGTTTTTTTTAAATCTCAAAAATAGACGAAAAAATTTCGTAAAAATCGACATTCTAGGGAAATAAGACTGCGCTTCTTGAAGAAAAAGTTACCGAAATCATATTTTAATGTATTTTCAGACATTATAAATCCAAATCCGACCTAGAATATAAACGTCGTGTTCAATTTATGATGCGAGCTGGACCTAATGCCCGAATAATGTGTCTTATGATCGTTTGCGCTTACGCATTCTTTTATCTTCAAATGACCTGTGAAGTAGGTTTCTCTGAAGTAGATTCCTCTTTTCTTTCTGCTATATTTTCTCTTTTTAACATCCAACACAAATCAGCCATCATATTTTCATCCCTTGATATCGGCGCTCCATTTCTTTAATATACAGGGTGTTTCATTTTAATCCGACAGTCGAATATCTCGAAAACGAAGTCCGGGAGAGAAAAATATTTCAGACAAAAGTTGTTTGGTTTCGAGGGGGCCATAAGATGGTATCATTGGTTTGACCTTCAAGAGTCATTTGAAGGTCACGTGAAGGTCACTTCAATTTTTTAAATGGAACACCCTATATTTTTGCACATTCTTGTAGCTTATTTCGAGAGCTTTCCAAAACATTATAATTATGTGCCTTTTCGTTAAGTACTTTTTGAGTTATGAGGCTTGAAATAATTTCTTAATTCTACATAAACCGTAAAATATCTAGTAAAATATTCATTTTTCGATTATCTTATCTTAATACTTTTATGTATAAAATGATGAGAGGAATCAATTGGTGTAAAGAAAACACATAGTTATTTTTAAAAAAAAATATGGAATTATTAATTGCAAATTACATATTTTTTCTTAAAAATAACTATGTGTTTTCTTTACACCAATTGATTCCTCTCATTATTTTGTACGTAAAAATATTAAGATAAGATAATCGAAAAATGAATATTTTACTAGATTTTACGGTTTATGTAAAATTAAGAAATTATTTCAAGCCTCATAACTCAAAAAGTACTTAACGAAAAGGCACTTAATTATAGTGTTTTGGAAAGTTCTCGAGATAAGCTACAAGAATGTGCAAAAATATATAGGGTGTTCCATTTAAAAAAATTGAAGTGACCTTCACGTGACCTTCAAATGACTCTTGGTCAAACCAATGATACTATCTTATGGCCCTCGAAACCAAACAACTTTTGTCTGAAATATTTTTCTCTCCCGGGCTTGGTTTTCGAGATATTCGACTGGTCGAAAATGAAACACCTATATATATATATATATATATATATATATATATATCCAGCTCGCATCATAAATTGAGCACAACGTTTATATTTCTAGATCGAATTTGGATTTATAATGTCTGAAAATACATTAAAATATGATTTCAGTAACTTTTTCTTCAAGTAGCACAGCCTTATTATCCTAGAAAGTCGATTTTTAGTCGAAATTTTCGTCTATTTTTGAGATTTTAAAAAAACTGTGACGTGATGGAGCAATTTTGACGTCAGATTCGAATTCAGCGGGCCAAAATACATAAGACTAGCCTAGTCAGATCGCCAGCACAGGGTACTTTTTTATTTTTGTGGGCCTGTGTAATTAATAATTACATCACGCACGTCTTGAAGAGGTGTTGCAGTAGCCGTGATAGTTTAATGAGTAAATCAAGAGACGATCTTAAGGCAAATATCACGGGAAACAGTTTTGCTTGCCACCTTTACGTAATCGTTTGCCTAGACACGCGTCTACCTGGTTGACCAAAATTGAAATGCCGCGGGTTTGGCTCTATCGATCATAATTATACGGCGAGTTTGAGAAAAAGATTGCAACGTATGTTCTTATGTAACTCTGAGAAAAGTTTGCATAACGGTCACACCACAAGTTTGACGACACGAGTCACGATACCGTGACAGGAAATTAGTTTTAATCTCCGTGTAAGATAATCTCTTGCAACTGAGTACAGTAGATTTTCATTTCTTACGTCAGTTGTTATCTTATCGATACAGAAGCAGCATTTTGCACTTTATGCATTGATAAGTATAACAACGAGATGGAATAATCTTGCGAATTTGTACGTCGCAGTTAAACATGGACTTCTGATCTCGAAGTATTATCTCTTATTTAAAAATCGTACTATATTGAATTCAAAATCAAAGAGTCATATTTAGCTCTAAATGTGAAGGCAGACTGAGACAACTGTTTTCTTTGACAAAAGATTTATTAAATTCGTTATCGCAATTATAGATATATATTTATAGATTATACATATTTATAGATTATATATAGATTAGATTTATAGATTATATATATTTATAGATATTATACTTTTCTCAGAGTCTGCTGAAAAATTGTTTAAATATTGATCATGCAAAAAGAAATTAAGGATTTGTACTTATTTTCAAAATATTGAGAATTTAATAAAAATTGTACAGAATGTCTTTATGTATGTTTAGAATCTTCAGTACAATTTTTAAATCGACTCACTAGAGCGTTCACAAGTTATAAGGATTTTAATTTGCGCCGAATTAACATGTGTTCTTATGGGAAACGTATAACCACGTCGATTCAAATGACAAAAACACATGAAAATAATATTCAGAATTTGTTTAAAATTTGCAAAAGTTAAGAGGAAATATTTGATCAAATTATATTATACACGTACTAACTGATTAAAAAGATATTAAATATAATTCAATGAAATTAGCCATATATCTGACACAAGGCGAAATTCTCTGCCAAAAGTTAATTATTCGATTAACAAAATTCGGAATATTTCAGTAAAAACGCAATAAATATTAAAAAATATATATCTGTATTGTGGCTAAGATCAAATTGTAATATTCCACACAATTTCTCATTCTCAAAATACATCAAAAGTAGATATATAAAAGTTAATATTGATTTTCAGCTACTTTTTGCTGGGATTGTACATACAAAACATCCTTACAATTTTTACATAAAACTTTACATTTTTTTTTTTAATAAAATTTTACATTTTTTAAAAATAAAACTTTACATTTTTAAATAAAATTTTTAAATAAAACTCTACATTTTTTTAAAATAAAACTTTACATTTTTTTAAAATGAAACTTTACATTTTTAAATAAAACTTTACATTTTTTTATTTATTATATTTTGCGAAAATAAAAAAATAAAAAAATTGCTGTTTTGTATAAGATATCAATCTTTCTTACGAATATAAGAAAATAAAGATTAGACTAATTTTCCTTTATAGAAATCTTTTAGTGACCAATGATCGAAAATAAAAGGCAATTATTCCATACAATTTCTTATTCAAAATACAAAGTGGATATATTCGTTAATATTGATTTTCAGCTACTTTTTGCTGGGATTGTACATACAAAGCCTTAATTATTTGAACGTCTAAAAAAATCTGGTGGGAAAATAATAATTTTAATAATAATTAAATTAATAATAATTTATAATAATAATTAATAATATAATTAATAATAATAATAATAATTAAAATAATAATTATTTGAACGTCTAAAAAAATAAGTGGGAAAATAATAATTTTTGGACAATGACTTCGACGACAAACAATTTTTCACTTTTTAAATCAGAGATAATATTACTTTCCTTTTTATAAAAATTTATAAGAGGATTATATTGACAAGTTAATTGACAAAACTCGAGTAGAAGAACGGAAAGATCGCGCGACGACAAAATCGTCGATATGTCAGCCTCGTGTGGAATGTTAATAAGACCACGAGTAGCCTCCTTGACAATACAATGTCCTCGACCGCACATTCCAGGTGTATCGTAAATCGCCGTTACTTACGACGAAACACGTGCGGGTGGAATCAAGCTTTCAGTACGTAACCGAGTAAATAGTAAATGATTCTACACAAAACAGATAGAGTACATACATCAAAAATATATATACTTTCTTACAAATTTTCTAAAAGATGTGAGCAAACTACTCTTTTTGATAAGAATTCAACTAAATGCCATCTTTTAACAATTTTTACAATTTTAAATTTTTAATTTAAAATTTTTTAAATTTTTAATTTTTAATTTAAAATTTTTTAAATTTTAAAATTTTTAAACTTTTTAAATTTTTTAAATTTTCAAATAATTTAGAGATTAAATTTCTGTCGAAAATTTTTGTTTTAGATTAAATAAAATTTTACTTTCATTGTTAAAGTTTAATTCGCGAAAAATATATGAGCGCAGAATATTTAGCTTCACGTAGAAATAGATCAGATCCTTGTTATATTACTTTAATTAGTGCAACTAACTAGTGTAAACAAGAAAGAAAATGTGTGATTTTATCGTATTTATGTTAGTCTAACCGCAAATTCGTAGACAGCTTGATAAATGTTTTGTATGCAGTCGCGTCATTTCATGTTTCTTCTATAATTATTATTCATAAATCAATTTCTTAGTAAAATGTTTGTACGATTAATAAAAAAAATTGAGATAAATGTTTTACATGAATAGAAAATTAATTTTTACATGAGAAAATTTACATAAAAGCTAGAATTTTATATTATTTCTTTCTGAATATATTCTCTATTGAGCATAAATTTAATTGATGTTAAACAAGAAAGTGAAAATAAACAAATTTTTAGAGAATCAAAAAGAGAAAATTCTTTGAAACTTGTCATTTAAAAGATTTGTTTTGTATTGGATGGAAAGAAATGAAAGAAGCAGCGAATTTTCACAGAATAAACGTCTGGAAAGAATTTTATTCTTTCGAACATCTTTCAGGCATATTTTAAATGTTTTTAGTTATCTTTTCTGATGTTTAAGTTACAGGTATTTTTAGCAATTCTCGTAAATAACACAGTATAATTTGAACGGGATATTATTGACACATTTTAGAAACATTAAACATCAAAGCGTATAGGTTTCGCATTCAAGGTGATAGCAATATAAGTCGGTGTATTAATAAGAGAAAATCTAACTGAAGAGCCATAAGATTGTGAGATGAAATCCAACCATTCGCCAAATTGCTCTTGTTTTATCTCAAATGTCGCGACGATAAAAAAAAATACGAGTATCTTCGGTCGCTTTGCAACCAGAATGACTTCAAAGTCGCGAAATCGGACGCATAAATACGTACGATTCAACAAGGTCAGTCTCGACATCGCCGATTTGTGTTCGCGCATGTTTCTCTAATATTAGAAAATGTTCCTGTGTATGTATCATAAAAAAATAATCCAAATCTTGCACCATGAGATAATTTTATCATTACACACACGCAGGATTAATCAAAGAAAATATATCATTCATGTATATCCATTACACTCACTTCGTAAGATTCTTATACAGGGTGAGCCATTTTAATTAACGCACGCAATTATTTCGGAAACAAAGTATTTTAGAGAAAAATATTTCAGACAAAAGTTTTATGGTTTCGAGGAGGCCATAAGATGGTATCATTGGTTTGACACTGAAGAGTCATTTGAAGGTCACGTGAAGGCCATCTCAATTTTTTTAAATTGCACCCCTTATTTTTTATTACATATTCTTGTAGCTGACCTCGAGAGCTTTCCAAAACACTATAATTAAATGTTTTTCCGTTAAGTACTTTTCGAGTTATAAGGCTTGAAATAATATCTTAATTTTACGTAAATGATAAAATATCTAATAAAATATTCATTTTTCGATTATCTTACCTTAATACTTTTATATACAAAATAATGGGCGGAATCAATTGGTGTAAAGAAAACATACAGTTGTTTCTAAGAAAAAATATGGAATTGTTAATTGCAAATTACATATTTCTTTTTCGAAACAACTATGTTTTTTCTTTACACTAATTGATTCCTCCCATTATTTTGTACATAAAAGTATTAAGGTAAGATAATCGAAAAATGAATATTTTACAAGATATTTTATGGTTTATGTAAAATTAAGAAATGATTTCAAGCTTCATAACTCGAAAAGCACTTAATGGAAAAACATTTAATTATAGTGTTTTGGAAAGCTCTCGAGGTCAGCTACAAGAATATGTAATAAAAAATAGGGGGTGCCATTTAAAAAAATTGAGGTGGCCTTCACGTGACTTTCAAATGACTCTTCAGTGACAAACCAATGATACCATCTTATGGTCCCCTCGAAACCATAAAACTTTTGTCTGAAACATTTTTCTCTAAAATGCTTTGTTTTTGAAATAATTGCGTGCGTTAATTAAAATGGCTCACCCTGTATATGATGTTTTGCACGGTACTCTCGATATTAAAGTGCGTATGTGTGTGTTTGTGTGTATGACAGGAGAATTAAAAAAAATTATGATCCGCTTAATATTCGAAAATTACATCGACTTCGATGTCGTTGATCGAAATGACGTAAATCAAGCTAAATAATATGCTATGAAACGCTAAACTCGATTATTTTCTATGAATCGAAATTGAAGATTATCAGGCAAGTACAATTATTAATTAAGTCTTAAGGATTAATGAAATAAAATTATAAATAAAATTATAAATTGTTAATAATTGATTTAAAATTCAAGGAATAAAATATCCCGCAAATTTTATTTGTAGAGTGTAAAATATTTCGCGATAATAACGATTTACTTGTTACTCGGTATAAGACATCCTTGAGGCATAGCATCTTATTGTTTACATGTCATGGAATTTCTGTCATTCATGAGATTCGAGCGAATGACTAGCTTGCTTTATATTATTCTCTAAAATGCGATTATTTTGTATCATTATTGTAATTAACATATATTTTAATTAACATTATTGTAATTAACATATATCATAAAATTGATTAATATTTGCGATAAACAATAAGTATCCTGCGTTGATAATTATTTAATCAAAATAATTAAAAAAAAACATATATTGCGTTGTAAATTTATTATTAATGTATCGATTATTAATAATAAATAATCATGAGATTTATGCGCCAAATTTATCATATGCTTGCTACATTGAAAATTTTAATTCCATAATCAAATTAGTTGTACGATATTCGGCGTTCGTCCTTGTGATCAAATGTTTACATGGCGCAGCCTTGAAATGATTCGGGCAATGACATTCGAACAAGCAAGCAGGTAGCGTTTTTCGAAATGCGATCGTTCCCTATCACTATTACAAGCCCGAGGCAATTGCTATGATATGTATTGGGGCGATGATTATCTGATCCTGGTAACAAAAAGATATGATATATATATATATATCGATTCTTCTATTAATAATAATATTAATAATAATATTAATAATAATAATATATAAATAATATATAAATTAATATATAATAATATATAAATTTTTATATTAATATATATATTAATATATAATAATATATAAATTTGTATGGGAATCAAGTTGAAAACTATTGCTTGAAATGATTAAATTTTGATATATTTATTATGATGACTCACGTAATGTTACGTAACAAATTAATATAATTTTATTATTTTCTGATTATGAATGAAATGTCGGTTGCAGTGTTGATATACGCATTCAATTAGTAAATAAAGTTATTCACATCCTGTACGTTGTAATATCTATCAAATGTGTATCAGATAAACTCGCATAATTTTTGAATGCTAAGCGAATCGCATTCGAATAATTTTTGTATTTGTTCTTTCATTGCCATACGAAAAAATCTGTATCGTATGCGATTGTTAAAAGGATTGCACAATCGTCATATTCTATATTGATTAGTGTAATTAATCATATTTTTGAGAGTGACTGAAGAAACAATCAAGTATGAATTAATGAAGAAGGCCCGAGAAGGCGATAGCCAAACAACTAGAACTGAGCAATTTATTTAATATATAGTTTTTATACATATTTGCAAAATTAACAAACTTTGAAATTAGAAGATATTTTTTTATCAGAAGTTATGCGATTTTTTTTTTTAAATTAATTTTTTATTTGTCCTCTAAAGATATTTAAAAAAGATTAAAAAAGATCTTCTAATTTATATAAATTTTAAAAATAAAAATTATATATTAAATAAATTATAAATGAATGAAATATATAATTTTTATACATATTTGCAAAATTAACTTTGAAATTAGAAGATATTTCTTTATCAGAAGTTATGCGAATTTTTTTTTAAAAAAAGTTAATTTTTTATTTGTCCTTTAAAGATATTTAAAAAAGATTAAAAAAGATCTTCTAAATTATATAAATTTTACAAATAAAAATTATATATTAAATAAATTATAAATGAATGAAATATATAGTTTTTATACATATTTGCAAAATTAACTTTGAAATTAGAAGATATTTCTTTATCAGAAGTTTTTGAAGAGAAGTTAGAATTTTTTTTTAAAAAGTTAATTTTTTATTTGTCCTTTAAAGATATTTAAAAAAGATCTTCTAAATTATATAAATTTTAAAAATAAAAATTATATATTAAATAAATTATAAATGAATGAAATTAATTTTGCACGTAATAATTTCTTTTAATACTAGTATTTTTTGAATATTAATATTTTTTTAAATATTATTTGGAATTGCTTTATACATAAATGAATTTTATAAATACAACTTTGATCAACTTTGCTTATATTAGCGAGTATTAAATTATTTCAGAAATTTTAATGTTCATTAATTCAGAAATTTTAATTCATATTAAGAATTAATTTAAAAACCGTTCAATCTTATAGTGATGCGATATTACTATTGAGAATTCGCATAAATCAATATATGCACATAAACAGTAATTTTAATAAAAACTAAAAAAATTTTAATAAAATAAATGCGATAAAAAGATGTAATTAATTTTGATATAAAATGATTTCTTTATAAAATAATACGTAATGTATTGCAGATAATACTTATTTAAATAAGAATTTAAATAAGAATTTAAATAAGAATTTAAATAAAAATTTAAATAAGAATTTAAATAAGAACATATAATTAAATATTTTTTTTTATATTTTGCTGTTTTATATTTTGTCAATATGTAAATGTATGTTTACAAGGACAAAAAAAAAACTGATCTAGCAGAGCGTGGTTTCGATCCACGGACCTCTGGGTTATGGGCCCAGCACGCTTCCACTGCGCCACTCTGCTTGTCGAGTTACCTTCCCCTGCAATTGTGTCTTAAGGTGTTCGATAAAGAACCTCGTAGTGGTTAAAAAAAATAATTTGTCTTCAAGGTTCTGATTGGGTATAGCATTATTGTATTCAACAGCAATTTCATTAATTAGAAAAATCGTCACTCCCTTCGAGGTAAAATAGTGAATTGTAGATGAAAAAAAATGAACTTACTCTTATTCACCCCATACAGGGGTGCAATCCAACAGCAGAGTGGCGCAGTGGAAGCGTGCTGGGCCCATAACCCAGAGGTCCGTGGATCGAAACCACGTTCTGCTAGATTATTTTTTGCTTTTTGAATAAAGATAATTAAGAAAATTAATTTTGAAATGTACAGAAAATCGTAAAATTAAATAATAGTCTAATAAAATTAATGTAGTTAAATTCAGAAAAATACTTATAAAATTATTGCTATATATTATATATTCAACGAATACTTTGAAATATATATTTAGAATATTTTTTTAGAATATTCAAAATATTTTGAAACATATTTAGAGAATATTTGAGATTAATTTTGAAATATACAGAAAATCGTAAAATTAAATAATAGTCTAATAAAATTAATGGGGTTACATTCAGAAAAATACTTATAAAATTATTGCTATATATATTCAACGAATACTTTGAAATATATATTTAGAATATTTTTTTAGAATATTCAAAATACTTTGAAATATATTTAGAGAATATTTGAGATTAATTTTGAAATATACAGAAAATCGTAAAATTAAATAATAGTCTAATAAAATTAATGGGGTTAAATTCAGAAAAATACTTATAAAATTATTGTTATATATATTCAACGAATACTTTGAAATATATATTTAGAATATTTTTTTAGAATATTCAAAATATTTTGAAACATATTTAGAGAATATTTGAGATTAATTTTGAAATATACAGAAAATCGTAAAATTAAATAATAGTCTAATAAAATTAATGGGGTTAAATTCAGAAAAATACTTATAAAATTATTGTTATATATATTCAACGAATACTTTGAAATATATATTTAGAATATTTTTTAGAATATTCAAAATATTTTGAAACATATTTAGAGAATATTTGAGATTAATTTTGAAATATACAGAAAATCGTAAAATTAAATAATAGTTTAATAAAATTAATGTGGTTAAATTCAGAAAAATACTTATAAAATTATTAACTATATATATTCAACGAATACTTTGAAATATATATTTAGAATATTTTTTTAGAATATTCAAAATATTTTGAAACATATTTAGAGAATATTTGAGATTAATTTTGAAATATACAGAAAATCGTAAAATTAAATAATAGTCTAATAAAATTAATGTGGTTAAATTCAGAAAAATACTTATAAAATTATTGCTATATATATTCAACGAATACTTTGAAATATATATTTAGAATATTTTTTTAGAATATTCAAAATATTTTGAAAATATATTATACATATTTAAATTATTATACATATTAAAATATTCGAAAGATTTTGAAACATATTTAGAGGGAAAATTTATTTTTATTAAAATATTCACACACAAAAGATCTCGAAGTATATTTAGAGAGAGTGATTTTTTGATTAAAATATTCGAAATATCTTAGCATGTTAATATTTAAAATATTTATTTAGCATTTAAAATATTTATTTTTATTAAAATAATTTTATAATATTCATTAAAATATTTTTATGAAAATATTTTCACTAAAATATTTTTATTTGACGTCGAAATATTTTACATCGTAATTTCCCTGCTGTCGTGAAATTTCGGCAATTTGTGGAAAAGAAATGACATGACGTACCTAATGTACTGAAGTCCCGTAATCTCGATAGCGGTCGCATGATGCCGTGCATGGAACACGCACGAATGCCCAGCATATTCCTTCATCATTGTCGTTGACTGTGAGGGAGTCGAGACGACGCGAGTTCAGAGGTTCATCCGAGTTCATGGACATAAATTCGGTGTCGTAAAGTCCATCGCATGCCTGCTGATCGATACACACCATCTTTTCTTGCTTAAATCATCAATCTAAGACAGATTTATTTCTAACTTTAATTCATTTGAATCCTCGCAGCTTCCTAAGACTAGAATTAGCGGTATAAAAGAGGAATCAAAGTTATAATTAAAGTTATCCAACATTGATGAAATTGATGTCAGCTGCTCACGTAATTGACATTTCTCTGCTTTTATCTTAGTCTTAGATTACTTTTATATAAATGACTATCTTAATTATACTTTCTCTCTTTCTCTTCCCGTAATTATTGATCGAATATACGGTAAACGATCGATTTAGATGGCATTTTCGTTAGAGTTGCACAAGACTCAAGACAAGACAATATTCGTAAAAATATTGTATTTTTATAATATTGAAAATTTTCAAAAAATTTAAATCTGCCTTGGTCTTGAGTGAATATTGGTAGCAAAAATCTCGTCTTGTATTGTCTTGTCTCGATTTTATTAACAATTTTTTATCTAATATTAAAAAATTATTTAAATAATATTTTACATAATTTTTGTAATATAATTTGAAATAATTATAATACTTATAATTATAATTATACTTATAATTATAATAATATTATTGGGAAGACGTACAAATTTTAGACCATGAGCCTTTCCTAAATAAAAGATTGATTTCCGAGATGCTTTTTATAAAAAGACAAATTAACGGTATAAATTTGCAGACTGACACGGAACGCTTACCCGATATTTATTCGAACATTGTTAATAATTTATCAAAAATTTGAGTGTTCTTGTTTCTCGTAATTTGAAATAACTGTCTCAATTTGCGCATGTGTTGACTTGATTTGACACCTTTATAAACGAACCTCGGCCCGTCCCGAGTACTAGTCAAATCTTATCGTTTTTGAGACGATGATCGGTCTCTCTCCACCCTTTGTTGGGCCAGCATTTTCGATGTTTGGGAGTAAGTTGAACCTTTCATTAATTAATTTTTATTTTTTGACTTGTTCTTTTTATTTTATTTCAATTATATATTATTAATTTGCTGTTATTGTTTGACTTCTCTACAGACATCGTCAAAATGACATTAATAACGAGACACCGCTTCAACTATAAGATTTTTTAATTTTTTAATTCTTTACTATTGTTTTTATTTTTTAAAAATTATTGTAATAACCTGTTTGTATAATCTGCCTTCTTGTTGCGCTGAAGATGACCCAAAAATAGGGTCGAAACGTTCGCGATTCGATTACATTTATATCTATTCATGAATATCTTTTTTTAATAAAATATTGTGTAACGTTAACCACACTAGACTCTTATTACCAATGATATTATTTATATTTAATAATACTTATAATTATAATACTATTGTATTATATTTTAATTATAATTATTACTATGTAATCGATATAAATGCCATCTATTTACATAAAAAAAACATTTATTGTTTCATGGAAAACAGAAATTAATAACTATTTACAAGGGAATGTGCAGATATAAATATTTTAAAGTGATAAAAAAATCAGGTTCATATTTATCTCACATTGTCAAAAATGGCTCGAGACATTTTAAGTTTAACTGCCTCGTCCAGTAGAAAGATTTTTCAATAGAAACTCTGACTATGTCAAAAAATAGAACCAGATTACAAAGTAAATCTTTAAAAGCACTAATGTGCATCAATTCCTGGATGAAATGCTCTTTAATGTCTAAAATTTGCGAGTTTGATTTCTAATTTATAAAAATGTTATATTGTATTTATATTAAATGTTTTTAAATTTATCAATATAAATGTTTTTATTGAATAAAATTTTTTTAAATATATAATGATTTTTTTTCATTTATAAATATAAATATTTTAGTTTTCTCGAGAACCAATAATCTTGACAAGACTAATAATCTTGACAGTCTTAGTCTTGATATTGTCTTGATAACTAAAAATCTTTAATTAAAAATTAAAAATAATTAAAAATAATTAAAAATAATATAAAAATAATTAAAAATCTTGTCTTGATCTTGTCTTGAAATTCAAGACAAGACAAGACAATATCAAGACTAACACTCAGAATAATCTTGGTATCTCGTGCAACCCTAATTTTCGTGCATTTTATTCACGAGGTTGCTGAAATTTTATCGCAGCTGATCGCGCGTGACGTTTTCAATGCTCTTGTATGCATATGCAAAGGTATTTTTTGGTATGCGAATGACACGATGTTGTGTACAACAGCGCACGATGTCGCATAAATCATACGTAAATAGAAACGAAAAGAGGCAAAATAGAAAGCGAATGGTCGACGTCGCGCGTGCAACCATCATTGTAACACAATGGTGCCTGGCTTATAAGGCGCATGAATTCACGGCACCCATTCGCATCTAGTTGCCAAAGTGGAATATCAACGCGATGGAACGCGTACACGACAGCATTTGCTTCTACATATGCGAGTTCACTACTATTACATGTGTTTGTGGCAAGAAGGTTCGCGCGAAGAACTTCCTTTGTCGATAAAACTATCCACCCACGCGTTATTCAAGGACTCCTCAGTCGATTATACGTCTGATTCGAATATTAAATTGAGAGATGGTACATTCAATTGCTGGATAGAGACGTTCGTTCGATGCGAATCATAATAATGGAAATATACTATCTGAATAATATATATTATTAATATAAATACACACATGTAAAAAAAACAAAATGTTTTCTTTCATAAAAATATAGTTTTTTGCAGAAAAAAATAACAAACTTAACTTTATTTTTTCCAAAATTTTATTCTTTCAAATATTTAATATCTTTATATTTTAATTATTGCAAATTGATTTTATTGTTGATTTTTAATAAATTTTTGATAGATGATTTGAACGAATTACCACTGTTTTAAATATAAATCGCATTTCAATTGATTGTATAATTTTAATTATTATTTTTAATGAGATAAATTCTCCAAAATTAATATTTTAAAAATAAATTAAAATTGTACTTGAATGAATTGTCTTCATTATATTTAGATATAAAATCACAATTTGTAATTTAAAAAAATATATTTTAGTTACTACATTAATATAATAAAAAAACTAAAGTTTTTATATTTTCATTTAGATATTTTTTTAAATAATTTTAATAGATTAATGAGATTTTTGAAATTAAAATGATATCAAACACGATATAATTCGAATAATTTTCAGTCTCACTAATTCACTAAAATTATTTTTGAAAAAAGATAAATTAAAAACTTTTTTTAAAATTATATTAACAAAAATTATGAAAAAGTAATATTAAAAGAAATAATGAAAAAGATATGTTTGTTTTCTATTAGAAAAGAATGATATTTTATCTCTAACTATTAGCATTTATTATTACTATTTGTTATCATAATTATTAGAATTTGATGCTACTATTAATGACATATGTTGTAACAGAATATTATAATAATATAATTTAAAAATAAATAAAAAGAAAAATTGTAATTAAATGTTTTTTGTACAATATTTTAAGTGCGATAATTTTTCATATTGTCGAATTAATATCTTAGATTTATTTCTTTATACTTCGATAATATAATTTAAAAATAAATAAAAAGAAAAATTGTAATTAAATGTTTGTACGATATTTCAAGCGCGCTGATTTTTCATATTGTCGAATTGATATCTTAGATTTATTTCTTTGTACTTCGAAAATATTTCGAATAATTCGCATTTGAGAAATTCTCACTATTGAGAATCTTTGCAGCAACAGATTGCCCACCGATCGAAGCTACTTTGCAGATACAAATAAACATCTCGCGCGATCCAGGTGTGCGCTTTCCTTTTAAGATCGGAGATCTTGAACTAGCTCTCCTACATACATGCCAGCCGTCACGCGATTACCGCTACCGTTAACATTATCCAGCATAACATTATCTACGAATTTTTAATCGTTCCGCGTGAAAAGATAAATCAAAATAAAAATTATTAATTTAATTATTATTTTAATACATAATTTAATTATTAATTTAATTAATTATTTATTATTAATTTAATTATTTATTTATTTAAAATTATTAATTATTATTTTAATATATAATTTAATTATTAATTTAGAAATTACAAATTAAAAAAGATTTAGAATTTATTTCGATAAAAAAATATAGTCAATTACTGATAAAAAATATCCTTTTGTTTATACATCTCATTTAAAGATGCGACTAATAAAAGCATGCAGAACTAATAAATTTGTAAATCAAAATCAATTCAATCAAGCTTTGATCCATTTTTCAATTTAAGAAAATTGCGAAATTTCTATTATTAATTTAAAAAGAAAATTCGAATAAAATTGAAATTCTTCGATTTTGAATACTCGACACGATCTCTGAATTCTATAGATCTTTGTGAAATGTCGAGAACAAGAGCACGCAAAGCGTAACAAAGTAAGATGGCTATGGGGTGGAGGCTGCTACGGGCCGGTGACTCCCTCGATGCAGTTCCTGGTGACGTCTGACTAAGCGTTCTATTTCGACGCACTCTCGGAGGCCGCATGACTAATCCACCGCGCGCATACATCAACGCAGGTGGAACTCATCCGAGAATGTCGCGTTTCGAGATTTAGATTAGTAGGCGAGGGAGAAGTTGAGGCGCGTTATTATACGGCGCGTCGTGCTCGTATAAATTCCGTGTACGATTATTACTTTATAATGATCTCATTGTCGTTTCTACACGATTCGAACCTTCAGCTATGAATGTATGCAATGTGCGTACGTGTCCAATCGAGATTTGAGGTCTCTGAAGAAAGGAAAATAAGTTTTTCTATTAGCAATCAAGATTCAGAGGATCAAGACCTAATCTACTTTAACAATATAAAAATTTGATATTTAGATATTTTCTTTAGAAATTGATTTTTTTTAGTATTTTATATATATATTTATTGGCATGCATGTGTTTTTATTTTAAATAATACGTCAACATTTTTAAATTTCTATTTTTGTATTTTTTTTTGTAGCGTATTAAAAATGCATGAATCGAATTTCATTGGAAAAAAATTATAAAATATAATGTCATTTTATATAAAACGTTCTTATATAAAATTAAACATTTTATATAAAATTAGATATTTTAATTTTGTTAAAATACTTTTATTTCTTGAAGATTAGAAAAATATTAAATATTAATTTTTTTAATTCTACAATTATTAGGTTCGATATCTCAAAAATATCCTATGTCATACTGTTTAATTTCGTTTCTGAACATATTATGTATGCAATGTGCGTGTCCAATCGAGATTTGAGGTCTCTGAAGAAAGGAAAATAAGTTTTTCTATTAGCAATCAAGATTCAAAGAATCAAGACCTAATCTACTTTAACAATATAAAAATTTGATATTTAGATATTTTCTTTAGGAATTGATTTTTTTAGTATTTTATATATGTATTTATTGGCATACATGTGTTTTTATTTTAAATAATACGTCAACATTTTTAAATTTCTATTTTTGTATTTTTTTTGTAGCGTATTAAAAAATGCATGAATTTCATTGGAAAAAAATCATAAAATATAGTGTCATTTTATATAAAACATTTTTATATAAAATTAAACATTTTATATAAAATTAGATAACAAATTTTTATATAAAATTAGATATTTTAATTTTGTTAAAATACTTTTATTTCTTGAAGATTAGAAAAATATTAAATATTAATTTTTTTAATTCTACAATTATTAGGTTCGATATCTCAAAAATATCCTATGTCACACACTGTTTACAATTTCGTTTCTGAACATGTTACAGAGGCTTGTACCGAACAAAAAGAAAACTAAATATTCAAAATTTAAAAATATTGATATAGTGTTTAAATATCAATATTAAGTTATTAAACAGACTTTTGAGATTAGATGGAAAACATTTTAGATGACTTGGTGCTGGGGAGTTTAGTATTATTAACCAGAAAATTTGGTAAATTTCACAGGAAGAAATTAATCAGATTCATCTGGTAATTCCTATAAGAATTCTGGTTCGTCCATTTTCCAACAGACGTACTGGTTGAATCTAGTCCTAACCAGAATTCTAATTAATGCAACCAGATTTTTTTCTCAGTGTAGAACAGATTGAGTCCTTAATTTTTACTTTTCCTACAATTAATTTATATTATTTTGTTGATTAAAAGTTATCTGTAAATTTCTTAAAAAAAATCTATCACATTAAAAATTGTAACGTTTATATATCATTTAACATTCTTTGTTTTTTCTTCTTTTTCTATTTATCTTTATTTAATATTCCTCTCTAAAGCGTACATAACACATTTAATATTTTATATTAAATTATAAAAAAGCAAATAAAAAAATCTTTACACACAAATCACGCGTGTAATTTCTTGAAAAATCATTTCGAGTCGAGATAACACGTACAAAGTTCAATTATACATATTAATCGATACGCGATAAGCAACGCAATAAACGTTTCGGGAATAAAGATCAAACTAACTCTCGACACATGGATCGAGATATATTTTTCGAGGTGTGCTTTCTACATCGCGAATTATTTCGCTTTTCCAACGAGAAGAGATATAATAAGATGATCCTTTCTACCACGACTATTCCGTGAATAAGCAAATTTCGCGACGCTCGCCGAGGACCGAGAACGTGTATTTACAGTACGTGTCACTTTCGTCGAACAACGCGACGAGAATAGGAATAAAACCGATCGCGCGGAAGTCGACCTGTCGAAGATCACTTTCGTTGACTTTCTTCTTTCCGATCGAAATTTTTCGCGGTCCGGCGAACACGCGGATTGTCGTTCCCTAAACGCGAATCGGTAGAAAGTTGAGTTTCGAAAACGCGATGGACGCGAATTGCTATGCGGACGGCGTAAAACGCGTCCGGAGGCTCGTAATAGTGTCTTTTTTTTTTTTAATCCGAAATCAAAATGCGAGGTGCAACGAGCGGAAGTGCTCGGAATGTCAAATATATTCGATACATATCGAACGAGACCTGCGATAGGCCCGATAGTCGGTTGGATAAGCGGATAATTCAATGAAGAGAAACGTGGAGACGAAAAATTATGGGGATATGATTCAGCAGATTAAAATAAAAATGTTTCTTCATCAACGTGGGGGCGTTAAATATAAACGCTACCATCATTCTCTACCATTTCCAGTGAGCAATAGCCGAAATATGCATTAAACGCTTATCATATCGCATATCGCTAATTTAATCAGTCTAACAATAGACCTTTAAAACTCTCGTCGATATCTGTGAATGTTATCATAAATTGTTCTATGCAATTTAAAGTCCTCTATTATAAAAGAAATAACGCTTGTCCAGATTTTATCGGGCCGATTAACGTTTCCTAACCGATTCGCTGCTCAACATTTTTCTCCCTGTCGAGAATTTTTTAAATATAATGATGCGTAACAATGATAAATAACATAAATTCTTTATTCGTGACTTTTTTCAGATTGAAGAGAATTGTATTTTGAAATTAAGGATGTTTTGTACATATTTTCAAAATATTAATTTGAATGAAAATTGTACAGAATATCCTTACATATGTTTAGAATCTCCAGTACAATTTTTAAATCGATTCACTAAAGCGTTCAGAAGTTATAAGGATTTTAATTTGCACTGAATTATTCGAATTTTCTTTTTCTAGATAATTATATAAAAGTAAAGTAGCATGTAATATTATTGAACCATGTTTTTTTGAACAAACAAAGGGGCTTTTATTGAACAAAAAAAAACTAAATCATCATGATTTTTAAAACTATTAATGTATGTAAAAATATTAACGTTTAAACATCAATAAAAACATACATAAAACGCTAAAAAATTTAATATATTGAAAAAAATTCTAAAAAATCATCAATTTTTCCATCTACAATAGATTCAGCCTTTAATTAGAAGAATATCTCCGACTGCCTATATCGATATTTAAAACTCATGAAAGTAAGCTTAAGGATGTTTTGTACCTATTTTCAAAATATTGAAAATTTAATGAAAATTGTACAGATTATCCTTACATATGTTTAGAATCTTCAATACAATTTTTAAATCGATTCACTAAAGCGTTCAGAAGTTATAAGGATTTTAATTTGCACCGAATTATTCGAATTTTCTTTTTCTAGATAATTATATGAGAAGCAGCATGTCATATTATCGAACCATGTTTTTTTGAACACACAAAGGGGCTCTTATTGAACAAAAAGAACTAAATCATCATGATTTTTAAAAATATTAATGTATGTAAAAATATTAACGTTTAAACATCAATAAAACATACATAAAACGCTAAAAAATTTAATATATTGAAAAAAATTCTGAAAAATCATCAATTTTTCCATTTACAACAGATTCAGCCTTTAATTAGAAGAATTAAACCGAAAGGAAAAAAAATCTAAAAATCATCCATTTACAACAGATTCAGCCTTTAATTAGAAGAATATCTCCGACTGCGCATATCGATATTTAAAACTCATGAAAGTAAGCTTAAGGATGTTTTATATCTATTTTCAAAATATTGAAAATTTAATGAAAATTGTACAGACTATCTTTACATATGTTTAGAATCTTTAGTACAATTTTTAAATCGATTCACTAAAGCGTTCACAAGTTATAAGGATTTTAATTTGCACCGAATTAACATGTGTTCTTAGGGGAAACGTATAATCATGTCGATTCAAATGACAAAAACACATGGAAATAATATTCAGAATTTGTTTAAAATTTGCAAAAGTTTAGATACAGAGGAAATATTTGGTCAAATAATATTATACAAGTACTAACTGGTTAAAAAGATATTAAATATAATTCAATGAAGTTAGCCATGTATCTGATACAGGCGAAATTCTCTGCCAAAAGTTAATCATTTCGATTAACAAAATTCGAAATATTTCAGTAAAAACGCAATAAATATTAAAAAATAAATCTCTGCACTGTAGCTAAGATCAAATTGTAATGTTCCACGCAATTTCTCATACTCAAAATACATCAAAAGTGAATATATATTCGTCAATATTGATTTTTAGCTACTTTTTGTTGAGATTGTACATACAAAACCTCTTTAAAAAACTTAATTTTAAAATGACACTATTTTGTTATTCTTCAATTTTTTCTAATGAAAGTAGATTTCAGTATCCCAAAAACATTCTACGGAATAAAATTGGATCGAATTTTCTTTTTCTAGATAATTATATGAAGAGCAGCATGTCATATTTTCGAACCATGTTTTTTTGAACACACAAAGGGGCTCTTATTGAACAAAAAGACTAAATCTTCAAGATTTTAAAATATATTAATTTTTAAACATCAATAAATACATATATGAAACGTTAAAAAATTTAATATATTCAAAAAAATTCTGAAAAATCATCAATTTTGCCATCTAGAATAGATTTAGCCCTTAGTTAGAAGAATATCTCCGATTGTGCATATCGATATTTAAAATGAATCAATATCAATATTGATTTTTAGCTATTTCTTGCTGAGATTGTATAAACAAAACATCCTTAAATAGAAATAATTCTGAACACGAATAATTGAGTAATAAAAAAATTAACTTTATTTCAGCGTTTATAAGATAATAAATATTTTATCCGAGAGATAACTTGTATTATTGCTATTATTTATTCTTTCTCTAGTAGAAGAAAATGGTCGCATCATTTAAATTTTGGAGCAACGCTCGAATATTATTCCATTTTAAAGAAACATACAAACTCACCTTTTAATTGCTGACTCTCAAAAATGTGCTTTGTCAATTCTCTGCGAAGCTGTTATGTTTTTCGTTTCGAAGGTGACACAAAACGAGCCTTGCTCTCGGCGTTCCTCATTTCCAGCCTGGTGGGGAGAAAAAAATGTGCGTACCACACATTTAGGAAAGGGCAAAAGCCAGTATCTGAAACAAAAGATCCGGATGATGCGAAGAAAGAGAAAGAATAAGAAAGGAGGAAAGAGAGAGAGGAAGAGAAAGAGAAAAATGCGGCAACACATCTTCCTGATAATTTAAGAAGAAACTGAACGGATCGATTGCATCAAAAATTCATAAAATTTAGTATATTTGAAAATTAATAAATTTGACATTGTATAAATATTCTTAGTATTTCTCTTCAAAATAGAAAATTAATAATGAATTTGTGAGTTCAAGATTTGTCCCGTAGAATTAAAATTTTTATTTTCCTGAATTTTTTATGTCGTACATTTTTTTAAAACGTGATGTAAATAAATTAATTCGATGTAAGATTCGATAATTTTCAGATTAAATTTTAAAGGGCAATTTTTTTTACTTTAACAATCACAATTTAATTATTAACTTTACATTTTAAAAGATTGAAAGTGCCTTGCGCAATGTTAAATTCATGAATCTCGAAATGTATTATTAACTTTTGACGTAACTGATCCGTCATGTTCCTTCTTAAAGCCCACTCCTTTAAGGCGTACACGAATAAGAATTTGATGTTGCCCCAGTTGATTATTTTGTTATGATTCATATTCCTCGAAAATTATATATTTGTAACTGTAGGAATATTTTTAAACCATTATAAAATGCATTTAACTTAAGCTTGTGAAATATTTGTTTTCTTTTGAAATGAGCTGAATTATACTGATTATTTTTCAATTAAATTTTGATATACATATTTGATATAAAACCCATGTTTAATAACAAAATATTAGTTACAAAATATTAGTTTTATAAATATCGGTAAACAGTTACATTTGTACATGAAATATTTTTAAATATTATTATTAAAATGATTATTAAATATTATTATTAAAATGATTATTAAATATTATTATTAAAATGATTATTAAATATTGTTATTATTATTAAAATTTGTGCATATTGAATTTGATGCTGCCCAGTTGATTATTTTGTTATGATTCATATTTCTCGAAAATTATGTATTTGTAACTGTAGTAATATTTTTAAACAATTATGAAATGCATTTAACTTAAGCTTGTGAAATATTTATTTTCCTTTGAAATGAATTGAATTATACTGATTATTTTTCAATTAAATTTTGATATACATGTTTGATATAAAACCCATGTTTAATACAAAATATTAGTTTTATAAATATCGGTAAACAGTTACATTTGTACATGAAATATTTTTAAATATTATTATTAAAATGATTATTAAATATTATTATTAAAATGATTATTAAATATTATTATTAAAATTTGTGCATATTGAATTTGATGCTGCCCCAGTTGATTATTTTGTTATGATTCATATTCCTCGAAAATTATGTATTTGTAACTGTAGGAATATTTTTAAACAATTATAAAATGCATTTAACTTAAGCTTGTGAAATATTTGTTTTTCTTTGAAATGAGCTGAATTATACTGATTAGTTTTTAATTAAATTTTGATATACATATTTGATATAAAATCCATGTTTAATACAAGTACAAAATATTAATTTTATAAATATCGCTAAACGGTTACATTTGTACATGAAATATTTTTAAATATTATTATTAAAATGATTACTAAATATTATTATTAAAATGATTATTAAATATTATTATTAAAATTTGTGCATATTGAATTTGATGTTGCCCCAGTTGATTATTTTGTTATGATTCATATTCCTCGAAAATTATGTATTTGTAACTGTAGTAATATTTTTAAACAATTATGAAATGTATTTAACTTAAGTTTGTGAAATATTTGTTTTCCTTTGAAATGAATTGAATTATATTGATTATTTTTCAATTAAATTTTGATATACATATTTGATATAAAACCTATGTTTAATACAAGTACAAAATATTAATTTTATAAATATCGGTAAACGGTTACATTTGTACATGAAATATTTTTAAATATTATTATTAAAATTATTAAATATTATTAAATATTATTAAAATTATTATTAAATATTATTATTAAAATTATTATTAAACATTATTATTAAAATTATTATTAAATATTATTATTAAAATTATTATTAAATATTATTATTAAAATGATTATTAAATATTATTATTAAAATTATTATTAAATATTATTAAATATTATTAAAATTATTATTAAATATTATTATTAAAATGAGTATTAAATATTATTATTAAAATTATTATTAAATATTATTATTAAAATTATTATTAAACATTATTATTAAAATTATTATTAAATATTATTATTAAAATTATTATTACATATTATTATTAAAATGATTATTAAATATTATTATTAAAATAATTATTAAATATTATTATTAAAATTTGTGCATATTGGCTGTACGTCAAATTCAATTGAAAAGTAATCCTTCGATGTGCGAAAAATATTTCATTCAATCAAACGCATCACGAGTTCTCGTAGTCGTTGAAAAAACATTGCAAAAACTTGCTCTGTGGAATTCAAATTTTTATTTAACATGCTAACATATATGGGGTGGCCAGTGTTTTTAATGCACAGCATCATCGCGACGATGGCTGAATGAATGGATGTGCATTTATCAGTCGATTAATATCTTATATCGGATTCGAGAGAGCGTAACACGAGATTATTCGCTCCGTTCGCTTTCTATCCCTTGTTCCATCTCCGCGTATCTGTGTATACATAAATGAAGGTATCGTGCCGTATATTTTTGCGCGCTGGCTACCGGGTCTTCGACAAAGACTCGAGATTCTCTCTCCACGAACATTGCGATTCGCTTCTGCTTTTCTTCGCTCATCAATAATGACGCCGTCTACCGTTCATCCACAGCTTCATTTAACGAAGAACAGAGAGTGACGAATTGTTGCAGCGTTAACGAGTAAGGTCGACGATTACGGAGGTATGTAACAGACGTATATAGGGTGTTTCAGAAGAGGTAATAAATATTTTGAGAGACTGTAAATGTCACAATATCGATTATTTTGAGTAGGAAAGTTTATACAAGTATATATGTGTCTATAAAAAAAATGTTTTCCTTTATTCTAGTTGAAAACAAACGTTGAAAATAAATTAATATTTTTTTTTTAATAAAGAACACTCCATTTTTTGCATTATTTTTTAAATATAATATTACTTTTTTCATATTTTTTATTAATAAAAAAAACCTTTAAAAGTCTTATCTTTTTTCAAATGTAATTTTAATGAGACTTTTATATCAAATGTAACATGATTCAGATAATTTTCAATTAGATGGATAACAAAAATTTTTATTACGCATCTAATTGAAAATTATTTCTCTATCGAACTATATCGTGTTTGATATTATTTTAAGCCCAAAAGTCTCATTAATCTATTAAAATTATTTTTGATGAAATGCAAATTAAAAATTTACAAGAAATTAACAAGAAATTAACAAGAAATTTAGTTTTTTTTTTATTATATTATGTATTTTATATATTAAATTAAGTGATTAAAGTGTATTTTCAAAAATTATAAGCTGTGTTTTTGTATCTATAATAAAGACAATTCATTCAAGCTCAATTTTGATTTGTTTCATAGAACTTATATATAATTAATTATGTAATTAACAGTAATTTCATACAGAATCCAATTGGAATGCGATCTATTTAAAATAGTGACTACTTCAAATTTGTCGCCTAAAAAATAAAAAATAATGAAAATCAACTTGCAATAATCAAAATATAAATATATTAACAATAATTTTAAAAAATATATTAACAATAATTCAAAAAAATATATTAACAATAATTCAAAAAAATATATTAACAATAATTTTAAGAAATATATTAACAATAATTAAAAAAAAATATATTAACAATAATGTTAAAAAATATATTAACAATAATTTTAAAAAAGTATATTAACAATAATTTTAAAAATATATTAACAATAATTTTAAAAATATATTAACGATAATTTTTAAAAAATTTTGAAAAAAATTAGGTTTGTTTTTTTTCAAAAATACCGTATTTTATGAAAAAAAAGATTTGACATGATAATCATTTGACAATAATTGATAAATAAAATTGACGATGGTATTCTCCAATATAATTGATGTGAATTATAAATCCCTTTTCAATTATTCGTATTTGCATCACTCAATATCGTCGATAAATACAAACAATAAATCATTTATCGTTCTCTAATGACTTATTTGTGACGCGCCAATTTCAAATGGCTGCACCATTGACAATCAAACATACGTATTTACCTGAAACCTTTTTACCCACGTCAGCGTAACGCCGCAATCTCCGAAAAATATTTACCATTCCTCTCGCGAGGAACAAAACCTCTCCGTACAAAAGAAACATCTTTTCGCGTTCGGCCTCGACCCGCGCGCGAGCAAAGGTTCCGTCGAGGTTGTCGCCGAGCCGAGGACGCCCGACTCGGCCCGATCGACGAGCGGGGCCGAGCGGAGCCGAGTCGCGGCGGAAACGGCCGAGCGCGCGGTCGCGCATCAAACAACGAACGCGCCCGCCCGCCCGGTCAGTTCCTCTCGGTGAGCCGGCCCGGTCGGTTGTCGTCGATCGTCTCTCCGCGTTCCTCTCTCTCTCTCTTTCTCTCCTCTCTCTCTCTCTATCCCTCTTTCGCGTGCGCGCGCGCGCGCGAGCACGCCTCGAGTTTCATGACTGACGCCAACGTTGGAGCGATAGCAGTGAAATATCCTCCTCGGGATCTCGCGCCTCGTGCACCGCGATTCAAGTGCGATCGATAAGTTGGTTTTGACAAGCGCCACGGACAAGCCTCGGGTGAGCCAGCAGCCCACCCGTTATAGCCTGTATCTCCATCTCGCCTCAGCATCTCTGTCTGTCCGTCCGTTCGTCTGTCTCGGAGGTGTGGATCCGGTGTCCCTCCCGTCTGTGGATATTACGTCGGGGAAGTGCCTCGCAGGAGAGCCTCTCTCGCAAGGTAAGAGACAAGGAATTATTCTCGCACGCGAGAATTTAGAAAGGCGACGATAACGAGCGCGTCTGAACTCCCGGGGAAAGAGATCGTAAAACGCGAGAGATCGCGTTGAGAATCCTTGACTTAGCTACCTCCCCTCCGTCTGACCCAAATCCACTTTTAATTCGCGACACGTCGTCGCGGAAATTCCGCTCTCGAGAGATCATGCCCCCTCGAGTGACGCACGATCCTGCGAGAGATTTTTTTTTTTTCCTCCCGTACAGCACGGAACATTGCAATAATATTGCGGCAATATTGCGATGTTATAATATTAATAATATTGCGGCAATATTGCGATGTTATAATATTAATAATATTGCGGCAATGTTAATAATATTGAAGCAACATTAATAATATTGCAGCAATATTAATAATATTGAAGCAATATTAATAATATTGAAGCAATATTGTTGCAATGTTACAGTAATATTAATAATATTGAAGCAATATTCCTGCAATGTTACAGCAATATTAATAATATTGAAGCAGTACTGTTGCAATGTTACAGTAATATTAATAATATTGAAGCAATATTCCTGCAATGTTATAATAATATTAATAATATTGAAGCAATATTGTTGCAATGTTACAGTAATATTAATAATATTGAAGCAATATTCCTGCAATGTTATAATAATATTAATAATATTGAAGCAATATTAATAATATTGAAGCAATATTAATAATATTGAAGCAATATTAATAATATTGAAGCAATATTAATAATATTGAAGCAAATTTTAATAATATTGAAGCAATATTAATAATATTGAAGCAATATTAATAATATTGAAGCAATATTAATAATATTGCAGCAATATTAATAATATTGGAGCAATATTGTTGCAATGTTACAGTAATATTAATAATATTGAAGCAATATTTCTGCAATGTTACAATAATATTAATAATATTGAAGCAATATTGCTGCAATGTTACAGCAATATTAATAATATTGAAGCAATATTAATAATATTGCAGCAATATTAATAATATTGCAGCAATATTGTTGCAATGTTACAGTAATATTAATAATATTGAAGCAATATTTCTGCAATGTTACAGCAATATTAATAATATTGAAGCAATACTGTTGCAATGTTACAGCAATATTAATAATATTGAAGCAATATTAATAATAGTGCAGCAATATTAATAATATTGAAGCAATATTGTTGCAATGTTACAGTAATATTAATAATATTGAAGCAATATTCCTGCAATGTTATAATAATATTAATAATATTGAAGCAATATTGCTGCAACGTTACTGCAATATTAATAATATTGCAGCAATATTGTTGCAATGTTACAGTAATATTAATAATATTGAAGCAATATTGCTGCAATGTTACAGCAATATTAATAATATTGAAGCAATATTAATAATATTGGAGCAATATTGTTGCAATGTTACAGTAATATTAATAATATTGAAGCAATATTGCTGCAATGTTACAGCAATATTTATTTATTATATTTAATTATTAATATATATTTAATTATTAATAATATTGCGGCAATATTGCTGCAATGTTACAGCAATATTAATAATATTGCGACAATATTGCTGCAATGTTACATCAATATTAATAATATTGCTGCAATGTTACAGCAATAATAATAATATTACGGCAATATTCTGTGCTGTATAGGTTCACAAGAAGACTACTGAAGTGTTATATGATAGAGTGAATAAATATAATATGCCACTATCTCTCGTGAAGAGCACAGATATTATTTTACAGCAAACCGATTGCGTAATTGATATCGCGATGCCTTTTATTAGTAAGCGAACCATAATTCCCAGAAAATATTCGAGGAGAAAATAATCTGGTGTGGATAATGATTAATTCGAAGGCGCGATTGTTTCTTTTTTTGATGTGTTTTTCGACGAATTACGTACAAACACATGCGAGCAGGACTTGAGAAACGAAATGATCGGGGGGGGCTCGATTTTGAGCCTTTCGATTTAATGGAATCATTATTCAATCTCATTGTTGGTTGCGTCAACTCGATTCTGATTAAGTTGAGCAAGCCTCGCTTATCGATTCTCGTTGAAATTATTATTGTACAGAAGATTTCGTAGACAGAGAGAGAGAATGTGCTCTCAATGGAATAACGTTGACGTAAACAAGGTATGTAAACAGCTCGTAGACGTCTGATCCTGATGCCTAGAAGTGTCTTTGTCGGATTATTAGTCTTAAAGATTAGTCTTAAGATTAGTCTGCGTGCATGTTATTACGCAGTTAATAATTAGCGATGCAAATTGAGCGGATGGTCCCTTTTCCACGGGGCTTTCGTGCGAACATGTTTCCATTAACACAACCAGCGCGCTGTCTCGCGTGTTATTTTGGCGTGTTACATAATAGACGCCATTAAATCGGAGTTGATTTATAAAGCGCGATTTATAAGCGAAATAATTTGCGAAATAATTAATTCCGGAAGCTCCAATACACGAGACGACTCGTTTTTTTATATTTCTCTTATCACAAAAAATTTCATACGGAATATGTTAATCAAATCTCTATAAAATTATATAGGCATATTTATTTTCGAAAATGTTCATCGTGTAAACACGTCTTAAGATAACTTTTTAATTTCTCGGAAATATTTTCAAGGTTTTTGTTTCATTTGATCGAAACCGCTAATATTTTGATTTGATTGAGGTTAAAATTTTGCCCACGAAAATAAATATAAATTATTATTTTTCGCATATGTACGAAATAAATAATATATAATTATTTTAAATAAAAATAATTAAAATAATAAATAAATTAAAATAATATTAAAAATAATAATAATAAAATAATAATAAAATAAAATAATAAATAAATTAAAATAATATATAATTATTGTAAATAAAATTATTTTAAATTATTAAAAATAAAATTATTAGAAAATTATTAGAAATAAAATTATTTTTTCAAATCTTTCTAGAATTATGAAATATATAGTTAAATTAATTAAATTAAAAAATTAAGTTAAATTAATTATTATGTAATATATAATTTAAATAATTAAATAAAAAATGATTTTAAACAAAATTACTGTTTCTTTAATAATTATTCATGTTCGAATACATTTGATTCAGAAGCTTTTTTTTTTAATATGAGAATTTAAATGCTAATTCCGTGCCATTCATCATTTTCTCTCGTCGTGATAGAAAGAAACAGCCTACGATGTTGACGATGCGCATGTCTATCGTCGAGTTAACACTTGCGGTGATCAATATCACGTGGTATTTCTCCGTAATTTTGCTTCAAAACAAGTTGAAAATTTTTATTATTACATTTGACAAATTCTTCATAATTCGTTTGCTTTCTGGCATTATTCTGAAATGATCTCCTTTGCAATTTATTCGCGTTTTGTGAGCAATTTTTGGGTAGCAAGTATACTCTTTCATGCAGGGTTTAACTGCATGTTGTGACGCGGAATTTATCGATTAGCCGGTGAAAGTGACGTCTCTCGGTTATTTGATACAAATTTAGAAAGCCGCGTGCCATCTTCATCTCGATGCACAAATCGTGTCCGCACTTTTACACATTCGAATTTCGAATTCCGATTCTTATTCACTTTTCTCGATTTTTAATATTGTGTTTTAATAAGAAGCTAAGCATTAGAGTTTTTATATATATGCATTATTTTTTTTTATTATGTTATATTTTTTTCAATATTATTATATAGTTTTTTTTAAATATTATTATTAAAATATTTATAATATTATTATTAAAATATTTATAATAAAATTTAAAAGTTTAAATATTAATAATAATTGTTATTAATAGTTATTATTAATATTTTTATTATAATAATTATTTTTATTATTTTTATTAATATTATAATAATAATAATAAATATTATTTTTTTAATATTATTAATATTAAAAATAATAATATTAGTATTCAATTATTAAAACACAATGTTACAAATTGAAAAAAAGTAATATAAAATAATATAGATTTATATAAAATAAAAAAATATATATATACAGGGTGGCCCCGAACGTTCCAGCCAGACTGAGATCTTATAGGAAATTTAATTCTGAACAAAAAAATTTCCTATAAACATGGGTCGAAAAATTCTTCCTTAAGAAGTTATCGCTCGAAAACCTTCTGATGAAGGAAGAGCAAAAAGTGAAAAACGTCTTTATTCATTTTCTACTATTATGTGCTATTATTGAAATATTAGTTAAAAAAAAATTATTTTATTTTCAGAAAAGAAGATTTTTATTTTTTATTTTTATCGTTTTTTTTTCAAGAAATTTATTTGGTTTCATTTTCTTTTTATTTCATTTTCTTTTTACCTTTTGCTCTTTTTTCATCAGAGGTTTTCGAGCGATAACTTCTTAAGAAAACATTTTTCGATCCATGTTTATTGGAAATGTTTTGTTCAGAATTAAATTTTCTTCTTATAAGAAATTTAATTCTGAACAAAAAATTCCCTATAAACATGAATCGAAGCTTCCCTAAACTATCGCTCAAAACCTTGATGAAGGAAAAAGGTGAAAAGAAAATGAAATAAAAGAAATGAAACTAAATAAATTTTTGAAAAACGTCTTTATTCATTTTCTACTATTATGTGCTATTATTAAAAATATTAGTTAAAAAAAATTATTTTACTTTCATGAAAGAAAAAGATTTTTATTTTTTATTTTTATCGTTTTTTTCAAGAAATTTATTTATTTTCATTTTCTTTTTATTTCATTTTCTTTTCACCTTTTGTTCTTCCTTCATCAAAGGTTTTCGAGCGATAACTTCTTAGGGAAGCATTTTTCGACCCCTGTTTACAGGAAATTTTTTCTTCAGAATTAAATTTCCTATAAGATATCTCAAAGGATGATATCTGGCTGAAACGTTCGGGGCCACCCCGTATATACACGCATGATTTTTTGTGCTATTAGAGCGTACGTAATTTTACGATCTATAAAGTTGCCTCATAAAAATTTCGAAGTCTCCTTGACGCTGTTTAATGACGATGCCGCAACTGCATCGTTAAAAACGAATCATGCGTTTTTATCGAACGACGTAATCGTCGTGATTTTGCTCCACATGCGGAACACAGGTGGAGGAAACGTGTCGCTTCCCGTTCTTTATAACTCGATATAGCGGAAACGCTAACAATCGTAATGCGCGAACAGACAGACAGGGAGGACGGCCTGGTCGGATAGAAATCGATGATTCGTTTTAGCCGCTTATTTGTCCGCTTTAATAGTAACGGAGGAAGTCGGCTGTCGCGCTTTCACGATTATTATACTTTCCTCAAGGCTCGATAATCCTTCAGAGGTGTCTTCGATACCTTCATCTATAAATTTTATTGAAATAACTCGCCGGAGAAAAGAGAGAGGTCGATGCACGAGGATGACCGCCGAGGGGGATGTTCGTGAAATATTAAAAAGGCAATTAATTAAAACGGATGGGACAGTGACTTGTCGGTTCCTGGCCGGCAAAAGCGCTAATAGACTTAATGCACTTGGCAATTATTTCTTCTTACAGCGATCTCTTAGCGATCTTAGTAGCCGTGCATCCGCACGATTATGGTTCCAGTGTAATCCAGTCGGTTAAGTTTCAAGTATCGAATAATTTAATTTTTTTTTTAAATTAAAATTTGAAATTAATGAGATAAAGGGCACTAGTTATTGACATAATTGAATTAATGTAAGTCACGATGGTATTATTATCGATTTTTACGACTGAATTTTATCGAAAAATTAATAAAATCGAAAAATTAATAAAATAATGACAAATAATGAGAAATTTAATATCGACAAAAATATGAAATTGAAAATGTTAAAATATAAAATAATACGAATTTGAAATTAATGAAATACAGAGAATTTAATCACGAATATAATTGACAAATTAATTCCAGTTATCGATCTGTACTACTGGCATAAGTTTTATCCAAAATATGAAATTTTTAACAATATAAAATCTTTTGAATATATTACACATTCTTGAAAAGTAAAAATACGAAATTTTAAACGAGAACCGATAATTAGTAAAATTCATTTAGAAAAATTTAGATGAAAAGGCAATCGCACGTGTCCTGTGCCAGTCATTCAAGAATTTTTAGAGAGAGAAAGGGACGACATAAGACGAATAAAAGTCCGTGGAATCGATTTTTACGACTGAATTTTATCGAAAAATTATAAAAAAGAGAATTTAATATCGACAAAAATATGAAATTTTTGGAAAATGTTAAAATATAAAATAATACGAATTTGAAATTAATGAAATACAGAGAATTTAATCACGAATATAATTGACAAATTAATTCCAGTTATCGATCTGTACTACTGGCATAAGTTTTATCCAAAATATGAAATTTTTAACAATATAAAATCTTTTGAATATATTACACATTCTTTGAAAATGTAAAAATACGAAATTTTAAACGAGAACCGATCTATATTAGTAAAAATTTTCATTTAGAATAAAATTTAAGATGTTGAAAAGTGCAATCGCACGATTATGGTTCCATTGTAATGCCAGTCGGTTAATTTCAAGTATCGAATAATTTAATTTTTTTTTATTAAGAATTTGGAATTAATGAGATAAAGGGTACTAATTATTGACATAATTGACGAATTAATATAAGTCACGATGGTATTATTATCGATTTTTACGACTGAATTTTATCGAAAAATTAATAAAATAATGAGAAATTTAATATCGACAAAAATATGAAATTTTTGGAAAATATTAAAATATAAAATAATACGAATTTGAAATTAATGAAATACAGAGAATTTAATCACGAATATAATTGACAAATTAATTCCAGTTATCGATCTGTACTACTGGCATAAGTTTTATCCAAAATATGAAATTTTTAACAATATAAAATCTTTTGAATATATTACACATTCTTTGAAAATGTAAAAATACGAAATTTTTAAACGAGAACCGATCTATATTAGTAAAAATTTTCATTTAGAGTAAAATTTAAGATGTTGAAAAGTGCAATCGCACGATTATAGTTCCATTGTAATGCCAGTCGGTTAATTTCAAGTATCGAATAATTTAATTTTTTTTTATTAAAAATTTGGAATTAATGAGATAAAGGGCACTAATTATTGACATAATTGACGAATTAATGTAAGTCACGATGGTATTATTATCGATTTTTACGACTGAATTTTATCGAAAAATTAATAAAATAATGAGAAATTTAATATCGACAAAAATATGAAATTTTTGGAAAATGTTAAAATATAAAATAATACGAATTTGAAATTAATGAAATACAGAGAATTTAATCACGAATATAATTGACAAATTAATTCCAGTTATAGTATCGATCTGTACTACTGGCATAAGTTTTCCAAAATATGAAATTTTTGACAATATAAAATCTTTTGAATATATTACACATTCTTTGAAAATGTAAAAATACGAAATTTTAAACGAGAACCGATCTATATTAGTAAAAATTTTCATTTAGAATAAAATTTAAGATGTTGAAAAGTGCATTCGCACGATTATGATTCCATTGTAATGCCAGTCGGTTAATTTCAAGTATCGAATAATTTAATTTTTTTTTTATTAAAAATTTGGAATTAATGAGATAAAGGGCACTAATTATTGACATAATTGACGAATTAATGTAAGTCACGATGGTATTATTATCGATTTTTACGACTGAATTTTATCGAAAAATTAATAAAATCGAAAAATTAATAAAATAATGACAAATAATGAGAAATTTAATATCGATAAAAATATGAAATTTTTGGAAAATGTTAAAATAATACTAAAATATAAAATAATAATAAAATAATACTAAAATATAAAATAATAATAGAATTTTAAATTAACGAAATACAGAGAATTTAATCACGAATATAATTGACAAATTAATTCTAGTTATCGATCTGATTATGTCTACAGGCATAAGTTTTCCAAAATATGAAATTTTTGACAATATAAAATCTTTTGAATATATTACACATTTTTTGAAATTGAAAATGTAAAAATACGAAATTTTTTAAGACTTAAATTCCATGTGTGATAAAAATCCATATTATCTTGTAAAATAAAAATTTTTAGTTAAAAATTTAAAATTAATGAGATAAAAGGCACTCAGTTATGAACATAATTGACGAATTAATGTAAGTCACGATGGTATTATTATCGATTTTTCCGACTGAATTTCGAAAAATTAATAAAATAATGAGAAATTTAATCGACAAAAATATGAAATATTTGGAAAATGTTAAAATATAAAATAATACGAATTTGAAATTAATAAAATACAGAGAATTTAATCACGAATATAATTGACAAATTAATTCCAGTTATAGTGGTATCGATCTTTACTACTGGCATAAGTTTTATCCAAAATATGAAATTTTTGACAATATAAAATCTTTTGAATATATTACACATTTTTTAAAAATGTAAAAATACGAAATTTTTTGAGACTTAAATTCCATGTGTGATAAAAACCTATATTATCTATTAAAATAAATAGAATTTGTTTATCGATGTTCGTCAATTAAGAAAATGTTTTTTTAATTTAAATTCCATTCAGAATAAAATCTACAATAGATTAGTAATCAACTTAGAAAATAAATTGTTAGAAGATGTTGAAAGATAAATTAATAAATTAATGAGAAATAATGAGAAATTTAATATCGACAAAAATATGAAATTTTTAAAATATAAAAATATAAAATATGAATTTGAAATTAACGAAATACAGAGAATTTAATCACGAATATAATTGACAAATTAATTTCAGTTATAGCGGTATCGATCTTTACTATTGGCATAAATTTTATCCAAAATACGAAATTTTTAATATAAAATCTTTTGAATATATTATACATTCTTTGAAAATGTAAAAATACGAAATTTTAAACGCGAATCAGATCTAAATAAAAATTTTTAATTTTGTTACATTTAATTTTATTACATTTTTCTTGTTAATCTAAAAATTACATAAAATTTGATAATATTTATATATTTATAATATATAATATATAATATATAATAATTTATAATATATATTTATATCTCTCGTTTTGATAATTTTACATATTAATTCGAATTAAGAAAAACTTTATTATCGTGATTTTCGATTTTTGCAAACTATGATTAATTTGATTTATCAATTAAATCAACAAGGTATCCTTTCGCAGCCAGTTATACATAAACATATATTTTAGTTTACATACTAGTTATATCTATAACTTTTGCCAGTTTATTTCATTGGGATAAAATCTGGGGCAGAAAAACCGGAATTGACCACGGCTCTTTTTTTTTTTTTTTCATTCCTTGAATTTTTCCGGCCAATCCCGATTATTAGCGAGCCTGGAAAGATTCACGAGCGAGATATCGAAAATATCGCGGAATTCGTCTAAATATAGTTTGTTGGAGCGCGTATAGATTAAATCGACGTCGACCGACATATTAAATTATACCGTCGTCGTAATTACACTCGCTCGCATCTGCATTCGCCATTTTCTCCCGGTTTAGAAAACCGGTTCATCGTCGCCGAAGTAACGCCACGTACGGACCATGCGGTAAGCGCGAGTTCGTCTACTTTCAACTGTGTTACAGCTGTGTAAGCCCGATTCGGGCTGTCACCGACGACAGGCGACATGCGCCACGAAAGATGATGAAAAAAGTTAGCGTGCGCGCATCGCGGCTCTAACTTTCTCCGTCAAGTTGATTTCCATCTAGTACACCTGCCCGTTGTATTGTATTATTAATTCTCGGATAATGACCCGCGAGTCCCAGACATCTCGCGACGTCTACTGCGGGGTTGGCATGTTTTAGACAAGCAAAAAATAACTTAATAACTTTGTTCTGTGTAAATATTTAAATTTTTCGCTAGCGTTAAAGTGTAAATAAGGTTGCCAAAATTGACAACGTTGTTAAAAATATAAATATAATAATATAAATATAATAATATAAATATAATAAAAATATAAATAATAAAATAAAAATGATAAGATGGGTATTATTTTAGCAGAATATTTATTTTTGGAGTTAATTATTTAGAAACAATGTGTTTAAAACTGTTTAATTAAAACTTGTTGTCTATTGTTTTAAACTGTTTCAAACTATTGTTTAGAACTATTGTTTAGAATACCGTTTAAAATATCGCAAATAAAGTATATGATTATTTGGAAAAGAAATTGTAAAAAAAATCAAAAACTAATAGATGTTTGTTTTAGTGTTTTTAGTTTTTTATCTATATTTATGTAACATGTAGATATAAAAATATAAATAATAAAATAAAAATGACAAGATGGGTATTATTTTAGCAGAATATTTATTTTTGGAGTTATTCATTTATAAACAATGGGTTTAAAACTGTTTGATTGAAACTTGTTGTCCATTGTTTTAAACTGTTTCAAACTATTGTTTAGAACTATTGTTTAGAATACCGTTTAAAATATCGCAAATAAAGTATATGATTATTTGGAAAAGAAATTGTAAAAAAAATCAAAAACAAATAAAAACTGACAAATGTGTATATTGCAAAAAAGTTTTTGTTTTAGTGTTTTTAGTTTTTTATCTATATTTATGTAACATGTAGATATAAAAATATAAATAATAAAATAAAAATGATAAGATTGTTTTAGCAGAATATTTATTTTTGGAGTTATTCATTTATAAACAATGTGTTTAAAACTGTTTGATTAAAACTTGTTGTCCATTGTTTTAAACATTTTCGTTTTAAACTGTTTCAAACTACTGTTTAGAGTATATTGCAAAAAAGTTTTTGTTTTAGTGTTTTTAGTTTTTTATCTATATTTATGTAACATGTAGATATAAAAATATAAATAATAAAATAAAAAATGATAAGATGGATATTATTTTAGCAGAATATTTATTTTTGGATATTAAATAACAATCGATACAATAAAGATTACTTAGAAGATATTGACTGATTTTACATTTTACATTTTAGCATTTTAAATTAATAGTACATAACTCATAGCAGATCAGTAGTTCTAAAAAAAAAGTTCTTCTTTTGAAAAGAAGAATTGAAGTTTATTATTTTTCTTTTATTTATTATGTTGAGAGTTAAGCATAAGGTTACTTAATAAGAATAGGAAAGGAACCAAAGTATTATATATTAAATATTATTAACTAGAACTTTTTTTCTCCAAAAATAAATATTCTGCTAAAATAATACCCATTTTATTATTTTTATTTTATTATTTATATTTTTAATAGCGTTATCAATTTTGGCAACATTATTTACAATTTAATGCTAGCGAAAAATTTAAATATTTACACAGATCAAAATTATTAAGTGTTTTTTGCTTGTTTAAAATGCTTTTTTTGTTTAAAACATGTTTTTTTTTACTTTACTTAAAAACACAAATAAAACAAAAACATTGTTCTAAACAAAAAAAAAATGTCTTTTGTTTAAAATAAAAAAAAACAAGTTTTTTTGCCAATCCTGGCATCTGCTCTCCTGCAGAAATTGCGAAGCATTTTTTTTCTCCTCGAGAATTCTTTTAATATCTCCCGTAATCAGGCCTAGGAAGGGTCCAATGAGTGGAAAAAACCTGATGAATTCCGGTTTTTATTCTATCCCGGACTTTTATTCCAATGGAATAAAACGGACAGGAACTATAAAAATAATTACACAGAAAAAAAGGAGATTCTTGTTTTGAAAATATATTTAGTTTTTAACATAGAAATCTTGAAATAAGATTATAAATTGCGTTAATAAAAGAAAAATATAATTGCTTGAATAATTGTTTACTTGAATGAAGCCACTTTATATAATTCAATCAAGAAAAATATATTCTTATAGTTAAAGATTTAATTTTATGGAATGGAAAAGAAACAATGTTAGATAGAAAATAATATTTTTAAATCAAAGATTAGAATTTTCTTAAAGTAGAATTAAATAATTAAATATTCTTGAAGTGACAATTACAATATTAAAATAAGACTATAATATTGTTGAAATTTAAAATTATTAAATTCTTCTAAGAAGATTATAAATTGTTGCGTATATAAACAATTGAAACAATTGAACGCGTTAATTTAAGTAAATAAGTTTTGATTTGAAACTTATTTTTCTTCTGTATAGTATATAACATTAAAATATACTTATAGAACTTTATACAGAAAAATATTTGCTTCAATTAATAAATCATACTGGTCGCTATAGTGAAAGAAAAAATAAATTAATCTAATAATAAAGTCTTTTTTAATTAAGATTAATATGTGAAATTTTCAAAATAAAAACTTTGAAAATATAAATATTATTAAATTATTAGTTTGACAATTAATGTGGAAATTAAAAATTTTTAACAATAAATCTGATTCGCATTATTTTTCAATATCTAAAAAAATTAATATATTTGCTATCTTGATTCTTGATCTATTATAAATTTTATGTCGGATAAATCGGAAAACATCCTCTAAATTAACAAATTTTGAGAAAAAGATTGTCTATTTATTTTAATATTTTTAATAGAAAACATTAATTTTGCCAATTTTTTTTTAAATATCGATTTTTGTTACTGAATTTTATCCAAAAAATATGAACTTTTATCAATCTTACTTATTCTTAATGTTAGACATAAATTATTCTTAAATCCTTATATCCTGCAATATACGAGAATTGAAATAATCTCTAATAACGCATAATTTATAAAAAAATAAATCAATCTAATAATAAAGTCTTTTTTAATTAAGATTAATATGTGAAATTTTCAAAATAAAAACTTTGAAAATATAAATATTATTAAATTATTAGTTTGACAATTAATGTGGAAATTAAACATTTTTAATAATAAATCTGATTTGTGTTATTTTTCAGTATCTAAAAAAACTAATATATTTGCTATCTTGATTCTTGATCTATTACAAATTTTATGTCGGATAAAACTAAATCGGAAAACATCCTCTAAATTAACAAATTTTGAGAAAAAGATTTTCTATTTATTTTAATATTTTTAATAGAAAAGATTAATTTTGCTTTTTTTTTTTAAAATATCGATTTTTGTTACTGGATTTTATCCAAAAAATATGAAATTATCAATCTTACTTACTCTTAACATTAGACATAAATTATTCTTAAATCTTTATATCCTGCAATATTTTTAATAAAAAAAGATTAATTTTGCCAATTTTTTTTTAAATATCGATTTTTTAAATATCGAGTTTTGTTACTGGATTTTATTTAAAAAATATGAACTTTTATCAATCTTACTTACTCTTAACGTTAGACATAAATTATTCTTAAATCCTTATATCCTGCAATATACGAGAATTGAATGAAAATAATCTCTAATAACGCATAATTTATACAGAATTTCACTCTTGCAATTTATTTATATATATATGTTTCCTTAATGTATCATTACACGTGAGTTTCTTTCGTAGGTCATGCAGGTGTAATCATCATATTGATAAATTATGAATCTTGACTTGGAATGAAAGAGTGAAATCACCTTTATGTCGCATGTCCATCTTCATTAAGAAACCATATTCGTTTATCTATGTAAGTCAAGTGATTTTTGAAGGTCAGCTCGAGTCGTACACAATGATCGCAATTAGAATATTTCGCACGAGATCGCGCATCAAAAGTCATTTTTGAAGATATCGCGTACGAATAATCAGCCAAGATAAGCTTGAGAACTCTTACCAAGATATCATGCGCCTCTGCGATGTTGCTTTGAACGAGCTTTCCCCTCGTTTTTGTGAAAATGACCCCCTTCTCAGGCGACTATTTACTCGCGAGGAAATCCTCTCAATGAGGTAAAAAGAAACGTTCACACGCAGTTTGTCTCTCTCTCTCTTCGCAGCTCTCTTCTCTCTTTTTCTGACCTCTATATCTCTAACATGGGAACTCGACTTCAAGCACATGTAGCAAAGTCGATGATGATTTCCCTGCGAATCACATCTCCCTTCAATATTTTGTTCCTTTTTTTCAAACTTATTATTATATATTAAAATTAAAAGAAAATAAAATAAAGATAAATAGATTTATCTATTAATTTTCACTTTCAGCTTGTAGCAAAGTGATTTCACACCTCTCTTCAATATTTTGTTCATTTTTTTCAATCTTATTATTATATATTAAAATAAAAAAAATAATAAAATAAAGATAAATAGATTTATCTATTAATTTTCACTTTCAACTTATAGCAAAGTGATTTCTCTGCGAATCACACCTCCCTTCAATATTTTGTTCCTTTTTTTCAATCTTATTATTATATATTAAAATAAAAAAAAAATAATAAAATAAAGATAAATAGATTTATCTATTAATTTTCACTTTCAGCTTGTAGCAAAGTGATTTCACACCTCCCTTCAATATTTTGTTCATTTTTTTCAAAACTTATTATTATATATTAAAATTAAAAAAAAAATAAAATAAAGATAAATAGATTTATCTATTAATTTTCACTTTCAGCTTGTAGCAAAGTGATTTCCCCACACCTCCTTCAATATTTTGTTCATTTTTTTCAATCTTATTGTTATATATTAAAATAAAAAAATAATAAAATAAAGATAAATAGATTTATCTCTTAATTTTCACTTTCAGCTTGTAGCAAAATCGATGATATTTCCCGCGAACACCTCCCTTCAATATTTGTCCTTTTTTTCAAAACTTTTATTATATATTAAAATTAAAAAAATAAAATAAAGATAAATAGATTTATCTATTAATTTTCACTTTCAGCTTGTAGCAAAGTGATTTCACACCTCTCTTCAATATTTTGTTCATTTTTTTCAATCTTATTATTATATATTAAAATAAAAAAATAATAAAATAAAGATAAATAGATTTATCTATTAATTTTCACTTTCAACTTATAGCAAAGTGATTTCTCTGCGAATCACACCTCCCTTCAATATTTTGTTCCTTTTTTTCAAACTTATTATTATATATTAAAATTAAAAAAAAATAAAATAAAGATAAATAGATTTATCTATTAATTTTCACTTTCAGCTTGTAGCAAAGTGATTTCACACCTCTCTTCAATATTTTGTTCATTTTTTCAATCTTATTATTATATATTAAAATAAAAAAAAATAATAAAATAAAGCTAAATAGATTTATCTATTAATTTTCACTTTCAACTTATAGCAAAGTGATTTCTCTGCGAATCACACCTCCCTTCAATATTTTGTTCCTTTTTTTCAATCTTATTATTATATATTAAAATAAAAAAAAATAATAAAATAAAGATAAATAGATTTATCTATTAATTTTCACTTTCAGCTTGTAGCAAAGTGATTTCACACCTCCCTTCAATATTTTGTTCATTTTTTTCAATCTTATTGTTATATATTAAAATAAAAAAATAATAAAATAAAGATAAATAGATTTATCTATTAATTTTCACTTTCAGCTTGTAGCAAAGCGATTTCTCAGCGAATCACATCTCCCTTCAATATTTTGTTCCTTTTTTTCAATCTTATTATTATATATTAAAATAAAATATTATTATATATTAAAATAAAATAAAATAAAGATAAATAGATTTATCTCTTAATTTTCACTTTCAGCTTGTAGCAAAGTCGATGATGATTTCTCTGCGAATCACACTTCTCTTCAATATTTTGTTCATTTTTTTCAATCTTATTATTATATATTAAAATAAAAAAAAAATAATAAAATAAAGATAAATATATTTATCTATTAATTTTCACTTTCAGCTTGTAGCAAAGTCGATGATGATTTCTCTGCGAATCACATCTCCCTTCAATATTTTGTTCATTTTTTTCAATCTTATTATTATATATTAAAATAAAAAAAATAATAAAATAAAGATAAATAGATTTATCTATTAATTTACACTTTCAGCTTGTAGCAAAGTCGGTGATGATTTCTCTGGGAATCACACCTCTCTTCAATATTTTGTTCCTTTTTTTCAATCTTATTATTATTATTATTATTATTATTATTATTATTATTATATATTAAAATAAAAAAATAATAAAATAAAGATAAATAGATTTATCTATTAATTTTCACTTTCAGCTTGTAGCAAAGTGATTTCTCTGCGAATCACACCTCCCTTCAATATTTTGTTCCTTTATTTCAATCTTATTATTATATATTAAAATAAAATAAAATAAAATAAAGATAAATAAAATAAAATAAAATAAAATAAAGATAAATATATTTATCTATTAGTTTTCACTTTCAACTCTCTCTTCTCGTTTGCGTATTCATGATGTTTAACGAGATAATTTTTTTACATACATTCATTAAACGCAGGAAGCAGGAAACCCTTCGACATTTAGATCGACTGAGTATCGCGTGTGGACATAGACATGATCAAATCCGTTGTTTGTACTAGTGTAATGCGCATTTACATGTATAGAAAACAGAGTTGGAGACCAAGCTAACATTCAGAAGTTACATTGGTACGACGAGCAGATCCTATTCAAATATACGGCTTCTCAACTTACCCTGTCACGCGAGGCTCTTTGTTTGGCTACGAAATAAGATCTGGGAAAACCTAGTGTCTTTTCTCCCTCTCTTTCTCACTTTCTCTCTTTTTGATATCAAAGAATATAATACAATCATTTAATTTTCCAACAATTCATCCGAAAGAATCACGTTTTTATTTCGTCTTAAAATGTGAAGAAAACAGAATCCAAAGATGTCGTAATCTTTAATGGAAGGTACTCGATTTACTACACTGAGAAAAAATCTGGTTGTATTAATTAAAATTCTGGTAGATTCAACCAGTATGTCTATTGGAAAATGGACGAACCAGAATTCTTGTAGGAATTATCAGATGAATCTGATTAATTTCTTCCTGTTAAATTTACCAAATTTTCTGGTTAATAATATTAAACTCACCAGCACCAAGTCGTCTAAAATTTTTTCCATAAAAAATCTAATCTCAAAAGTCTGTTTAATATTCTGAATTCCAACAAGATTATTGGATAAATTCAATTCAGATTATTGAATAAATTATTTTAAATTCAATTTGTTAGAAATTAAACTGATAAACAGTGATGCAAGAAGAGAATGCAGCTCAAACACACACAATCAGAGAGCTGGCGTCCTTTTTCTGGCATTACTGCTCGTAAGAAAAAAACATATACTTTGGATTTAATGTTAATACTATTTTTTTATATACATTTCATAGCAAATATTGAATAAGAGTTAAGTTAAGAGTGACAAAGAAATTAATGTAACAAGAAATTTTATAAATCCAACCAGAAAATACTAACTAAATCCTTATAAAATCTATTAAAATAGTAAATAATAAAATCTAGTAAATTAAATCTAGTAAATTAAAATAATGAATATAAAATCTATTAAATAATGAATATAATAATGAATATAAAAATAAATGAAAATACTGAAAATAATAAATATAAAATCTATTAAATAAAATCTATTAAATAATAATAGTAAAATCTATTAAACATTCTAGTTATAAAAAATCGAGTCTTATCATGATAACTAGAAATTCTTCTTGTTTGATTTCATCAAAATGCCTTCAATCATATACGTCTTGTTGATACAATCAAACGATTTTTCTCAGTGTATCTATTTTTATTTATCTATTCAGTGTCTTAACAAAATATTTAATGAGCAATCTGTATTCTTTATTGTAATTTTTAGTGATAAAAAAAATTAAAATTTTACGCAAGCAATAAATGCTTATTATATGAAAACTATTCAGTTTTTTCTTTCAGTATATTTATAAATCTAGCATTTAGAGCTTTAAAGATTCTATTTTTTTCTTCATATGAGTGAAAAGAATTAAGAAATGCAATGAAAAATTTTATTTAAAAAAATTGCATCAAAAATCTTTAAAATATTCTCTTGGGAGAATCGAAGAAATCTCATGGAATTTTATTGGGGGACTCAAAGAATATTTTTAAAAGAATTTTCACCTTGATAATTTTGCTCTCATATTATAATAAGATCTAACCAGAAAATATTAACCAAATCCTTATAATAAAATCTATTAAACATTCTAGTTATAAAAAATCGAGTCTTATCATGATAACTAGAAATTCTTGTTTGATTTAATCAAAATTCTTTCAATCATTTCTTGTTGATACAATCAAACGATTTTTCTCAGATTTTTTACATCGCCAATTGGTCAATTCAAAATAAGATTTTCTGATTGGTTGATCATTGCTGGTTACTCTAGATCGACATAATTGGCTCAATCGCAACGTGATTAAATGGGATACTTCCATCTTTGACTTGTGGATAGATATAGAAATTGCACTTTCAAGACAATAAGAGAATAATTCACTCGAACTGAACGATAAGAAAAATAAAGCGCACGTGTAACTGTCATCGAAAGTTACGTATCATCGGATGACGTATGGGATTAAACAAGCGATTATCCGCGGCGCCATTGATTACTTTGCATTCGAAGTGTACCCACGCAAAACATGACAGTTATTATGTAGTTCGTTTCGTATCTTTACATTCCGGTCATGTGTGATAAAAGCATGTTGATAAAAACACGTCGAGTAGGTGCGACACCTGTTACGCGTAGATACGATAATTATAGTCATCGGCCTGTCGTCTATTACGCATGTAGGAATCCGGGTAGGTTCGAGAATGTCGAGAAAGAAAGAAGGAAAGAAAGAGAGAGAGAGAGAGAGAGAGGTGGAGCTCAACAGCTGTTAGTATGTCTCGCTCATTGTCTTATCGACAATGTTTTAAAGCGATATTTTCCTCATGTTGTACTTTGAAAAATCTTTAAAGACATTTTTTGACTTAAAGAAATCTCGTGAACTGGCAAATTTTGATTTTGATGACACACACTTGATACACTTGTAGAGGGGATAAATGAATTTAGAAATTTTTAGTTGTGCCTCAAAAACAATTTTAAGGATTGAAACTACCTCTCATTTGTAGAGCAATTTTTTGTTTTTTCCAAAATTTCGAGATATCAGGAAATACAAAATTTTTAAGTACGTCTTTTTTAAATTATATTAATAAGATTCTGAGAAAATAATTTTTAAAAAATTCTTTCAAAAAGTAAAAAAGATATTTCATTATTAATATGATCGAATAGTAGAGTTTCAAATTTCATCGAAATCAGAATTTTCCAGTTTGCAGTTGTCTTATTTGGATCAACCACAATTTAATTATCTCTCGATTTTTTCTGGTTCCAGAAAAAAGCATAGAAATATTTACTAATGTAACATGAAGGAAAACTATCTCTCTTTAAAAGATTAATCTGTAATCTTTTTGATCACATTAATAAGATTCTGAGAAAATAATTTTAAAATAAAATTAAAAATAAAAAATTTATTTAAATTTAAATAAATTTAAATAAATATTTAATAATAAATTAAATAATAAAATATATAAATAATAAAATATATAAATGATTATATATAAATATATGAAATATATTAAATAATAAAATATATTAATAATAAAATATATTAAATAAATATTTAATAATAAATTAAAATAAATTTTAAAAAATTCTTTTAAAAAGTAAAAAAGATATTTAATTATTAATATGATCAAATAGTAGAGTTTCAAATTATTTGGATCAACCACAATTTAATTTAAAAATCTCTCGATTTTTTCTGGTTCCAGAAAAAAGCATAGAGATGTTTACTAATGCAACATGAAGGAAAACTATCTCTTTTTAAAAAATTAATCTGTAATCTTTTTGATCACATTAATAAAATTCTGAGAAAATAATTTTAAAAAAATTCTTTTAAAAAGTAAAAAAGATATTTAATTATTAATATGATCAAATAGTAGAGTTCAAATTATTTGGATCAATCACAATTTAATTATCTCTCGATTTTTTCTGGCTTCCAGAAAATAATTTTAAAAAAATTCTTTTAAAAAGTAAAAAAGATATTTAATTATTAATATGATCAAATATTAGAGTTTCAAATTATTTTATCAACCACAATTTAATTATCTCTCGATTTTTTCTGCCTTCCAGAAAAAAGCAGAGATGTTTACTAATGCAACATGAAGGAAAACTATCTCTCTCTAAAAGATTAATCTGTAATCTTTTTGATCACATTAATAAGATTCTGAGAAAATAATTTTAAAATAAAATTAAAAATAAATAAATTTAAATAAATATAATATATTAAATAAGTATTTAATAATAAATTAAATAATAAAATATATTAAATAAATATTTAATAATAAATTAAAATAAATTTAAAAAATTCTTTTAAAAAGTAAAAAAGATATTTAATCATTAATATGATCAAATATTAGAGTTTCAAATTATTTGATCAACCACAATTTAATTATCTCTCGATTTTTTCTGCCTTCCAGAAAAAAGCATAGAGATGTTTACTAATGCAACATGAAGGAAAACTATCTCTCTCTAAAAGATTAATCTGTAATCTCTTACGGAGGGAAGAAACCGCTCGGCGGTTAATAAAATAATTGGCTTTTCTCACAACAACATTAATTATGGATTCACAGAAATATAATAGCATTAATATATCACATGATTGTCTTCTATTCTAACTATTTATACGATGCACGCTGCGTGCGCATTGTGTCTTGTCAGAGAGTTTAAAATAGCGGTTCTCTCTCAAGTCGCGATTCTCGTAGAATCGTACAACTTTGTGAGACTTTAGCGGTTCAAGCCAGAGGGACACCGGAATAAATCGCGTTCAAAATACAAGCCTACTCTCTAAACCGCACACTGCCATCAGAAATGTACAATTATGCGCGTAATTCACTTGGTAGGGGACCCTGCAATTAATAAAAAGAATCTAAGAAGAGATTGCGCCTTAAAAGCTAACAAAATAAGACGGGGAATATTTCAACGATGGAAACATTATAGTCTCTCTTGGGGTCTCTTCTGTGGTTATTTTATTCAATTTATGAATTCCGCTTGCGAAATTGATCGGGGATTTCCCAGAGGGGGAGGAGTATTATTTCTGACGGGAGATAACTTTTCAGAGAAATGCGCGCAAACTGCTCCGATAATGCTTGACATGCTTGGTTTACGAGAAACCTATTTCGCTCCTCTATTTTCTCCGTTTCTCTACCCCTTTCTCTCCACTAAATATCCTCGTGCATAAATCAAAGCGCATATCGCCTGGCGTGACACTGGTAGATTGAACCACATTCCGGCCTGCATCGGATGCACTTACGTGGACCCGAGCTAACCTTTGTCTCAGAAAAATAAATAGGAGGTAAGGGAAGAGAGAGAGAGAGAGAGAGAGAGAGAGAGAGAGAGAGAAGGAAGAGAGAAGGGAAGAGAGAGAAGGAAGAGAGAGAAGGGAAGAGAGGGAGAGAAGGGAAGAGAGAGAGAAGGGAAGAGAGAGAGAGAGAGAAGAGGAAGAGAGAGAGAGAGAGAGAAGGGAGAGAGAGAGAGAGAGGGGAAGGGAAGAGAGAGAGAAGGGAGGGAGAGAGAGAGAGAGAAGGAAGAGAGAGAGAGAGGGGAGGGAGAGAGAGAGAGAGAGGAAGAGAGAGAGAGAGAGAAGAGAGAGAGAGAGAGAGAAGAAGAGAGAGAGAGAGAAGGGAAAGAGAGAGAGAGAAGGAAGAGAGAGAGAGAGAAGGGAAGAGAGAGAGAGAGAAGAGAGAGAGAGAGAGGAAGAGAGAGAGAGAGAAGGGAAGAGAGAGAGAGAGAAAGGGAAGAGAGAGAGAGAGAAGGGAAGAGAGAGAGAGAGAGAAGGGAAGAGAGAGAGAGAGAAGGGAAGAGAGAGAGAGAGAAGGGAAGAGAGAGAGAGAGAGAAGGGAAGAGAGAGAGAGAAGGGAAGAGAGAGAGAGAAGGGAAGAGAGAGAGAGAAGGGAAGAGAGAGAGAGAGAAGGAAGAGGGAAGGAGAGAGAGAGAGAAGGGAAGAGAGAGAGAGAGAAGGGAAGGGAAAAGAGAGAGAGAGAGAAGGGAAGAGAGAGAGAGAGAAGGGAAGAGAGAGAGAGAGAGAAGGGAAGGAGAGAGAGAGAGAGAAGGAAGAGAGAGAGAGAGAGAAGGGAAGAGAGAGAGAGAGAAGGGAAGAGAGAGAGAGAAGGAAGAGAGAGAGAGAGAAGGAAGAGAGAGAGAGAGAAGGGAAGAGAGAGAGAGAGGGGAAAGAGAAGGAAGAGAGAGAAGGGAAGAGAGAGAGAGAGAGAGAGAGAGAGAGAGAGAGGGGGGGAGAGAGAGAGAGAGAGAAGGGGGGAGAGAGAGAGAGAGAGAGAGAGAGAGAGAGAGAGAGAGAGAGAGAGAGAGAGAGAGAGAGAGAGAGAGAGAGAGAGAGAGAGAGAGAGAGAGAGAGAGAGAGAGAGAGAGAGAGAGAGAGAGAGAGAGAGAGAGAGAGAGAGAGAGAGAAGGGAAGAGAGAAGGGAAGAGAGAGAGAGAGAGGATACTTGGACGGCTAAGTCGTAATTTAAATTTAATCTACCGACGATTAAAGTCTCATTAGGCGATCGGATCAACGATTGGGTACTCGCCAACTGCTCGCTCGATTTAAACGCGTAATGCTTTGCCACCGTGCAATCTATGCGGATCGCGTTTCTACCGTGCCGAATAGTCGATTCTTATTAAAATACCGAGATACAAGATACGAATCCTTCTGCACAATCGCCTCGACAGAGGGATGTATTTTTAACGGCGCTTACCGATTCGAAACACAAATTATCCGGATAATTTCGTCTTTTATGAAGGCGCAAGGTATGCATCCTGTCTTATATTTTTTTGCTTTAATTATCATTTTATTTAATTTCAATTTAATTTAATTTAATTTAAAAATTTTATTTCATTTAAATTTATTTTAATTTTAAAATTTTATTTAATTTTAATTTTATGCAAAAATTTCCTAAAATAAGATTATTTATCTGACCAGCTAATAAACTTCAACATACATGTGTATTTGCAGAAAAAGTATTATACTTGTATAATTACCATTTTATTTAATTTCAATTTAATTTAAAAATTTTATTTTATTTAAATTTAATTTAATTTAATTTAATTTTAATTTTGTGCAAAAATTTCCTAAAATAAGATTACGTTTATCTGACCAGCCAATAAACTTCAACATACATGTGTATTTGCAGAAAAATTATTATACTTACACTGTGGACGCGTTACATTCATATAAAATTGCTTTTCAATAACATAAAGTCTATTTATAAATTCTATTTTAATTGAAAATATTCTCGTAAAAAAAATGTGCAAGAAATCTATAAGTTTGTAGTGCAAATGCAAAAAATGTGTAATCGTTTTTACAGATTAAAATGAAATTTAAAATAATTAAAATTCAAATTAAAATAATTAAAATTAAAATTAAATAAATAATTAAAATTAAAATTAAAATAATTAAAATTCAAATTAAAATAATTCCAATTAAAATTAAATAAATAATTAAAATTAAAATTAAAATAATTAAATAATTACAATTAAAATGATTGTGGGAAAAAAGAGCAGTATTTTCTGATATTTTCGTTTTTAGCGGTCGCAATTTTTTTTTGTGGAATTTTTTGATAATGGGGCGTAAGTCGTTAAATATTGTGTTGTCTCGGAGAAAAAGAGCTCTATATATGGGTTTCACGGTACTCTTGAGTCTTTACAAGTTGGGCAGGGCCGCACAATGCGATCCGAGGAAGATTAAATCTTTTGGCAGCTGACAGTGGGCTTTGTGCTTATTTCCGACCGACCTGCTTTAGCTCTTCGAACACGACGTCGTCGTCGTTCTCTGTTTCTCGCAGTCTCCGGAGCCTCGTAATTTTCGTTTGTTCGAAGACGTTCGAGCCTGCGAACTCCGTCCATTCAAAATGCATTTATGAGAATAACACACGGTCTGAAAATAGTGAGTAAAGTAAAGAATGCAGAAAGAAAACCGCAAGTCTTTACTGCGTAATCATTCTGTTCTCAACAACATTATTTTACACCGTGCATCTTGGTAATAAACGTATAAATACATAACTGTACTTTGTTTCATTTGTTTGTTTACAAGTGATAATTACATTTATTTATGATACAAATTATATACATAAATTCTAGATTGTTAATAAGTCGCTGTTGCTTTGAATTAATTTATTAATTGCCCTATAAACATTCTCCGGCAAAAGAAATGTTAAATCAATTTAGAAAGTTTACGAAAGTTTACGTGTGTTTATTATATATTATGTTAAAATAAACAAATTAAAATGTGTTTATTATATATTATGTTAAAATAAACAAATTAAAATGTGTTTATTATATATTATGTTAAAATTAACAAATTAAAGTGTGTTTATTATTTATTATGTTAAAATAAACAAATTAAAATGTAAAAAGAAGGAAAACTAGTCCTTAAAAAATTATATTTTCTTGTTTTCTTTCTTCTTTTTCGAAAAATAATTGCGTGCATTTCTTATTTAATTGTTAGTTGCAATAAAAATACTGTAAATAGAATGCAGTAAGCAGAACAAATTTTTCAGAGATGTGCGTTAAAATATGAATAACATGCTTTATATCAGGCTAAGATCATTAAACGTATTAGGGCGAGACAAAGGCAAGCATATTTTGGATAAAATCCATGCTAATAATAAATAAAAATCGACAAAAATGGATTCTTTTTTATTAATAAAAATGTTTAAAAAAATAAATAATCTTTTTATCGATTTTCTTCAATTGAAAAAATGTTTCCTCATTTAAGCTTTAGCCAAAATAAAATCTATAATAGATTAGGAATCGACATAGTAAATTAATCAGTTTTTTTATTGAAAAATGAACGCGAAACTTATATTGATAAAAATTTTTAATTTTCGTTATTATTACATTATATATATTTTTCTTATTATTAAACTAAAAGTTAATATAAAATCTAGTAACATTTATATCCAAAGTATTTATTTAAAAAATTTCACATATTAAAAAATTTGAATTAAAAAAGATTTTATTATTATATATTGATTTCACATTGTAAATAGTGATTAGTATAATTTATTAATTAAAGCAAACGAAATATCTTCTTGCTTAAATACACATTGAAACATATAAATATATTTTAGTGTTAATTACACGTTATTTATTTTTGTACTTTCTATTAGTTTATTTCATTGCATAAATAAATAAAATTGAAAAAATAATTCCTAATTTAAGCTTTAGCCAAAATAAAATCCGTAATAGGTTAGAAATCGACATAGTAAATTAATCAGTTTTTTATTGAAAAATGAACGCGAAACTTATATTGATAAAAATTTTTAATTTTCGTTATTATTACATTATATATATTTTTCTTATTATTAAACTAAAAGTTAATATAAAATCTAATAACATTTATTTCTAAAGTATTTATTTAAAAAATTTCACATATTAAAAAATTTGAATTAAAAAAGATTTTATTATTATATATTGATTTCACATTGTAAATAGTGATTAGTATAATTTATTAATTAAAGCAAACGAAATATCTTCTTGCTTAAATACACATTGAAACATATAAATATATTTTAGTGTTAATTACACGTTATTTATTTTCGTACTTTCCACTAGTTTATTTCATTGCATAAATAAATTCCGAGATAATAAAACCGGAATTTAACCGTAATTTTTCCTAAGTCGATCCCAAGTGATTTAGCTGCAAAAAAGATGCGTTTTTTTTTTTTTAAATTAATACTAACCGCCGATCGATAAATCCTCCTGATTCGCGGAAACGTTGAAAATGAGCCAGTAACCCAGCAAACGAGGACAGCTGAAACAAGCGATGCGGAACACGGTGCGTACCTGCACCTCGCGTAAGCGTTAGTTACGCGCGCGTAACAATTATCGACGATACAGCTGTTTACAAGCTCGCGGCTAAAAGCGCCGCTGGAAAAAGGCAGCGTGCTCTCTCGACTGATTCCGCTTTCTTCCGTTTCGACGTTGCGTTCACGTTAAATTGAAATGGGTAGAAATACCCATCATGTTTTTAAACCGTAAAATCATATTCGCAACTTTACGGATAATGACCGTATTATTTTTACGTTTCGCGTGCAATTCGATAAAATCGAAATTACACGTGCACGCTCGATTTTAGGCATTTTTATATTTTTTTTAAAGAAGAAAACAAAATTAATATTATATATAAATTTGGAAAATTTTTCATATATAAATTTTCTATAAATAAATTCTATAATAAATTCTATAATAAATTATATATGTAAATTATAATTGATATAAATTATAAATATAATTATTTAACAAATTATATATAAATTTTTGAATAAATTATTGATTATAATGATTTTTTAATAAATATAATTATATATAAATTTGAAAAATTTTTCATATATAAATTTTTTTCCCATGAATTTTCTGTCTCGCATTTTTTTCCGTTGCGAATTAATGGCGATTGATATCATTAGGATTGCACGAGATACCAAGATTAGTCTTGATATTATCTTGTCTTGTCTTGAATTTCAAGACATGATCAAGATTTTTAATTAGTTATCAAGACAATACCAAGACTAAGACTATCAAGATTATTAGTCTTGTCAAGATTATTGGTTCTCAAAGAAACTAAAATATTTATATTTGTAAATGAAAAAAAATCACTATATACGAATTTCAAAAAATTTCATTCAATAAAAACATTTATATTGATAAATTTAAAAACATTTAATATTAATACAATATAACATTTTTATAAATTAGAAATCAAACTCGCAAATTTTAGACATTAAAGAGCATTTCACCTAGGAATTGATGCATATTAGTGCTTTTAAAGATTTACTTTGTAATCTGATTCTATTTTTTGACATAGTCAGTTTCTCTTGAGAAAAGTCTTTCTATTGGCACAGACGAGGCAGTTGAACTTAAAATGTCTCGAGCCATTTTTGACAATGTGAGATAAATATGAACCTGATTTTTTTATCATTTCAAAATATTTATATCTTCACATTCCCTTGGAGCCTGTAAATAGTTATTAATTTCTGTTTTCCATGAAACAATAAATGTTTTTTATGTAAATAGACAG